>VSDK01018072.1:134107-189490 GCA_009767595.1 Symbiodinium kawagutii
TTCGACAGGATGCCTGGCCTTTGTCCTGCTTTGAACAACTCCCTTGCCTCGGCACTGGCAAGTGGGAAGATGTGTTTTTGCAGTTCTTGTATCAGCAGCAAGACACCGTCTTTCTTGGTCAGCTGGCCAACTCCTAAGGACATCGCGATCTTCAAAGACTCGCCCGTCAGTCCTTCTGTCAGCTTCGATGCCAGCTTCCATTTCTCGGCGTCATCCGTCGAGTGGTATCGGGTCATGGCCCGGAACTCCCACTCGAAGAATCCTGCTGGAGTGCCATCGTATATCGGCGCTCCCTGCTTGGATTCAGCTGTCTTCTTGCCAGTATGCTCGTAACGCAATATTGACAGAGACATTGTCCTTGCTGGATCTCTTCTGTGGTCTCCCTCAGCTCGTTCCGCTGGGCGCCACTTCTCGATCCTCTTTTCTTCCTGTGAATCTCCTCAGCTCGTTCCGCTGGGGTTCACACACCTCTCACTGATGTGATCGGGGATTGCTCTACCGATCGCTTGTGGTGCGATATTGGGATGCCCAATCGGTTTGGGTCTTCCTGGAGCTTAGTTGCAGCTCCGCTACCAATGTAAAACGCGGTAGGTTTTGACCCAAGACGCGCCTGCGGTGAGTGGCTGTCCTTAGTTGGGCTACCTGTACAAGTGACACTGAGAGCGCTTACACCAACTGGATGATTTCACATCTCTTGACCGTGGCTTGAATATGATTCAAGAACATCGACCTGCAACGGAACATGTCCGCATGTCAAGCTACAGCTCCACCAAAGCGGCAGCAACGCGCGTTCCTTTGCTGCGCCAGGCAACTGATCGCCCAAATCCTGGAGCTGTCTGCCCTGCGTATCCAAGACCGTTCGCATCGCATCTCGCTCTTTGCTGATCTCCTGGACCTGAAAAAAGTCGTGCTGCGCTGCTGTGCATATGCCGCGCAACTGGCCTTGGGCTGTATCTTCACATGTGATCAATAGGCCAGAATCTGTGCGTCTGCTTGTGTGTTGGCTGCTTAGGTGTCCAATAGCATGTGCTAGATTAATGTGGTAATTGTTCCACATACTCTCGCTGATTCATGTGGTTTTCCAGAAGTGGTCCTGTCATGAAGTGGCAAGTGGAGTGCTCATCCCCTGTCACAGTGCGGCAGCACACCCAATAAAATAAATTGACCACATCGGACTGCATGACAGAAAGACATTGAATTTCAAGGTTAAATGGATCAATTGCATGACACTTCTATGCGGTAGGGATCTTTGTGGAGAGCGCCCCACTTTCTCCTTTTCCCATCTCTCAGATCTTTTTCCTTGATTTGTCCGTTCTCAGACTTTTGCCACTTTTGGTTTATGTGGTTCAATGACTTGCCAGAAATTGTTCCCAAGTGATAACAGTCTTGTTCCCCTTTGATTCACGGCCTTTGGCTCAATGGACAAAACAAGTATGTTGGCATGGCGACAAATCCTCCCGCCTCTTTCTGCAACTTTGCAATGACTTCCGTTGCCGCTTCCGGTTGACTTCCCTGCAAGCCAAATGGCAAGTCTGAATGTTTCAGCTAGAAGCGCTCTCACAGAGCCCCAGATATGTGAAACAAACGAGAGCTGTAAACACCCTCAACATGGGGGGCTAACATCCTCAAACAGATCAGGTTTAACTACTAATTAGAGCCTACCAGAGGCCTGCCCAATCACAGCGGGAGGCGCAGCTTCACACTTGGACCGCACCTCGATCGAGTCCTTCAAGGAGCCAGTCGAGTTGGGCCTCCGGCTGACGGACCTTGGGAAGGCCGTCAGCTTCGGGGAAAGCTCAACATGGGAGGAACCGACCAACCACCCGTACTGTATCTGGCTTGGTGGAAGGCCCTGAATGCAACCAATCATTCCGCGGCACCTGGTTGCTGAACGGAAACCCTCTCCACATCCTAGAAACCATTCCTTGGGTAAAACCTGCGCTTGGAGCCTGCCATCAACTCTGCATGACATATTTCGCGCTCTCTCCCTCTCGGTGGCGGACATTCCCGTCGAGTAACTCCAATCAATGCTATTCAATGCTCATCTCTGGGGTTGTCCATGTGATGGATGTCAACCGCCCAAATGATCATTTCTTGGTAATATGCAAGAAATTGGAATTGCCAATTTTAAGGGCACCGTTTATGGACACACACGGTCCTCAGCCATGAGGTCAGGTTGGGTCACCCACCCAGTCTCACCACTCTCCACTGCTTCCGCGTGGCGGGTTCTGTGCTCTTTCCAGTGCTTGGATCCAGCAACGCAGCTCGTAACTCATGGGTGGCAAAGGTGGCAGCAAATGAGGCGCTGGAGGGGCCCATCTGGCAGATGTGATCACAAACGCGGAACTAACACATTTGTGACAGAGTGCGTGAAACTCACAAAAAACATCAAACAACTTGTATGGACTCTCAGAACTTACATTGGGGTCGAGATGCTATCAACTAGTGAAAAAGTTCGATGATGCCATGCCATGCTGAACGAAAACGGTTCCCCTGATGCCATGGAGGCCTTGCAGCCTCTCCGAGGGCCATGTTGGCCGCCAGGTGCCCATAGGGACCAGGTCTCAATGAGTCTTCCACCGTCGAAGCAGTGTCAAGATACGTGCCTCGTGGAAATGGGCCATGGCCCATGGCCATGGCATCAGCATGAAGGGTTTCCCATTTCCAATTCCAAGCAGAAAAAATTGAGCAAATCCTTGTGCATTCACACGGCGTACTGTCATTGCCCATAGCTGCCTACCCCACTTGGATGAGTCAAACAACTTTCGTAATCAATATCTGCATTTATCAGAATGACTGTGAGGGACAATCTTCATCAAGTTTCAAAGGTTGGGTTCTCTGACGTGCTCTGTTCTCTTCAAATTTTACCAAGTTACTCTCGTCCTCTCTAGGCTTGGCACTGGAGGGGCTCAGAATCTCATCCTGAAAGTGGCATTAATCTTCGGTCAACATCCACTGCTCCACAAAACATAACACACGCGCACACACACACAGAGAAGTCCATGGCATTCCTTGGCCATCCCTTCTCAAACCGATGATATGATATGATGATAGACACTTAGACCATCATAGACCACGGACTCCTCATGGACCTGGGGTCTGCAACGATGCCCCAACCCCCTCTCCTTGGGCGACCACGTCACAGCACTTCCAGGCCGGGCCAGCCGGGCCTGCGACTTTGGCAGGCGATCCTGGGGTTTGAAGTTGTCCGGCAACGGTCCTCAGCGCAGGGGATTCGCCTGGTGGCCTCATCCAGGTATCAGGAGGTTGGAAGTTCAACTTTTTTGTGGTCGCAACTTTCTGGCCCCGTCTCTTGCCACAATCACTCTAATTCAAATGGCTGAAAGCTCTGGCTTAAGGCTTAAATTGAGTTTTCTTGACCCTTCAATGGGGCAGAGCACGCGCCTTCAAAGCCAATAGTTCAATAGTTATTCAGGTCTGCCCGGTAATTAGGGATGCGGACTTTTGCACCCTTCCCCCGTACCACAAATGACAAAAAACTCGCATCAGGCATGGAGGTGAAAGCACTATCACGCTGTGCAAGGGACATGGTACGCTTCAATGTCCAACAGTCATATCACGAGATGCTTCAGACATTCTGAGGATCATGCGTCGACTGATTGTGGTAGATGATCCCGCTAAATCAAATTATATTAATTTGCGTAGCTCCAAAAGCAACCTTGAATCTGCAGACTGGTGTAACAAGTCAGTCAAAAACGACAAACATGAAAAAATGCATATGTTGCAACAAACCATTTGCTGCTAGCCATAGGGACATCAACAAAGACCTAACATATCAAAAGATCTTGCGTCATCTTGCATTATCTGGCCTTATCTTGCCAAGTGCTTGTGACACCATAAGTGGAGCTGGCACTTTGACCTCACTTCCCTGGCCAGGCATCTGTTCGGCGGTGTGGAGCCAGATGTCGCAGCTGCAGAGGCAGCTGAGGCTGTGCCCGGGTCAACGCTCAGCGAAGTTTCGGGGCACCCGCGGGAGTTCATTGCGGGTCACATGGCGCAGCCGGTGTGAAACGGGCCTGGACCCTGGACGCCCGGGGTTGAAGTTGTGCAACTCGTGCTGGGCTGGACCGGAATGGGCTGCTTCCGAGCCCATGGAAAAGAGTTGGCTGATTGATGGATTTATTGAATTTGATTACGACATTGTGTTGATGTCGCCTCAAACGCATTGCTTTACAAATCAACCAAAAGCATTTTGCCTGTAGAAAGATTGTCAATTGGGGCAAGCTGCTGGGACAAAGGATCCAGCACTGCCAATAGAACGACCTGCATATTTGCATGACTTAATTTATTGCTGTAACTTTTGGCCTGCCTGCCTTTTTGAGCTGATATCCTTGCAATTATTTGACTCTACATGCTTTGCATTTCATTTTGTTTCTATTCATTTCTTGTTATTTTCTTCAGGTCATTGCCCGAAGCCATTGTTCTGAAAAATATGTTTTTCCGCACAAGCAGCCGCAAATCTTCCCAGAGGCACTGTGTCCAGATAAAACCTAAGACCATGCAATGAATACTGGTACCAATATCAAATACATCAGCAATTTTGAAGATGCCTGAGTAAGCAACACCGCATGGCGAAAGATCAGTACAATACAAGAATTGGATAGAATTGAAACTCCATCAATAACACTGAAGAGCTGCGAGTGTGTCTCTGAGATGCTTCACCTTCTAGCAGCCCCGTGGCTCACATCAAATGGCCGAAGGCGCAACCCCAAGAACTAAAAGCGCAAATCAGTGTAGGCGGGGCTAAGCCTTTCAACTCGTGTTCATATGGAACCAAGTCCAGTGTATCAGTCTGTACAAGTGCGTTTTACCTTACACAATGCTGGCACACTTACTTGATGTTTCTTGTCTAGCAGAGTCTTGCACCTGCCACTGTAAAGCTGGGAAGATCTGCACCGGATGACCCTGCTCGCTGCGCATTTTAATCCAAGACGACTGCAGCTGTCGCTTCCATCGCCTTCTTCTGCCGGCGCTCGCGCATGCGCTGACGCCGGGCGGCATCTTCCGCCTGCTGGCGGAGTTTGATCTCCTGGACTTGCAGCTGCGCAGCGTTTCGAAGCGTTTGCCAAGGGATCCGATAGGGGAAAGAAATGCATTCTGGCTTTGTGTCTTTTAAAAAAAGCTGCCGACTACTCATCATACTCATCCCATCTCATCCCATCTCATCCCATCTCATCCCATCTCATCCCATCTCATTCCATCTCATCCCATCTCATCCCATCTCATCCCATCTCATCCCATTCTTAAACTTGTTCCTACACCAGAAATAACGGTTGCACAAATTCAGTCGGCTCTGGCAGAAAGTCCTCCTGTTTCTTTTTGAGTTCTTCAGCTTGCTGCAGCAGTTTCTGCCTTCGTTCTTCTGCATCGGGCGGGGCATCAGGTGCCACTTTTGGTGCTGCCTCCGCCGCGGGATCCGCATCCTCGGCGTCCAGCATGGCAGCAATCAAGTCTTGTGCGGCCTGGCTCAAGAGTCAGGAGCATGGGCACCCGTGCCTTAACCTCGACTGACAAACCTGTGTCCAAGAACCACGGAGGAATTGCCAACGCTCAATGCTCAAATCTTCTTTTACACATGTTCTGCATAGTGGAATGCATTCCATGATCATCTCGGTGATCTATGGTCTATGCATGTTGACTTATGATTCATGCACGTTCCAAGGTAACTACCCACATACTCTTCAACATCGCTCTCTCATGCACAAGGTCATTCTCAATGTGGCACGCACTCATGGGCTTTCTCTGCGGTCGCCTCTCGCTTCCGCTTTCTGTCTTGCTCCATCTGCACTGCTTGCTCCCTGGGCTGGAATTGAAAGGGCCACCAAGCCAGGTGCAAAACATCGCGATCTGAAGATTCTCTCTACAGCTGTTCCATGCTCACTTCCTCTTGTTGCACAGCAGGCTCCCAATAGCTGTTCGCAAGGATCACATGACAGGATCATGATGGAAGGCATTTATTCCGCGAAATTCGTCAAGCAACTTCGCCAGAGCCAAATCCTTCTTGGTTTGTTCTGCTTGTTCCTTCCGTTGGCGTTCTCGTTCCTTCTCCCGCTCCTGCATCCAAAGCTACGAAACAAAGAGCTGCAGTGTCCGATGGCTCGGTAAGGCCGTGCTACATAGTCAGTGTGCTCAACACCAACGGCAAGTTGTTGGCCAAGCCCGGTTGCTATTGAAACTCTCAGCTAGTGGTTCCCCGCCGAAAATGTTTGGAGCTAGGGAGCCGTTCCAAGTAACTAGCATCATCACTAGTAACAATATCATCCATGCGGTTTCAATATCAAAGCCTCCTACTCTAGGGCATATGATTTTCGCTCCCCAAATCGCTCAACGGTTCAGCACGTTTTTTGGAACTGCTGTGCCTTCTCCTTTTCCTCTTCTTCCGCAATACGTTTCTTCTCTTCCATCTCGTCCATGGTTGGCTGACCATCACCACCAGATTTCACCCTGGCCCCAGAAAACCAATGATCAGGTCCACAGAGAGACACAAGCAACTGACAGGAATGTTTTGACATGCTTTGCTCACAACATTGAATATTGATCAGCGGTTTGCTTTAAGCAAACGAGGTTCTTTCGATTCTAGCAGCAGGAAATAAAGGCTCATCTACATCATTGTGAGCTGCAAACCCGAGTCCACAGCAATTACAGTGTATGAGAACTCCCAAAAGCATTCTTTTGAGAAAGGCACGGAAAGCTTTTCGAAACAAGCCTGGAAAGCCTCAGGATACTAGTCAAAATCCTCCTACTTCGAGCATGCAAAGAATTGCTTTTTGCTTTTGGTCTCGTCCAAGTGTCCTCTCCAAATCGTCAATGATTGCCAGTGGATCTACACCGCGATACTTGTCCTGGGAGACCAAGTGTGTGGAGACTCCAGAATCCCACATCACCTGTTTTGCATTGTTTTGCTATCCCACATTACCTGTTCATGGCGACTGCAAAAGCCTTGGTTTTGTTCTAGTGGCTATCAAGAATCGAGAAACGTGCAAGCGAGTACGAGTACCTCCTCCGTCTCTCACACGCCCTCTCTCTCCCTCTCTCGCTGTTGTTGGATGTTTTTTGTGATTGTTTCTCACATGTTCCAACGTTCCATGCGCACCAATGCTAGCCTGTCCAATGCTTGTTGGAGTCTCTCTGAATGTTCTGAATGATTCCGAATGTATCAAATTGATTCCTGCAGCACCTGCATGCACCTGCTCCCTCATGCTGGTTCAACAGTTTCCACCCGAGTCTGTTCATTGTCATTTTGACTGGACTCCTCCAAGGCATCAACAGCAGTCTTTGGCCGTGGACCCTTGATGGCAAGTTTTTCCTGGGCTTGGCCACGCTCAGCTGATGGGAATTCTGATGAGCCTACACAAACAAGTGACCGAATAGAGGAAACCCCTTGCGTTGGCACACTGACTGTACTTTATCATCTGACTCTTTACATCAAAACATCTCAAAACCTGGCGGACATAAGTACATGAACCGTGCCCGACAGCTTCTCACTGAAGGACTGACCTCATTTCATCAGCAATTAACAAGGATGTTCACCCTGGCTTACCATGGCTCACCCGATCGTTGAGATTTCATGGCTCTTCAAGCTCTGGGGTGTGTCCTCCCCTAGGTGGTCACCAAGTATCCGGCGCAGCCATGATGGAATGAACGCTGGCAGATCGCATGGCATCTTTGCTGCCTGACAGGATACTGCTGGTACTGCGGCAGTAATTATTTGCTTCTCAGATTAGCTGGAGCGAAGAAATTATGTGTAAGTGACGCACCAGAGACCGCATTGCCAATTTGTTCCGCTGTACTTGTGTCATGTATGAACTATGACGACAATTTTAGATGCATACGACTGTATCAAGCCGTATCTGTTCATAACTTACCTCCGTCCCGGTTGATCTCACAGACTTGACCTATGCCTTAGCTTCGGGGTAGCACATGCGACCGCATGCTACTGAGTGTTGCTGCAGGTGCTCATCAGGCTGCAATCTATGCACTTGGATGCACTTGGTTTGTCTTCAGCAGCTAACCTGAACACTTAGAATTCAAGCATCACGGAAGCCTATACTTTCTGCTCAAGGGGTTATAATTGTACTTGTCATGTTTGCAGAGTACAATGGGTCATGGCGTTTCAGTCCACAAGACCAAAAAAAAGGGATATGAATCATAGAATCAAAGCTGAAATTGCAGTCTGTCCGTGCTCACCTTGGACAAAGACCAATATTTCATGGAGTTGCCAAGCGATTCGTGAAGTCAATGGTCTTGCTGTTTTTCTTTGCAACTAAGGGACGTATGGAGAGGCCCACAAATTATGAAATGGAAAACTTGATAGAGGGTGAAAGTTGGTTTCATGGTTGGTTTTTCATAGATTCGTCATCACCGAAACGCACCATTGTTGTTAGGTTCGTGGTAGGCAACACCATTCTCTTGAAAAACAATTTATTAGAAAGGACTTTCACACATTGCATCACACAGTCCAGGGAAGTATGGTTGGTTGATGTTGATTGGTCAAATGAAAACACAAAAAGATGATTGGAGTGTTTTTGCCTCCACCCGTCTACTCAGATGCTCCCGCCTGTGGCAGTGGTGACCACACAGGCCTGGTGTGTATTAATGGCCATGGCGTTCTGCTTACGATCGCGGCAAGCTAAGCCTCAGCTGAACGGCTGGAGGATGCTGGAGGATGAGATGATGCCATGATTTTCCGTGAATGCTTGACCGGAGAAAAACCTAACATGTATGAAACGCTTTGGGAGATTCTGGATGGCTGGAACGCGTTGAAGTATCTTGAAGCACCCACTGGAAAGGTTTATAACAAGTCGACTCAGCAAATTCACTACAAAATTACGTTGAAAAAACATGAAAGGGTGTGGAACTTACCTACTTCATAGGCACCTTCCAATTCTTCACCCTGTCAAACATCGCTTGGTTTGTTGGTGGAAAAAGAAATACAAAGTCATCATACTTCTACGTTCTACGGTGAGCGATGCAAAAACCGTTTGGCCAAGGAGCACTCGGAGTGGCTGATGTGCACGATGGCATGACATTCCGGGCAATTCTTCTGCCCCTGGCAATACATCTTCTGGCCTGCCACCATCTGCCACAAGAAAGCCACCCCAAGAGCTCACTGCCAAACTTCTCAATGCTTTGCATGCGCAGTTTTCATGGAAAGTTCATTGATGTTTCTGGTCCACATTCTTTTTGATCTTATTTCTTGGTTTTCCCACGTGGTGTCTCTCAAATCTGAGGTGTAGACTGGCCAACGGATAGAAGTCATGGGCCCTTTGGCCCATGGTGTTCAGAGTTGGCTTGGGATGATTGCCTTGGCGGCGAAAATGTTTCAACATGTTTCCTCTTCTGAGCCCGACCCGTGCAGAACATGATATTTGTAAGTAAAAGTGTTCGACGATGTTCAAAGGCAGTCTTGGTGGCATCTTGTTCGGAATGAGAAGCTAAAATGACAAGGGATGCAAATCTAGCGCCGCCTCTTGCAAGTGCTGCTGAAAAGGCGCAAGTTGCGCAAAACATGTTCTTGCCCAGGTTCCAATTTTTGCCTGACTTTGCGTGAGCGGAACAAACTTTCAGTCTGAAGCTGAAAGAAGGACATAAAGAGATGAAGCACAGTGGGCAATAAGTCCCTCATTTTCTTTTTTATCGTCCAAATGAACCCCAAACTTTCAACTTCTTTCAACATCTTTCAACCATTGCCAAGGCACCCTCTAGATTCCTGCGGGTCATCACAGAGTTTCCAAGAAGAGAGTTTCAACTGTTCGAATTGATGCCATTTTGCAGGAGAGCTTCTGCTTGTGGCGCAGGAAATGCAATTCTCACTGTGATCTCACCAATATCAATATACTTCAAGGAACTTTGAATGGAAACTACTAAGAAAAAGCTGTCAAGATTCTTGTGCAATCGCACCCTCAGTGATTATAGTTAAACGGTATGCAAGCACTAGTGAAACAGTGTATGAAAGTATATGATCCTATTTATCCTATCCTATCCTATCCTGCTTGATCTTCATGGATCTTCCTGGATCTTCTTGGATCTTCTTGGGACTTGACCTCTTCCTGCTGCCGAGGTTCATGCTGGGCAAATGAAATCCGAGGACTTCCATGAGCGCGGCATGGCGAGGCTGGGGGTGTACCTGCTAGGGTCGACCTGGAGGTCCCTTGGTTCCTTCACTTCGGCATGAGCGATACAGAAGAAATCACACCAGTGCTGCGATCTGCCCGAAGTAAGCTCCACTTCTGGGGGGATTTAACAGAAGCACTGGAGCAAGGAGACTATACGAGACATTACGAGACTATTACATCCAAGAAGGCTGGCTTGGCAGAAGCCCAACAGTTGAGTTGAGCCTCCAAGGTTTTGCACAAATCTCCCAAGTAACCGCCTCTTTGAATCATTTTATATACGTTGTCCGAAGTGTCTCTGAGATTCTGTGAGTGGTGAAGCTATTTTGCAGAGACTCGAGCAAATCAAACACATGTGCCGAGCGCAGCGTGTCTTAGCATCTTAAATTGAGGACTTATCAAGAAGTCAAGCAAAGTTTAGTGTCTGCAAAATTCTGCAACCAATTGCAACCACTGACGGTCAACCCCGCTACTGCCCGAAAAGATCTTGGCCCCACACTTCCTTCTGTCTATCGACAAACAAGACACCAGCGCCCCACCCTCTGAGAAACCTAAGGACGTTCATTCCTTGTGCAAGGCTACAATAAATTAAGAACAAAGGTTGCCAACTTTGGAACTTAACATGTTCCCCTAGAGATCGGCATATAAAAATCTACTGTATTTCAAATTGATCGATGTTCTGAAATGGTGTCTGGCGAGCATGATGTTGGTCGGAGTCGACGGTTCCACATTCATCCACATTCAGAATCTGTGCGGGAATGACCCCATCAAGGCACGGAGCAGTCTCATTCCGGCCCCATATCCTGTCCCATCTCCCTCTTCGGTGGCTCCTTTCGGTCCTGCTGACCACTAGTGAAGGAGAGCCCCTTCTCCTGGAGAAAGGATACATTAACCAAACATGCCTTTCCTGTGCAGGCAGACTGTGGGAAACCTGCTACTTCGAGCTTTAGACCAGGAGCATCGGTGGGTTACAGGGAGTGCCACTGCTGATGCATCGCCTAGTAGATGTGTGCAGCAGGGCATGTTTGATGGAACTTGTGCCGACTCCCAAAAATCTGAAGGCAGTCGAGTAAGCTCCGAGCGAGAGATTTGACAGATACTCAAATTTGAAATGACGACTGGGCATGCAACTGATCCATCCTGAACCCACAACCCTGATCCAACCCTGATCCATTTCTCACAGTCCTTTGCAGCTTCCGCCTTCTCTTTGATCAGGCGCTTCTGTTCATCTAGAGCCCACTGATGAGGTTGGCCCACCTCGGCTAGGTACAGCACCTGGCATCCTACGAATCAAGGTTGATGATGCTGCTTAGGAGACGATATGATGATGATGATGATGATGATGATGATGATGATGATGATGATGATGATGATGATGATGGTGATGGTGATGGTGATGGTGATGATGATGATGATGATGATGATGATGGTGATGATGGTGATGATGATGATGATGATGACGATGATGACGATAATGACGATGATGATGATGGTGATGATGGTGATGGTGGTGATGGTGATGATGATGATGATGATGATGATGGTGATGATGATGATGATGATGATGATGATGATGATGATGATGATGATGATGGTGATGGCTGATCACCCTTCCAACATCAATGACTGAACGTTGCATTTCTGTGCATTTCTGCTATCACTTGAACGTGCCCAACCGAGCAACTGTGTCTGACCAAAGCTTGAGGGAGCAAGCGTAGTAGGCCACAAAGAAAGCAGCTACCTCAAATGAAGTATTGTGAGGGTACGCATGGGACCGGCACAAACATGCGTAATTAATAATACGTGTTGTAGGGGGCAGAGTCGATCTATCGAACAGTAACGTTCGTGGCAAGTTTCTGTCTCAGGCACGACAGCTACATTCTATAAAAGGTACTGCCGCAGGTCATTACCAGGGCAAAGCTTTCTTCAAAGCCCCAGCCACTTGTTCTGCTACCAAACTGCATCAAAGTGCTCACCTGAAAACACCTGAAATCTCGCAGCCTGTGCAGCGCCCAGGTACCACATACCTCTTCCAGGGAGCTCTCACCAACAGCCGCACATGGGCGACACTATTGGGATGCCGCAGTTTCATCCGCAACGTTTGGCTGCAAAAGAACGCCTCACCGTGCCAAACAGCGCGGAGTACAAGTTCCCAGCAGTGTTGGAGAATGGTACATCCAGTGGTAAGAAAGTAACCCCGACTCCCTCCTTCTTGTGTTCTGATGTAGCTTAGATACTCAAATGAGCAATCTGGCACTCACACCTGGTACATAATGCCCGCAAAAACACCGCAAGGCTTCCACGAGGTCAAGAAAAAGCTTCGACCGATCATTATTATGAACAAGTGACAGTTCAAAAGCCCAGCCATGGATTGCATGAGCCATGGAAGGAAAGTACAACGCTCCCATGCGCTTCCCCATGTTCTCCACGAAAGGATTTATGCTTGGAATAGTCTGACTTCAACAAAAACGTGCAACACATGAAGGGAACAATGCAATAATCCAAATCTACGGTCAAAGACTTTAGTCACAGCAACAGTGCTCATCGGAATTAGACTCGTTTACAAAATCCACCCGCACTTTTTACAGGACAAGCGACACAACCAGCCCCACCTCTTTACAGCCAGTCTGATGGACCCCGTCTCTTGACGTTGGCCGGTGCCGAGTGGCAAAGCTAGAGCCAGGAGTCAGTTGAGGCTTGTGACACCGCGTGTGGAACATGGGCCGTCGTGTTGGTATGCACGGTGAGCATGACTGGATGCTAGCGCAGTAGAACAGTTGCCGTATTTTTGCTGGGCGTCAGAATGGGTTTGAACCGTTGCCTTTGGAGAAAGAATTATCCTTTGTTTCTAATTTGGATGCTGTAACCAAATTCATGGCTGTACATGTTACACCTTTCAGAAACAACAAGGACTAATTGCTGCAAGCAATGTGTTCTAAATGTCCAAGAATTGGAACAATAAAAGCAAAACAGATCTGAAACTTCAACCGTGGTGCGATATGAACATTTCGCCTCAACGGTTGTCCAGTGTAAAAACATGGTACCAACATGGACCCACAAGATGGATTGATATATGGTCATTTTGACGCTAAGAATGGCACGGTACAAAGACATCCAAAGAAGTTGCCAACAACTTCCCACACATAATCGTCATAATCCCTTCTCTTCCCATCCCTTCCCCATTTCCAAAGCCCAAAGCCCAAATCCCAGCCGCACGTCTTATTCTTCAAGGGTGGCGGCACCATATTGGACTTGGGCCTTTGCGAAAGCTGAACTGCGGAGTGCTGTTGGACACACCTGAGCTATCCTTAGCTGCCGTACGCTACCAAAGCAATACCAGTTGTTCTATGTTCTTTCATGGCGACACCACATGTTCGGACATTATCGCAATCATTTGTCAAGTTAGAATTATCTTGGCATCCAGAATCCGGCAGAGCTTCAGGAATGTTGAGGAAATAAGCATTCAGATCCATGTTGGCCATGTTCCCAGATGTTCTGATGTGACTGAATATGTTTAAATTCTTAAGTTCGGATGTGTCCTAATATGTTTCTGCATGTGCATATTTTGAATAATGAATGTCACTATTCTGAAACTTTGATTTCTCTCAATGTTCCGCTAAAGGTTGATGCAAACTTAATCTAGTGTCTGAATATGTCTTAAATGATCTCCATACTAATTTCTCAACATCGCTATTCTTTTCATTCGCATTCTGTTCCCTGAATGTTCTTCTTGGCGTCTTCGTATCTCTCGGATACTTTTTTCTACCGTGACCTCCAGTCCTCCAGGGCAGGCACGGCGCTGGTGTCCAAGCTCGCCGCCTTCAGAACAGCAACGCATCCAAACAACCAACCATACCGAGTACAACGAGTTCTAAACCAAACCAACTTCATCGAACTTCGAGAACTTCTGAGTCAGCAAACTCTTCGAATCAAATAAATTCAAACCTTAAGAACGGAGAAGTATGGCATCCTTAAGTCAAATATATGACAAATCCACCAAGCATATAGCCGGAGCATACTCTGCCCAGCGAGTCGTCAGAAAACCGTTGGCATGCTCTCAACGGTCGACATCAGCACCCTGCAGGAGCCTTTCTTCCCCTGAAAATGTCTCAGGTTTGTCCTCAGCGTGGCGATAAAAACTGGGCGAGTTCCGCTCAATCTGCAGGCATGTGCAGCTGCTGAAAATCGACTTATGTCCAAATACTCTCAATTACTCAATTGTTCTCACGCGATTATGAACTCAATGACCGTGTCATGTTCCATAATGTTTCTGTTCGCGCATGTTCCGCACTTCATTCGCTTTTCAGTCGGTAAATGACAAAGATTTGATGTGACTCTTCCACCAAATTGCTAAGCCGCTTGCTGGCAAATCATCTGCGTCGCTGGCTTCGGAATCATCTTTTCTGCACAAAGGAGGACGGGAGGCATATGCGTGAATTGCGCTGAGCAAGCCAATACCCACCCAGTATTTGTTGTTGTTGTTGTTGGTGGTGGTGGTGGTGGTGGTGGTGGTGGTGGTGCTGTTGTTGTTATTGTTGTTGTTGTTGCAGTTTCAAATGACTGCTTAAATCTGCTTGGGTTCATCTGACATGTTACAATCATGTTGCAATCTTGCCCCGCGGAGAGTGTCAAGTTTCTTGGCCTGGTGACATGTCAATAACATCGACGCGAGAGACTTTATGTTGAGGATCGTTGAAGTATGTTGAGGTATGACCTAACGCGAACAAGACCAGGACCAATACAATGCCTGAGACACACCAAATAAATTCATGGTCAACATATTCGATCAATGCATTGAACTTTCCCCAGTACTGGCCCATGAACAATTCCAGCACATGCGCTGGCAGAATCTTTCAGATGTAAAACATGAAATAGCTTTATTAGCTTTACTTAATTTATGAACACCAACATGCCCTGCATATGCCCTTTATGGCCAGTCGCGCAGTCATAACAACGTAGGACCGTTTGTGCCTTGGAATGTCACTCTCTTCACTTCGCCCTGGCAACCAGACTTGCAACAGGAGCGACAAATGACTTGGCAAAGTTCGTGCCACTTTACCACCATCGCGAAGCAGTAAGTGCTAGCGCAGGAATTGGACCCTGGAAGCAGCTTGGAACTGGGCATAGCTGGACTGGAAACAAAGAGTTGAACCGGAACCACGCTGAGGACTTTTTCAACGAGCACTGAGAGCCCAGCCACGACTGAACTCGGGTGGCGGAGTCCTGTCAACGAAACGACTCATTCAATGCCCGGCACCAGGGTCCGTGTCCTACCACATTGCGCCAGTTGGGGTGGGTAATATCAAGTCCCAACTGGATCTGACCTTTTGGCATCGATTTTGCAGCCTTGTTCATGTTTGTTTCCTGTTGCGGGGGGCAGTGCTGATGCTGTTGCAATTTGTGTTTGGACCATGCCAATGGACCTGAAGCTGAAAAATGGGGGTCATGGATCGACCCGACTTCAGGCCTCACTTCGTGGTGATCTCATTTTGGCTCAACTTTTGCCTTCATATCATACACGCCGTGGCCATGATACTGGAAGAAGCTGAATGTGTTTCTGTCCAGAGTCCAGGTGCCAGCGTTTTCCCCAGGCAAAGCCAACCATTCGCACCTTGGCGATGCGTCTTCTTCTGCAAAAATCCTCAGCCAGTGCAACCAGATTTCTTCCAGCCGTTGGCCCTGTAAAAGTGGAGAAACTTGGGGATGGACTGTCAATTGGCCTTGCCATTCCTAAGTATAGATATCCATAAATATCATAAATGTTGCAATTGCAATTCGGAGTTCCCTGGGGATGACCAGCAAATCCCGATTCCATGGTCCCTTGTGCAACGAATGTCATGAATAAAGCTCCCAGGGACGATCATTTGACATGCTGCCCTTTGACAAGCTCCTGAAAGGTACTGGTCCCAGCACTGCTCCCCTAGAGCAACCCTCGCTACGATGAGGTCATGGACTTCTCTGAGGTGATTTTGACTTTGCGCTCAGCTTTGATTTGCTCCAAGGTCGTTTCAGATTGTTTTTTTGCTGTCAAATCGCTATTGAAATACCATTGAAATACCAGCGAAATGCAGATACCATGTGCTTTTGCATGTCTTTTCACGTTGCACGCAGGTACGTTACGGATCGTTGTCGGACGGTACGTTCAATTTTATTCTTCCAATGCGCTTCTGATTTGCCTCGGTTTGATGCTGATTTCAACTCGTGTGGAATTTGCATGGTCGCTGTCGAGGATGTGCTCCCAAATCTTCACCTTGCAGGCCCTGTGAGGGTTATTGGCCCAGCCAGTTACAACTCCCGTCGCAAAGCCCACATTTGGGATAGCTCCGCGGCATGCAGAATTTCTGCCCAAGTCGGCAATAAAAGAACAGCAAAGGCATTTCAACGCAGCTCAGTGCTGCCATAGCAAGCGCTTTCGAATGTGTTTGATCAAAATGGTTGCCTGCAACATCATATATACCTATTATATGCAGTTGATATTCAGCTCTATTGGTAAACACTCTTGTTGGCAGCCTCCCAGAAACATATCTCATGATGGGGACCCTGACATATAATCCTCGTCCTCTCCTACTCATGCTGGCATCTGCAAAAATGGCACGGCTACTTTCATTGTGCCCCGCACAGTTTGAAAAAGCTTCTGAGATCACCTGGTACCATTCCGGTGCATGATCTCTTAACAACTTGTGATTCCCTGACATGGCCCAGCTCCCACTCTTTTGGACGCTTCAGTCTTCGTCCTTCTTGCGGTAGAAAGCAACATATGTTTCTGCCTTCAAGGCATCATCTAAGGAACATTTGGCTACAGTCGCATCATTGCAGAAGTACCAATTGCCTCGGCAATCGACAGGCAGAGCGACTGCAAAATGACCATTTGACTTATGCCATCGATGTTCCAACTGATGCCTATATCTATCCATCCAGCTATCTACTTGTCTACCGATCGTAGAGTGTGGCAAGGACTCGTTTTTTTGCAAAGTTTCTTTCCTGTGCCTAGAGCTGCCTACTGAAGTCCATGCAAACTGAGAAGCCTTCGTCCAGGGTGGGGCCAAGGTTGACATAAGCAGTGTAGTGGCCACCCTGTAGTGTCGATCCATGGTGTTGCACGATTCCTGAGTTCATGTTTGCACTCACATGACAAGTCACTTCCTTTGATTAATAATGGTTTCAGTCCAAGGCAACGTCTTGGTATACGAGGAGGTACGGGGAGGCCTGGCATTTGGATATAGTTGGATCATGTTGAATTATGGATCTTGATTGAAGGCCAAGTCACCAAAGAGCTCATAGGAGGCTTTCTCATCAGGACTAACAGGTAGATCGTGTTTTTCACACTCCGCTTTCAAATGCTCGCGGACGTTCTTGGCAAGGTCAGGAGTCATCATTAAATCCTGAAGCTGGGACGCGCTAACTTGACTTGATCTCAGCCTTCAGTAACGCAACACAACGTGACGCAACACTCTACATGTTGGTCTTTCTGGTTCTGCTCGGTCACATGCATCGACGGAAATGTCAGGCAGAGAAACAAGTTTTATGACCATTCTTGGAAACAAATATGGCCCGCTCTCCTGACCAAACCGCCCCAAACCCGGGTCCGAAAGGTCGAGGGTGGACGGCACTGCCACCTTTGTCTTGATCTTCTGAAGCTTCCGATTGAAACCTCCGTCACAGGTCCAGGAAAAACAGGCAACAGAATCAGCGAGCTCAATGGGCCAGCAGCATCTCAGAGCCTTCCGACCAAAGCCCTACAGTTGGCACTGCCCGTCTCACAAAATAAACTTAAGTTAAGAAACCATACCCAAATGTATCCAAACGTCACCAGTCGCTTGAGCCACTCATGAGTCACTCATGAGTCTCAGAATTCACTGTGCAAAACATGGGGCCTCCCTTGACAGGCTGATCAGTGCTGCAGCTCAGGGGCGCTTCAACTGCACTGTTAACAGCTTGGGCATGGAGCCGCAAAGCCAAGACTTGGAAGTTGCATACCTGACGGTGGCGTGGCGCACCTGGCACCTAGTGCCACTACCGACCTGGTTTCATACAATGCCATCCCCGTCCGAACTGGAACAAACATGGTGATATTATGTGATATTTCCGTGCACCGTAACTGAGCTGGGAGGATTTGATAGATGGAGTGATGGCTCTAGGAGTACCTCCCAGCCAGCTGCCACAACGGGTACAGTACTGGGACTGCCACCACCCCGCCCCTCTCTAACATCACCACCGCACCAATTCAACACTGAAGCACGGGCATCCCTGCAACTGCCCTAATGGTCGCCAGTTGGGAAACGCAAAAAAGTCGAGGCAGCAACAAAACAACATCAAAATATATTGTAACAGAATCAGGCAGTCATCAAAATGTCATCAAAACGTCATGAGCCTGTCATTTTTCACCCAATGATGAGCCATTTTTGTTTCATTAAGGCACTGAAGTTCCTCCATCTCTATGCTAACAAGGAGCATTTTGTGCTTCTTGGCATTGCCATTCTCCGGTGCCTCGGAGCCGTTCTCTGCTGCCTTCTTGGCGCAGTCGCTGCAGTCGTAGGAGGGATGGAAGTCTTCCTCCATAGCCTGAGGCACCCCATGGAGCCCCATGAAGTCCCACATCCAACCCCTAAGATGTGACGGGGGCTCCCTACCTGGTCACGTTTGGTCACCATATGTCACCACTGCCTTCGTAGGAATGAAACACGATGAAACACCATTGCGTGCTGCACGGGCATTATCGCAGATTGGTACGTGGTTTAACTTTTACAAGAGTTGATGAATGGACATGGCTTGCTAATATCATCATATATCATCTGCCTTTTACTATTGCCATTGCGATGAACCCCTTCCCCTTATTGGTGAAACATGCTGAAACCTCATTTTCAAGCATCAACCATTGCCACACCCAGATGCCACATCCATCCGCACGCCAGCCGCCTCCACCCCGGCAAACTTTTGAAGGCAGTCAAGTAAGGAGCAGCTTCCCTCGGGCATGAAACTAGGCTGGGCACTACCTGGGCTCTTTGGTTGGTGGTTTTTACCCTTATGACAAATATTAGTCAGCCAACCATTGGTTATTAATCACTAAGGAAACTTTACAAAATTGACACCACCAACCATGTTTCCTCTCCATATCTCTTGGCATTTCTTTTGACTTCAAATGCATGTCATTCGGATTGTAAACGTGACTACCTCCTGTAAAGAGTGCGTTACATGACGGGGGCAAGGAACTCAAAAAACAACGTTTCTGCCAAGTCTCTCCATTGATTCCAAGACTTTTGCCGGAATACATGGATTGAAGTTCTTCTGGAAGATCTTCTTGACAGTCACGCCAAGCTTTCACCAAGGCACTTCGACGCTGCAGTCGGTCTTCGATATCCTCCTTGTCCTGCAGCTAGGCCAGCTCCCGGCAATGTTCGTGAAAGTATGTTTGTTTACAACCCTGTGTTTAATCGGCAATGGTGCCTATAGTAAACCTTTGCTTTGAGCAGCTTTATATACAGCTCGAAAATGCTTAAAGAGATTGATCCTTGGAAGTAGTTTTGGATCACTTTGTTCACCCAGGAGCGAGTCGTAACCACAAGCTGCAAGCCTTCTATCAGCCAGTGCGCAGTGCGCTTGGATCAACCAAACTTTGCCACGGAACTGCCAACTGAGTCATGTCCCACATATCAACCCACAAATTTGAGTGACACCTGCTTAGTGATACTCTGCAAAACTATGCACAATCAATCAAGCCAACTACTGGAACGCTTCCAAGGGCAAATGCAGTGGCAGCTCTCCTCAAAGTCATTGTTCAAGAGTTGATGCGGCATATCCACAGGCGCGTGCAGATCTGTACGCTGGATCTGCAGTGTAAGTTCCTTAGAAGCATGGAAGATGCCCTGCTTCACCTTCACCCAAAGATTGAAGACATGCCAACCATCCAAGGTCTGTGAAAGCAAAACAACTGGTATACAAATCGAATCAAAACAATGCCATCTCCAACTTCCAACGTTCGTTTTTGACAGCTCTCAACCTGAAACCCCCAGTTGAAGGCAGACAAGGGTCTGGCTCCTGCTTCAAGAGCTTCAGCTTCTGCTTGTGTTCTGTCTCTCCCTGAACCCCGATGACTTCATCCTCAGACCAAAAAATGAAATACGACGAATCATGAGAAATCCCATGGGAAATCCCATGAGAAATCCATAGAAATCCATAGAAATCCCAACCGTAACTTCGGTCGTCTGTTTCTGCCTTTCCCTATCGGAACCCTGCCTGAAGACCACATTGGTCCACTCATGTCCACTCCCAAAACGAACCAGATCAAAACCCACGTCATCAACACGATGGACTCAGACCCAAAAAGGTTGGACTGTTTGCCATCAGTTCGGCCGCAAAGTGTGCAGCACGTCAGGCCGTCCAAGCGCAAGGTCCACAGCAGGATGAAATTTTCGGGCAGGATCCGAAGCTTAAAACGTGATCTTTTTCCGCTGCATATGCAATGCACCTTGAAGTGACTTCTGCTTTCACCAAGGCTCTCCAGGGCGCACCACTTTGTTTGGCTGGCCCATGGTCAGTTGCTTCAAGTTCCACTTATCCAGAATTGAGTCAGGTAAAATGCTCGCCTGAGCTGCCGGTGTGTGAAGGTCCCACCTGCAGAATTTAAAGTCATCGGGCTATCTTGCAGCTATGGGCCAGGGGTTTGAGCAAAGGGAACACACAATAAACATTGTGTGTATACGTATGTTTGCAAATGCATAACATGCATATACATACAGTATGTGCAGGTACACAACCTGCGTGTGGTTTTGCCATGTTTTGCATCCACTAAAGGGCATCCTCAAATTGCTGTCGGGACATGTCCGGACTATCTGAGATGGGCAGGGCTCCCTGGTCGCGCTCCATTTCTCCAAGCTGCCACAATCAGTTGATCCTCAGAGCAGCCACCAGTCGTGAATAACACATGTCTCCTGGAGGACTTTTATGCACAAGATTGCACCAATATTGCGAATATTGTGATTGTGGCAGTATTGTGCCAAACAGCCCGTGGTTTCATTTGTGCATCAGCTCCCTGTCACCACAAATGATAAAAGGACATAAAAGGACACACAAAAGAAAAGAACTCGGAAATCTGGACAGGCACTTTCACTGACGCCCAAGCATCCTTTTGGAGAGAAGACATGTTGAACTTGAATCCATAGTCCTGAGCTGTCAAAATTGTCGTTGGGATGGAAGTGATGTTGAGCTGGCTGCTCATGCTGCTCAATGGGCAGACCGATTGTGAATGAAAGCAACCCCCTAGATGCCAGCTAGATCCAGCTAGTATAGACCTCGCATCAGAATCAGCCGACTGAATGCTTTATCTGCTACAGGTTCTCTGCTGAAATGGTTCGGTTCGGGGTACATGCTCCCATGGGAATCTCTCCGGCAAAAAGAGGATTCCTCAAGCCAGGCATCCTGTTTTCCAGTCTTCTCGCTTCTCAATAGCACCTGCGGAATTACAAAAATAGTTTCAACACCTGTTTGCTGCTTATGAAGTCTTAACTTTGTAGGTAAATTAGCGCTTGCTAAGCCGGATCCTTGCCTTGACACACGACCCCACTTCAAACCGTGGCCCATGGAACACTTGGCCCAAAGCACCTCGTAAAGGAAAGGACCTGGCAGCGCTCACAAGTGGGAGCTCAACCCGGCCCCAATACCAACTGTGGAGGCTGGATTCTTGGTCAAGGCCTCGGTTGCCCTTGAATGTTGCGCTCAACAAATGGTTGCTGCGTTGCCACTAAATTGTATTGGAATCTGACAATGCATACCGGCAAGGATGAAATTGCACGGTTACATATTATATAATGTGAGTTGTAGGTACTGTATCTGGTTAACATTCACCAAATACCCACGTCTGCGCCACAAACAACGCCATGGTTCCTTCGTATGTTATGTTCAACCCTGCTGTGCCTTATGCTTTCGATTTGCTTGCTGCTCAAGGCCAAAAACTTTGGGATTTTGACCATGACTAATTCTACGCACTCATTAACCCGTCATCAATGATTTGCTCGCCCCTAGACACTAATGCGTCTGAATGTTGGGATATCTAATCAAACTTATTCAATTCAATCAATCAACGTCATTGATTGAGAATTGTGACACCCAGTTGCCACCCATACTCTGCCCGCCTTCCTCTTCCGGTTGATCTGATTCGTTCTCATTGTCCGCTTGATGTCCATCGTTCTCGTCCTTATTGAGCCAAGATGGACTTGGAATGATTTTTGCACTTGTCTTCCGCGCTGACATTTCTTTGGGCAAAGTGGACATTAACGGACCACTGGCCCTGGCATGCAATCTTCAACTGCACCATCACCCCTTCGGAGCGCTAGGCTGGTTTGCAGATTGCATCCGCCTCCGGGTTATGGGGTAATCACACCTCTCCTGGCCATGTCTGAAACACCGAAGTGCACCAAGTTGGTGCCCAGAATCGCCAGCTGTGTCGTCGCCTGGGGCTTTGTCTTCTGGTGCATCTGGCTCTGGGTCCGGCTTCTCACAGCCAGCTTCCTGGCACAAACGGTGCTGGCGACCAACAATTGACCAACACAAGGTGCAACGATTGACACAAATGGTGCTCGCACACCTCACTGATATCTGACTCAGCACATGCGAGATGTGCAATTCAAAAATGCCAAATGGGCCCATTCCGCATATGTCCAGTCCGTCCAGTCCACCTCTGATTTTTCCAGCAGGTCTATAGCAAGCCTAGTCTTGCTGCCCAGCTTCTGATCCATGCTCCGGTGTTGCTTCTGGCAGCTCAGCTGGTGGCACCCTCGGTAGCGAATGGCACCGCCACTTCTCAGCGGTTTGTGTGGCCGATCTACTTCCAGGATCTTCCAGGAGTGCCAACTGCAGACTAGTCACCATGTTGTCTCGCCAGTCTTCTCCTGACTTTCCTGAGAAGCCTTGGTGGGCGCATCTCCTTCAGCAAGCACATCTCCAGTGCCGGGCGCGTCTCCATTGGTGGGCGCATCTCCGTTGGTGGGTGCGTCTCCATTGGTGGGCGCGTCTCCATTGGTGGGCGCGTCTCCGTTGGTGGGCGCGTCACAACCCGTGCAATCAGCTTCTTCCGACCTTGGCACCATGTTTCTGTCCTTGCCAAACATTGCAAACACAGGTACCTTCCAAGTAAGTGGGCCCACAAGCTTCACTGTCTTTTATTTTACAACATGGACTTTCGTACCATTATTTCATTTGATTTGATATGATTTCCACATGGCTAAGCGGATAAAGAATTCAGAACATGATCAGCCTGAACCAGAACCTCAAACTTGGAAGAACGTCATGATTACATATGATTACATGTACGGGGTCATGGCAGTCCACCAGGTGTGACCATCCCCAATACCTTTCATGGAAAACGAACGGCTCCAGTGTCCAAACGGCCCAACTAATCCAACATAATCCAACTATGCGTTTTTGTTTGGATCTTCCAGCTGCCAATAGGCCGCTTTAAGTGGATCCAAGTGGCTCGTGATTCTTGCAGCGACCGTTCTCAGCCGAAGTCTCTTTGGTCAGGGTGGCTTCAGGCTCTGGAGTTGGGCCCGCCTGGCACAGTGGGATCACATGTAGTGACACAGTACAACTCAGTGCTTTGATCAACGCATCCCCAAAGAAAGTGCTATCACATATGCTACACACGCTCTGATTACATATCCTCCTTGTTCCCTTCAACCATTTTAAACCTGAGTCTGCAGAGTCTGCAGAGTCTAGTCACCTAATCATGTGCCTGACAAGGTCACAAGGGCCAGCTTTGGTTGCCCCTTGCCACATTGAGGCTTGGCTTCAAAACCTGGGATGTCCTGGAAATTGCAACCGCAACATCTCTTTATGGTTCCAAGCATCGCAGCTGTGGGAAGCACATGGAAGCACCCGTTCCAAGGCTAGGGGGCCGTCCGCACCGTCCGTTGCCTGTGCATCTTCGGGAGCCCCAGCGTGTTCGGAAAGCTCGTCATCGGTTTGAACTTCGGCTTCCTAGGGCTGGGCACTTGGCACAGGCTGCGACGCTCAAATGTTGACCGGCCAGGAGACACTGAGTTGTCCCATGTCCCAAGGCCCCAACAGTTGAATTCTCAGGACCCAGCAACGACAAAACCACGTTTGTGCTAAGTGCATTATGGTGATGCCACTGTCAGCCTTTGCCTTGCGAAACGTCACTGACACACTTCAAGGTTCATGATAACCCTGCGAGGGTATGGAGAGCGTCTTGCCTTCTTGAAACTCTTTGTGCAAGATGAAAAGCATGACCGCAACTCCAAGGCCAGGTAGTCTGCAAATTCCATTATCATAGTTCCCTGGGGCTGCCTTTGCTATTCAAATTTACAGGTACCTACCGGCCTACCCCAAGCTCATGAAAGTTGGTAACTATAGCACCCACAATCTGCAAGGCATCATGAACTTCTATAGAACATAAATGGCTTCGGAGGGAGTCATGGAAAACATTCTCAATATGTTTCAAGGGGTTGTCCATCAGAGTCCATCAGAAGTCTGCTCAAAGGAACCCATGTGGGACATGATCGAGACCTAAGATTTGCTAATACAAACGCCGATATTGAGGGATGTGCGACAATCCCCCACTGATGGTCCATGTTATAAACGTTGACCATAGCATAGCTCAAGTGTGAGCTACGTTTCATTGGGCACGATACTCGATAAGTTTGCTCAGGTCAGGTTCCGATTCAATTTCAGACTCCAACGAGACCAATACGGCGTGCATGGCGAATGGTTCGTTGCCTAACCTGACATGGCAACCGGCGATGTCCGTGTCAGCCCAAGGTTCACAGAATTGTTTGGCCGGCTCCGTCGAGGTTTCCACTGCCGGTGGCCTTGGCGACCTGGGATCTGTCTCTGCTCCCAGGGCCAGAAATGAAGCCATTGATCATGGCACTGCCATCAACAAGATCACAACGTTGAAGCATGTTGGAAGCTTATGAAATCTTTGAAGCATATAGCTCATATAGATTCATATAGAATCTTATCATGTTGGAAGCTTATCTAATCATGACGGACGAACTTCGGTAGATCATAAGCCATGCCAAAGCCATGGGTTGTCGATTGCAACTTGTGCCCAGATGCTGAGGTTTCTCTTCGGCTGGCGGCTCAGCTGAGTTTCCCTTTGCTGCCCCGTTCTCGGGCGCTTGCGGCGCTTGCGGCACTGGTGGCGCTGGCTCCGTCTGCTCCGGTGCTTCACAAAGAAGATCCTGTTGCAATTCCACCTTGGACCAAGAAAAATGCTGGAAAGTTAAACGGACGCTTCAGCTCTGGGATTGCGCCCGCTACTAGCAGCTTCACCTGATCGAACGTTTGACTAGGTCCTTCTATGTCCTTCTGATTCCTTATGCGTCGCATTGACCGAGCTCAGGATGCTCCTTACAGGTCACAGTCCTTACAGGTCTGAAGCAAGTTGCTGGCAGTCCCAGGAGGCCACACTCACCTGAGAACTCAGGGAGCTGCCAAGCAAAGCATCCAAGGGATGAAAGAAGTCAGCAGTTCATAGCTGTTCATAGCTGCCCAACCGGTCACATTGAAACTACCTGACTACCTGGGCACATTCAAATCTCTCATCCTGCAGGTGTTTGGTGGTTCTGTTGCTGAGCCTTTTGGCTCTCAAGTGACCTGCTCCTTCAAATTCAAGTGGCCAGGAGGTGTCAAAACAATTCGAAGCCCAACGCCTCCCTAGGCCCTAGGCCAAAGCAAATCCCAAGTGACTGTCACATTCTGGCACTGGAACTGATAGGTGGAAGTAGGGACAAACCCTCAGAGAGATTCTTTTGCCTCGGCTGCACACTCACTGTGCCATGAAATGGCATGATTTTTTTTACAATGGATTCAATGGATCTGAAAATGCAAAAAATGAAACCGTGTCAAACTGTAGCTACTTTGACGGTTTGAATGAATGATATATTCTTGCACATGTACAGCATTGATCCATCGTTCTATCTGCATCTATAAATATAAATATATATATATATATACATTATATATATATATATACATACAGTATATATATTTGTGCGTCTGCCTGCCTATGTAT
The DNA here is from genome assembly GCA_009767595.1 of Symbiodinium kawagutii. NCBI lineage: Eukaryota > Dinophyceae > Suessiales > Symbiodiniaceae > Symbiodinium > Symbiodinium kawagutii. Next base: position 160,271 of record VSDK01018072.1, read on the forward strand.
GTCTAGGTATGTGTGCATGTATGTGCGTGTGTATGTGCGTGTGTGCTTCTGGATCTGTGTAATTGTTCTTGAGAACCGACCACTTCCATTCCTTTGGAAATAAAATCCTGCAAAGAGAAACGTGATGAAATATGCCAACATGCATGCACTTTCGTCCGGGCTGCATTTCCAACATAGGACTGTGGAGCAAATCTGCCCTTGAAAATTCTGTGCTGCAGTTTCTCCGCTGGGCGGGGTCTCTTCTCCGCTGTCTTCCTTGTTGCCGTTCGTTTTTGGCTTCTCATCTGCAACTGCACCCACCAGTGTGCAAAAGAACTCGTGGGCATCGTGCTGCCTTGGTCTCCAGCATGGTGAAAGGCCACGGCTATAGCTTTCAAGTATGTATGTAGCCACAAGCCTCCGCATACCACAAATATCCATGCGGCCCCATGCTAGCGCCAACATGCTTGCTATCAAGCATCCGCTTGATGCACTTGGACATTCTTTATCCCCAGCAAGGCTGTAACCCCGTGAAAACAACAATGATAAAAATTTGTGGGCACTCCATATGCACAAGTCAAAGTTGATAGCATGATGTAGCGGGTATGGCGGCCACAATCGAAGAAAAGAAAGCAAAGTACAGGCTATCTTTACATCACTCGCTTGAAAGCCACCAGAACCTTCAGGAAACCATCGTCGAAAAAGCTAACGCTAGTGCTAGTGGTGCAGAGTTGCTGGTGGCCCTTGAACCATGGGAACTTGTTGCAGAACGTCGTGTGCAGAGCCTCCAGGATTTGCATCTTGCCGGAGGTCAAAGCTAGCAGCTGACACAAAGAAACGATAAGAAACAACATAATCATATAATTAGCAATAGTCTATAGTGGTGGTTAGTGATCCTAATCCTGATCAATCTTGACCATCATCAGCCATCATTATCCATCACATACAAGCCAAACCAAAGAAAAGGTCTGCTGCAAAATCTAGGACCTGTCTCGCGTATTTTTTCCCAGACTTGTGATGGGCGGCAGACTCGAAAGCCCAAAGGCTTATCTCACAAGATACAGGCACACCAATCAAATGAAAGTGATTGTTGTGGTATTTCGCAACTTGTTTCCCTATGTTGCCGTATAATGTCAACCTGGATTTGTAAAGGGGACCTTCTGGAACTGTACTGTAGCTAGCATATGCTGTTCCACTTAGGGCTGCTCACATTGGCCGAGTGTCCCGCAAATCATGCTGGGCTCAACATGGATCAAAACATCACGACCCAGAAAGCATGGCAACAGCAATGCCATTGCATTCGAGTTGTGAACTTTAGGATTCCTAACTAGCTGACCTGTTGGTGGTTCTTGATCTCTATGTTGTGTCTGAAGGGTTCCGAAACGGCACCCTACTGGGCACTTAACTTAGTGCCTGAACGATGGTTGCGTTCATCAACACGGATCCTTGTGAGCCTTCATAGGACTTCATGAACTTCATAGATTTACTGAGTTGCATTCGGGTAGTTTCTCCAACTTAACAGCGGCCATCAGCGTCCAACAATGGCTGGCTGTCCCTGATCAAGAATTTTCCCTCGTGGCTCTCCATGGGCGGGGTTTTGGCAACACTTCAGATCACATGGCTTCAAATAGTATCAATCGGGTTGCTAACTCAAGGTGACCATGTCTAAAACTTGCGAACCTAAATTCGCTATAATTTAGTTAAGGCTCTAATTAGCTACTGCAACATCTACTCAATTTTTAACGGATGACATCCCCGGGTCATCCCAGGTCCCAAGAACCCCTGGCAGTGCCTTCGGCCCCACAGCCGCTCCAGGGCCGCTCATGCTCTTCAAGACCTTGGTGGTGGTCCAGCACAGTTCTTGGATCAGCGCTGCTCATCATCAGCACTGATCGATCCTGCAAAGTAAATACTATTCAATATTATGTTTTCAATGCTTGGCGCACAGGCAGGTTTCTTTTTCTTCCTCCAAGCAATGAGTGATTTCGAGATGTTCAGATGCAAGCCGACTGCTATCCAGTACGTGCTTTGGGTCATGTTGGTCATACTGACCAGTGTCATACTGACACAGTGTCATACTGACACAGTGTGGTGCACCGACCACAACCTGCATACCGATGTAGCCAACTATCCCAGCTGGACCAGAAAAGGGAAACAAATGAAGAACGCCCAGCATACCATGGTGGAACGAGAAGTGCACCGACTTCGAAACAGCCTTCCAGACACATGCAAAGCATGGCACACCGGCGAAGGGAGATATGCAGGTAGAAATAACCGCATAAATGCGAATTAACCACCACTCCCTCTGTCGTCACAGAGTTAATCCGCACCGGAGGATACCCCACGGGGGTCCTGGGTGGGAAGGGTGGGAAAAGAAAAAGCCGAAGGTGAGTCACACCTAGCACTGACAGTGCTTGCACAGTCTGTGCACGACCTATACCAGGCCGTTTTGGATCTTGAGCCAAAACACCAAAACAGATGCTGTGGCACAAGTCTGTGAAAACAATGACACTTCACCATACCTGCCGAACCTTTAAAGTGCATAAGGTCGTCAAAATTAAGTACTATTAAATGTGAGGTCCTCAAAGGCCACCATTATGTCCATTGACTACATGGACATTGTATCGACCCATGAGATTGTACAGCATGATTGGTACATATTGGTACCGTTCTAGAAGCATATGAGGGTTTCTTAAAATGGGGGTTACAATCAAATCATCCAATATCAAGCACTTACAATGCCAACGAAAACACCAAAAACAATGTTGAACAATAGAGCCTCGCAGCCAAATATCTATCGACTGATTCAAGTTTAAACAGAATTGAAAAGCATGATATTCGGGTTTGTCGCGGGGTTGGAGGTTCAGGAACGGAGCTAACGGGGCTGGCTGGCCGCCACCCTCCTCAAGGAGGTTCCCAAAAATACAACATCCATGGCTTTTGATAGACTCAAGCCTTTAAGGTTCCATATTTGGGAACCTTAGTGACGAGGCTGGCTGCCAGCCAGGCTCCTCTGTACAGAACTGGAAAGGTCACTGAGGGGTCTTGAACAAATAACTGACACAAACCAATCCTGTCTCGATATAGGCAAACGGTCTATTGGTCAGGCCACCCTGCGCAAGAGGACAATCAATCTTGTTTTTACCATTTTTACCTAAGGAGGTGGTATTCCTGTTGGCCCTGACTTATAGTTTTTCAGGAAGCCCTGACTTATAGTTGTAGTTGCAAACTGACCATTTTTGGGGTCTCATGCGGTCTCTATCTTGAGACAGGGCTACATTGAAGCTCAGGCAACCCCCACGGTTCAGCCAAAGCACGCTCCCCAAGCAGCTGCACATGCTGTTGCCGTTGGTTCCTGCGCTGCCGGAAGATTGCAAACCAAGGACGACGAATAGCAACAGCTAGGCTGATTAATGGTTAATAGTAGGGGATAATAAGCAACAATACTAGGGGATATACCAGCTATATATGGCTATGGGTCAGTATTAATCAACCAATAACAGTGATAACATGTGATAGCTCCTCCAAGACTTACTACCAATACCTAGTGGAACACACATCATTTGGTTGAAAACCAGGGCAGTCGTCAACTGAATCCTGTATGAAATGCCTCCCACTAGCTGAAGGATCAGCTGATGGTGGTGCTTCAAATCGACGGGCTTGTCTCATCATGTGTCAATATGTGTCACTTGGTGCAGTTGGTTAAAAAGTGCGATTGCTCAGTCTTTGTACCTGGCAGTTGTACCGATGCTCAATTGTCATGGTTGGACACGGATAAAATCACGTCGTCGTGGGTCACTGGGTAACTGCGATCACCCTTAGCATGTAAGGCACCCAATAATGGCTTCCGAAGTGCTAGGGCAATCTTCCCCCTGTGCTGTTTTTTCACCAGGTACGTCCGCATCACATGTGTTCGTGGCTGCTGTGGGGTACTAATGCTTGCATCTTTCGAGCTACTTCTACTAGATAAGCCACTGAAAATTACTAGGTAAGCCTTTCCACCGAAAAGGGGTGTCCTGTTGGCAAAGATTCTCTGAATTCGGTCGCAGCGTGCATGCACTGGATGACGCTGTTCACCTTTCAGGCAGTAAGATAATCAGGGTGCGACATGCTGAGAAACCCAAGTTGCGGTGTTTTCACCGATGGTGATGAGGTGTTGCAATCTCTACAATTGACCTTGAGCACACCTGGATTCTCGCAGTGAAAAACCATTTAGAGAACTGCTCTCCAATTTCCGTTGCCATTCCCGGTCCAGAACTTTCACTGCGAAAGGAGTTCGGAGAGAAAAGGAGATATGTAGTAACTTCATGCATGACCTTCATTGAGATTGCACATATACCTCCACTATCCTCCCACGACCCCCCTGCAACCCAACACATGCGCCAGCCGCTCCAAAAAGTTGCAACAAGCCCAAAACTTTCTCAATCCAATGCAGAGTTTGTTCATCCAAGGGTGGAAGCTGTTGGAACATTCCACCTTCATGGAACATAGATGAACATCTGTACCTGAACAGCACGTCTACTGTACATAGCACACCCATACAGAAAACACATTTATATCATATCTGCTACGCAGCCTCATTTGGAAGCTTGGCTAAATTCCCGGCCCTGCTGCTGAGCAACATAGCAGGTGTTGCCCAAATTCTTCAGGCCTTGGTTGGGGCCAGGGCCTCCATAGAATCGGGTGGGTCAAAGCCAACCGTCTAGAGCGAATCGAAGAGGCTCATCGAACCATGACGATATACGACAATACCCATCTTTGATGTATAAAATGCTAGCTGCTAGCTGCCAGCCCTAACTGCCTGAAAGCACGCAAGTGTGATTCCAACTAGTCCAAAGCTTCAAGTCGTCCAAAAGCATAAAGTTGCATGGCTGAACTTCCCGCAACTCTTGGCGGCACGGCTGCTTGACTGGATTTCCATTTGGTGGAAACTTAAATAAAGTCTAAGTAGAGAAATCAAGTAGTATATGATGTACTGAGATAAAAGATAAAATGAATCAGTTCTGTGGACAAAAGGATAATTCATTTCGCAACCCAGTGACCTTTGACACCTTTCCTGGCATCTCCGACAGGTGCTGCCGATTCTGCTGCCTTCTCCTTTGCTCTGGCAGCTGCCGCATGGCCCTTCTTGCCCTTCTTCGCCATGGCGGCTGGGAACAAAGTGTGTGGGAAATCAACGGTTTTAACCTGGCTGGATACATCTACACAACGAACCAGCTTAGCCATCAGCTCAACCATCGCTCAACATCTACAAATGCTTAAATGTTCACCAAATGCATCTGAAAATGACTGAACGTGTCAGAAAATCAGGGAAAATCCGATGATCAGCATCCAACAATATCCGTCATTCTCTAGCATATTGCAAAACAATTCAGATTGCCCGAGGGGCCAAAGGTTTTGGCCAACACATTATGGGACAGGTGGTCCCTGGGGACGGGGAAAAGAAAGAGCCCTCCACGGTCTAATCACCTTCAAGCATGGTGTCCCTTGAACATCCTTGAACTGGGATCTCCCAAAACCGACCCAACTGCAATGTTGCTGCTTCAGCCTAGGTCAAGAACTCATGGGAGGCAAGCACCCAAAAAAATATATATACATCAATTGTCGGAGAATGGTTGTTTCTCACAGCTGAAGTTCATCCAACATTCATGACATTTCATGACATTTCATGACCCTGCTGATGCAAATGTCGTTCAAACGGTGACTGCAAACTCGCTCGAGTTGAGCAAATCGGCTGCAGGACCTGAATTGGAGCAGAATGGGTGTGCAACCGGCTCCGTTCTCAGACTCTTCTCAGACCATTCTGGAATGCATTGGATAAGGGCCATAGGGGCCCAACAGAACCGTAGACATCATCCAGATGCGTCACAAACTCAGTTCCAAAGATTCCCAGCGAGATTGCGGCTTTGCAAGGGCCAGGCCGAGGTATCTCTGCTGAGTCCGTGCTCCCCTTCCACCACAATTTCCTCAGCATTCCAAATTTTGGTAGTCCTTTGGATCTTCCAAAATATGATGTAAAAGAAATGCAGGGTTGAAAAGTCACCGGAAATCCATTGAAGATACTAAACCTATACATAAGCTTACAAGTGTGCAGAAATGCCAAGGAGATCCATCCAAAGGTGGTGCTTTGCCAAAGTCAGAAAGACTTTCCTCAGAACCCAGCCCCTGTGCGAATCGCCAGTGGGTGTCAGGTGGGGGGCCTTCTATGACGGCCTTGGCAGAGCACTCGCCTTGAAACCCGCTGCTGAAACAACCATGGGCCAATGAGTCTAAGTGATGCTTCCCACTGACAGGGTCTAAAGATGTGTCAAGTCACAGAATTTCACAGGTATCTTGAAGGGCCTGAGGCATTCACCATGCTGTGTAAGCAAACATGTGTACTTATGGTGACACATTGTGATTTTTTTGGTTGGGACATGGGTTGTTGACCCTTGCCTCCGCCCCAAAAAAAGGCACTTATATAAATGAGATTGCAGCCATAGCAGAAGTGTAAGTCGAACCCTAAACAGTTCAAAATTGCTTGGCAGCGAAGCTCAGTCGAAAATGGTCATGAATGCATCAAAACTACATTGGAATTTCACACCTCGTACTCAAAAGCTTGTCACTACTCACCATCTTTCGCCCTTAAGAAAGCAAACCCAACCATCACAGCTTTTAGGCTATAGCTGGCAAGAGTGGCTATTCTTAGTCCATCCAAATCCCACCAAATCAATCCTGCCTTTGGATGTCTCGAGCGCCAAATGCAACGAAACTGCCCTGACGCGTGGAAAGGGTGCCATGAATCCGAAGCAAAATCATGTGAGCACAGCACGGGAAAGAGTCCTGTTGGGTTGATGATAGTGACGGTTTTACCGGAGCTACGAAATTGCAATGGTATGCAATTTTCAGCATGAAACAACTGTGCTTAACTGAAGCTAGGCCCGGCAGGCACCTCTGCCCATGAAAAACCTGGCACCAAAGGAATAGCTGTGCAAGCGAGATAATAATTACAGTACTGGACATTACTGGCAGTTCACCTCACCTGAAAACATACATCCGCACGCATCCTCTCAAACGAGGATAAATGATCACTGGTGGAATTGCGATTGATACGTGCTGGGAAGTAGAAACTGGTCCTCCACCCAAAAAACATTGCAGTTCCTGCCGAGAATTCAAAATAACTGAGACTTTGAGTGAACCTCAGCAAAATAAACCTTCCAAAAGTGCGGATGGTGGGTTTTTGACACGACCCGCCATGTTACAAATTGGGCATATGTTTGATACATACCTGGCACATATGGGCACATGCATTTTTATTCGCAACATTTCGCAACTGTGCTACAGCCTGATCTATGTGACGGAAACCTCTCATCCAACGCCTGAGCCAACAGCAGATGCAACACACCAGCATTGCAGGCCCCAGAAGCCTCAGGGCGATAGGAGATAGCTAGGGATCGGTTTCCAAGAGGGTTCTACGGGATGTTGCGGGTACCGACCATGCGGGCCCCAAAGATACGAATATATGATTGTGTCAGTCCACTTGGTGCGTGACGCGACCGGTTTATGTGACGAATTATGGCACTCAGACTCTGCGCAAAAATGCCTAGGGCTCTTCGGTTCTCATTGGTTCTCCCGTTGTGAATTTTGGGCCAACATGGGGCAACATGGGCCGACCACTGGCCAACCATTCCACGTGGCTGAATTTCCTGAGGTCCCTGAAATCTGCCAAGGACCCTGCCAGGGAGAGAGGTGATCCTCAGCATCGCTGCAGCGGCTTCACTCAACTTCTGAGGCACTGGAGAACTGCGACTGTTATTCTGGCCGGGTGTACAAGTTGCCTTCACCATCCGGCAACCATTTCAATCATTTTCAACGTTCCAAGGTAACCAGTGAAACAAACAGGCAGCCAATTGCGGGGACTTTTCGAAGGCCCTCGAATGCTTAGGTCCCTATAGAGGTTCACTTGATCACGACTGAGAAAGTTCCAAATGCCCACACACCACTGGCCGTCCTGCAATCCCAAACGTCTCTGCGGTGCCTCGGGGGTGTTGCTGCAACATGGCACGAGAAACAAGAACCAAGCATGCAATGAAAGGCGGTCACATAAAAGGGCGTCACCAAACACAAATGGATGCAATGAGCCTTGAGTGACTGATCTTATGTCTTGACAGCTTGGACCACACCAACCACGGTATTCCACTGTTCTCCCAGTGGGGCATCTCTCTTTGATTTTTCCCACTTTGGAGGTCAGAAACTGCACTGATTAGCTGATCGATCCATCGATCCATGCATTGAAACAAACATGACTACTGTATCTATAGAACTTGCCTGGGCGCTGGAAATGCTGAATCGTAGGTACGGTCCAGAAATGTCCAGAACCTCTGATACGTTGTGCTTAGTCAAAGATATGTTGATATGCTCAACGCCCTCTTGCTTGCACACTACCATGGATGCTATAGCTAGGTCCAACTAGACCATTTCTAAGAATTCCTGAGATACCTTTGCAGGACAAATGATGGACGAAACCAAGGATCCGACAATAGGAGTTGATTCCTTGAAACTGAAGGACTGGATCTGCAGCGTCGCGTTGATTCGCAAGAAAATGTGCATCTTTTGTTGGTCAGTGGACGGTCCTTCTTGTAGGATCTGGCCTCCTAGTGATGCCTAGTGGATGCATCATTTTGTATTAGGACTGGGGATCAAAGGAGGGACAAGCGGGTGCTTGATGCCACGCCCTGCTACTGAAAGCGCTGAGAAAATACGCCCAAGCGCTGAGAAAATACGCACAAAAAAGTCGAACACAGAATTGGCCAAGAACCAACCAACCAACCAGGGCTCCAACTAACAAAGCATCAAAGGTACTCAAAGTGCTTCAAGGTGAGCACCAAAGAATTCGAAACCTTGCACTGTTAGAAAGTCAGTAAGTGCATGTGGGAATATGACAGCCTCTTTGGGGATACCCTGCTAGCTCTACATGGAACGTGCAGTGAAACATCAGATCGAACCCAAAAAATTCAAGCTCAAACTAAACATCCCGGCAGCTGTACCTTGGGCCCAGCTTGATGTATGAGGACCTGTGAACAATCTCAGGAACAAGGAAAAAGGGATAGCATATGGTGTAACATGGTGGTGTAACATGGTATGAAAAGGCTAAAAGGTCTAGTATGGTGTAACATGGTGTATCAGCTTAACTTTTCTGTTCCAACAAGCCCTTGCATCACCATATCTGGGGGATTGATCCATCCCATAACATGCCAAGCACTTCTGCGGTTGCGTTCCATGCCTGTTCAGTGACATTGGATCCGGGAGCATCTGCAGTCTTCACGGCTTTGTATGCTTTCATGTGTCTCGATTGTCTGTCTGTTGCCATTACAGATCATGGTGTCATCACAGTGGAACTACAAATACTAAAGCTAGAGTGAGAGCACGATAAATAACATTGTCACATTATGACATTTATAAGTTTGTCCAGAGGAGAAAAAAAAGTAGATCCTTGGGGCAGTGGGACCTGCTCAAGGAAATCAAATGGCTAAGGATCCCACCGCTTCCACGTCAAATGCAGTTCGCAGGTGACCTGGCGTGGCAGGTGGCGAATGGGGAAGTTAGCACGACTGGCGGAGATGCCAGTGGTAGAAAACACAAGGGATAATCTTGTTCGCCCCCACTACTAAGTGATGCTGCCTCAAGAAACACAAGGGATACTAACTAGTCAACCTGGTGGGAATACGAAAAAAATTGAATCCCCTCCAGGGATCCTCCATGTCATCCGATTTCCACCGGTCATCCGTCAATCGGTCCACGCCATGGCATGCCCACCTAATCGCTGGCTCCCAATCTGGAACTCGCTGGGCCTGGGAGGCGCGCTTCCGCCATGGTACAGGGATTCCTGAACTAAGTCAACTGACAACACAATCAGAACCGATCATGACCAAGTCAACTCACATCCAAATTCAAGCTATTGTCTAATTGTTTAATTTATCTTAAATGAAAGTATTGAATATATCACGTGACTGGCATCTTTAAAATACATTTCGGCAATTTTCGACAAGTACGATAGCAGCACGCAAATGGCAATCCATTCCCATTTCCTGCTGGGCCCATTGCAAAGTTCAGATTTCTGCGCACGGTCCTTGTCTTTCTCAATTCCCCCCTCCATCAAGAAAGAACGACACACACACACTTGAAAGACCGAATGGGTCACATGCTACCAGTATTGAGTATTGATAAGACCCATCGGATGTGCCCTGATAGACACGAAAGCCAAATTGGCATGGTCAGGTGATGGTGAGTGTGATGGATGACTGGTACTCCCCTTATTGTGGTAACGACGGACAGCTTCACTCGGCTTCAGGTGACGGTAACACTGGGATGAGAACAGCTTGGTCAACAGTTCAACTTGAGATTCAACGGAGTTGCAGGTACGTCCAGTTGGCCAAACTGGATATCCCAATTCACTGGTAGCTTCGTTGGACACAGTCCCAGTGAATTGCTGTGTCCCCCTGCGGTAATGGAAAATGATGAGTGATGATCCCTCGAAACGGGTGGTGCTCTCACACAGAAAGCGACAAAGCGCGGAGTTCGTTTTTTCACCTGACAAAAACACTCGAGGTCGACGGTTCTGGTTGTTCAGTTCAGTTGGTGCGAAGATGGCGAATGGGTGGTGGCTCATCAGCTACGAACATCAATTCGATATGGTACATCTCAGTGCCTGAGGGAGCAGTGAACACATGTCCGTGACGCCAGACGTCTTCAATGTCCCATCCGACCATCGCCTCTTGGCCCAATTCCATCGTAGCCCATTGCATACCCAAGTTCACAAGGTCTTTGGGGTAAGTCCGAAGCATGTCCTCCAAGGTCCACCAGTATGGTATGTGCTGTGGGGCTGGGGGCGCTCCCCAGGCATTCGAATTGTACAGCAGCCTCATATTGCGGGTGGAGTGCCAAATGTCCATCCTCTCCCACAATGCATGTGATACCAGTCTCTTCAATGTATCCATGCGAAGATTTCCAAGGGACCGGCGGTGAAGACATACCCCCAGAGCAGTGTAATGCTCTGGGACTCGCAAAGCTGGGTAAGCGATCCTGAAAAAAGTGCCAAGTAAAATTGACACTACCACATAGTCATTGGCAAAGGTGGGCGGGGTTGGGTGGGTATGTTGATTCTTCCAAACATGAATCGATGCATCATCAGGGACATCTGGAAAGTCGCGACGGGCACGAACCACTCGTTGCCACATGGCGGAGAGCAACACTGATGACTACCTTGAGTACTCAGCTGATGGCTACTCATGTAACATGGCATGAAAGATGACACCAAGGACCTGACAAGAAAACAGGAGGTGAAAGTGATATCAGAAACATACCAACAACAGCCACAGCGACAAGTCTTTTGACACCTGGATGATCGCAAGCTGACAGCGGCTCTGCAAAGATGTCGATCATAACCCTTGGTACAATAGAGATCCACCAAAGTCTCCAGTGATTGTCGAACAAGTTGAGGAGGGTATGTATAACTTCTAATCAGATGGGCTCTGCTTTTGAGACCACTGAGTCGTAAATTGATCGAACCTGCGGATGTCACATCTCGGATTTGTTGTAACTGCGGTTGGATGTACTGTACTGTACGATCAGGAACGTTGACACGGAAACCAAGAAGAATGTCAGGGTCGACCTCTTCCAACAGTACTGGAGGCCGGTAGAATTCAAGATCTCTGAATGCTTGCAAAGCCGGATGATCAAATTGTTCATCATTGAATAACGCGAAGCGATTATCCACATATCGCAGGAAGTGGAGGTGAAGAGAGTGGGAGGACAGGAAGTCTGAAAACGAATCAAACCAAGCTTTCTCTACTAAAGTCACGGCAAGATTGCTGAGCGACGGTGAAATTTGGCTTCCAATACCTGCACCTTGGATTTGTTTCCAATATGTACCAACAGCTGAGAAAATATGGGTTGTGAGCCCAGCTTGCACGATTTCTTCGATATCTCGGGTAGCAATGGCCTTGAATCTGTACGCTGCTCGTTTGAATCGACCATTGAATGTAGTGTGCAGAGCATTGCCGGTACTGGAGGTGTCCACTGTGATTGATTTGTCTGCATGAATCGTTTGCCACATAGCCACAATGGTACGAACAGAATCCATCAAGCGAGCCTGAGGGACAGAATTGAAGAAACCCACAAGATCATCATTAACAATGTGGAGGTTGACATCATCCGGAAGAGAATCAAAATACGCATGCAAAGATTGCCAAATCTTCGGAAGAGATTGTTGGCCTGCCTGATGTTGATATGTTTGCAAGATCATAGAATCAATGGCCCGACCGGTACATTTGAGTAGAAGGCCAGGGAAGCTCTGAAAATAGCTAATCAATGCGCGGCCTTTCTGAAACTGCTTTTTCCTTTTAGGAAAAATGAATGCATACGGAACAGAAGCTTGAGGACGAAATCCCCAAGAGTAGCGGGACTGAAGGGTGCGAGAGAAAGCATTCTTGATCAACGATTTCGCTTGATGTTCGGTAATCCGCAATTGTCGGAACATCTGAGGATCGTTCCATGTATTCCAAGCTGACTCAAAATAAAGTTGAGGACAGAACACAGTAATACAATGTTGTTCGTGATCCCCATGATGAATAACTGCATCTCGAGGAAGAAAAGCCTGAAGTTTCTTGACAAGTCCAAAGGTGAAACGAGGGCGGTCTTCCAACTCTGTTAAATGTAACTTCCATTGTTCGAACAGAAACTGTCTGAATGCAGCTTTCATGCGATGAGGTAGTCCGTGATGTTTGGTCCATTGGGCAAACAGTGTCTCACAATGAGAGAAGTATTGATTCTGAGCCATGAAGTAAGTGGAGCCCGCATTGGCTTGGTGAAAAATCGAAAGATGTGGTGGCAATCGAATTTGTTCCAAAGTGGCCACCAAATGGTCTCCAAACTGACATTCATCTGGAGAAAACAACAGGGGTCGAAGACGATTGCAACAGCATGGCAACCGAGAAGGGGCACTAACATCATGCTGCCGTTCAAACCGACGATGATTGTGTAGCAAGTCTTTCAAAGATTCAAAAGCTTTTTCTCGAACATGGTGGGTGGGAAGATGTAAAGGTATAGCATGTTCCTTGTGCAAAATAATGAACTTTCGCAACCATCGAGACAGATTCATCTGAAAATCTGAATGAGCCAAAAACGGTAATGCCAAAGGTACATTCTTGCGTGGAACAGTGCAGTTACGAAAGATCAAAGCTTTGCTGATCAAACTGCGAACTTTGGATCGAGAAGGTTCTTCCATGTGTTGACTCAATCGATAGAGTCCATAGACTTCCCAATCATGAAGAGCCCCAGAGCGAATAAGTTGTGCAGCATGATAACTGGATACTGTATGTAACGCTAGTTCGTACAAAATCTTCCAAGCTCGGTGTTGATGACTGAAAGGTGTAATGGGTGCTTGCATGGTACGAAGTCTGCGACGGATCCTTTGATATAATCGAAGGCCCAGTTTGAGGGGTGCCTGTTGATTGCGTTTGAATTGCATTTTCCAGCCTGTGGCTTTCAACCGTAAATGTTGCAGTATGAAGGGATGGTTGAGTGCAGGTTGCCATCTGGAAATCAAATAGTGTTCCTGAATCCATGCCTCATTGTAATGCTCAAAACTTTGCAAAACAATGGTAGAGACAAACGCAAACGAAGGCTTATCTGCCCAATATCGAATGGAAAGTTCCACTTGGACAGCCTGACGTTGCTGAAGCTGTTTCACTTTGGCAGAGCGATTGAAATCTCTGCGAGCAGCTCCAATGGAGGTGGATCCAACATAACAATGACCCAGTTGGGCAAACGTGAGGTGATCTTGATCTGGATCGGTTAGATCAGAAAACAGAGATTTAAGATAGACTACATTGGGATCCAGGAACTTGGTGTAGGTGTAAGTATCCAAAGAAATCTGGAGCCACTGTAATCTCAACCGCCACAACCGTGTTTGAAGTGTCGGAGCCGGGTAGGAATACAACATAAAAAGATGTAATGCTCCAAAGGCCCAAATACAAACCGATTTGTCAATGGCTGGGAGTCGGTGAATACAAATGCTGAAGAACTCACGAGCTGCCGCAACTAATTTGAACACAAGCGATGCCGGAAGATCAATCTGCTTGCCACACTCACATAGTCAGGAGGTCAACGCTGCTCCAAGGGCGATCAACTGAGTCAATGTCTTCGGAATCATCTTAGTGACAAGATCATGTTTGACACCATACTTCTTGGCTGCCTGAACAAGTTGATCTTTGGTAAACTTGGTTTGAAGTAAGGTCTCATGGAGTTTGATGCTGGCTTGTTGAATCTCCGTCGGAAAGGTGGCAATGAACTTCTTCACCGTGGGGTCAGAGTACCCGCTGAGAGACTTGCCTTTCAAGGTCGGCTGAGCCGGATTCATCATGGTAGTTGCATCCAAAACCTGATCTGGTGGCATCTGGAGCTGGAACAGGCTGGTTGTCCGGAGGAACAGGTCGGCGGGGAGTGGGGGAGAATTGACTGATATGCTCTGCTTGAGGGGGTTCTTCAGAGACACCCAATGCTTCCGGGGAGGGCAAGAGTTCAGGTACTTCCTCATCAAGTTGATCTTCTTCCTGAAGGTCATGATCCATCGGGGGAGCAGGATGATTGGAACCAGAAGCTGTGGATTGAAAGGCCAAGGGAAGCTGTTGTCCTCGGTGTCGCTTCTTGGGGGTAGCCTGCATGATAGAGGGAGGTCCCCGTTTGTTGGAAGACCCTTGGGAGTGTTGTACCTTGGCCAATTCCGCTTTGGCTTCACTGAGTTGTTTCTGAAGAAGTTGAACCTGAGCTACAGCGGCATTCTGTTTCTTGGCTGGTTGAAGCTTCTTCATCTCAGCAACCAGGTGGTTCACAAGGGGCTTCATGAACTCCACAGGCTGATCTTGTTTGGAAGGGAGTTGTGTCGGAGCATGCATGCTTTCAGCTATTGCATCTATATCCAAGCCTTGCTCCCGAGCTGCACGCAACATCTGTGAACCAAACACAGACTCAGAAATTGTGCGTGTAGTCACAAGGCCAAGAAAACGGCCAGCGCTCAGAGGGCGCAGTGCGTATTCCGAGGCACCGTAACGTGTCAAAAGGCCTATGGGCACTTTCAATGGATCGCAGCCTATAAGGCCTCTCCTCCTTGACCATGAAGTAGCCTGGATGGTCTTCCAAAGTGGGAATCCAAATTCAGGACTTTGGTCATAATGATCTTCTGAAGGTGTCCAAGTGGTTGGGAGCTCAATCTCAGGATATTCCCCATCATTCCAATGAGTATCATTCCAATTCTGTTTCGACCAATCTTTCCATTGGCCACCGCGCCATGAAGACCATTGGGACATGATCACTGATGTGGTGAAGTACCAAGTACGAGCGAGATCACTGAGAGAAAAACTGCATGAGAAAACTGCATGAGAAAAGCATGTGAAAAGCATGTATGACAAACGGTGAATCACGACAAACTACTCACTCACTCAGAAGTAACCATTTTTTAGCAACGCAGCATGGGTCTACTGATCACTCATCGTCAATCTTTCGTTTCTTCCTGGGTGGTTCCCGAGAAGTCTTGGACGGCTTGATTTCAAGCCATTTGTTCTTGACATCAGTTTCCGTTCGTTTCAAAAGTCGAGCAACATAAGACCAATTATATCGTTTGACAGTATCCAACTTGATTTCAGTAAGATGATCCATTTCAGCCTGAGTCCAAGGGTGTTCCACAATCTCAACATCTGAGGCCTGAGATACAGCAGGTGAAGGGGGTGGTGATGATTCTTTCGGGGGTCGACTGGCTCGTTTAGGAGCCGTTTTCATCAAAGTCGGAGGTCCTGCCGAATTAGGTGCACGGTCCGCATCACTGGGCGACTCTGGTACTCGTTCGTCTGGACTCGCTGGTGTCCACGGGAATTCAAGTTCTGGGTGAGATGGACCTGGTTCTCCTGGTGACGGTGGTGGCGATGAACTCGCCAACGTCTCCCTCTCTCCATTCTGAAACATGGGGAATCCAGCGAAATCTCTCAAAGATTCAGAATGTGGCATCAAATACACCGGTGGAATCTGTTGTAAGGTTTGCAGTAGAACTTGCATAGCCATGATCACGTTCTGAAGCAGTTGTTGGACCGGGGGCGAATCCATGGTGGGAGAAGACACAAGATGACAAAACAGCTGCAACCTTGATCACATGAAACAAACAAAGGGTCCATGAAAGACATGAAAGAAGTCGAGAAAAACATGAACATCAAAGGAATGACCTGGTAATCAAGCAATGTCCTGGTAATCAAGCAATTGGAAGCACAATCAAGCAATTGAAGGCACAATCAAGCAATTGAAGGCACAATCAAGCAATTGAAGGCACAATCAAGCAATAGAAGGCACTATCAAGCAATTGAAGGCGCAATCAAGCAATTGACGGTATCCACAAGCAATAATAAGCTCAGTCAATACAAGCAATTGTGAGCTCTGGTCCCCATCAGGTTGATGACAATCTCGAGTAACGTCCTGCCTGAGAATATGAGAAGGTTTTTTATGCCGCACTTGAACTCCTGCCAAGGAAGATCTATGGTACAAAAGCTGCCCTCACAATGCTGGCAACAATGGATCAGCTGCGTCTGATCGAAAGATCAATCCTTGCACCATATGACTCTGTTCATGACAAATCCAGAGCTTCGCTCTGCGATGGTGCACTATTCCTCCATTCTGAGTGAGCTGGGTGCCATGCCACTCTCCTCCTTCATTGAACGCCTCTGCCGTCCCCCATCCTAATGCAGCCACTATGATCTGACACTTGTTCTTGTCTGCTCGCCACGAGCTGGCTGATATTCTTGCTAACTCCGGTCTGTCGTGATCTGCCCAGTTGCTATGCTTGAAGCCCAACGCAAAGAAACTTTGCGATGTATCGATATTGTGGCGGCTCGGAGCAATTGCTCCTTGCCGCAATATGCCTTCAAGTCCAGCAATCGTGGTTGAGTGCGTTAGGTTTACGTGTTGAATCTCACTGAGTCCTAGAGCCTGATTCCGACGTCGAGGGTCTGGTGGGCTAAAGTTTGGATCTCGACCTCTTCGTTGGTTCAGAACTTTCGGAAGCTTCAGAATATAATAGCATTCAACAGGTCCTGACTGGCCAAGATGGGTTGGATCATGTTGAATAGTCTGAATGGATTCAATGTCACCAGGTTGAATACCACAGTTGTCGAGAATACGGCACAAGTATTTGACAAAGTCTGAATCCAATGGATAAGTTGGTTGCTCAGCTTGCTTGACCTTGGCTCGTAGACTGGCCTGATTCACTGTAGTTCCAAATGCGTTGAATGGAGGTGATGAATCTGGAAAGGCCCAGGCTGGAATTCCAGGGTCGGTGGTCAAACTGCCAGCCGGATCTGGTGGAGGTGTATTGGACCAGATGCCTGGAGGTGCTCCTTCATCTCGTTTCGGCAACTCCGAAAGTCCATACCTGGTTGGTGATCTGTCCACAGCTTGCTGAGTAATCGGCTGCGATCGATCTGTCCTTTGTGGAGGAGTGCTGCGAGATCGAATCCTGGGCAGTGGTGCACTTCGTGACCGGCTACTGCGGGCTCTGCTGACAGATCTAGCTAAAGGTGGACGATTGACTGGTGCCTGTGGTGCTTCCAAAACTGTGCTATCCTGAGGTTCCGCTATCACCGATCTGGCCTGAGATGGGCTGCGTCTTGGTAGTGGAGGCCTTGTAGCCTGAGGTTCTTCAACACTCGATCTGGCTTGGGATGCGCTACGTCTTGGTAGTGGAGCCCTGTTGGCCTTGACTGGCACGGGCGGTGGTGCCATAGCGACCGCTGGACCAGATGTATCTGCTGCTGCTGAGCTGCGATCTCGACGTGGCACCGGGTTGGGAACCGTTGGAGGTGTCGGAATCTCTTGAATACGACCTGTAGAACCCGTACTTGATACCAATGGTGTATCCAGTAACGCCAGTGGGGGTGAAGAGGAAACCTGAGCATTCAGCACTTGTGGTGTTGCCACTTTGGCAGTCGTTCTGGGAGGGGGAGCTTTGGCCGCCGCCACATCAAGGTTGCCCGCAACAAAATAGATGTTGTACGACATGGCCGAAGGATACCAGCTAGTGAAAAACAAGTGAAAATCGACTGCCGAATCAGAAAGTCGATTACTTAGTGGTTGAAAAACTGAAACTGAAACTGAAAAACTGAAAACTGAAAAACGTGAGAAAGATGCAAGTTAATGCATCTGTTGTTGGATTGATAAAAATCATCAGTGGTGAATTCCATAGTGGAAAGCCATGGTGACATCCTGACAATCCATGGTGCAAGTTCCAAAGCTAAAGCAGAACAACGCTGCAATCATACACTGAGATTGACTGGCACTGGTGCATGTCAAAACTGGCCTGAAAGGCAATCAGCGGGACGTTGTCCCAGAATGATTCAATTGGTCAAGGTCAATGGGATCCATTAATCATTGAGAAGGCGACCAAAGGGGCGTTGAGTTCGGAATTCAATTCCAAAAAGCCTACAAGAATCCAAAGTAGTACTCACTCCAGTTGCCCTGCTGGTCAGGTAATCATGGTACACAAGTCCGCAGACTAATCAGTTGAGAAGAAGCCTTCGCCGAGGTAAGACCCCAGATCACGACCGGACCATGACGGAATCTCGGCCTGAATACACACTTGAAAGACCGAATGGGTCACATGCTACCAGTATTGAGTATTGATAAGACCCATCGGATGTGCCCTGATAGACACGAAAGCCAAATTGGCATGGTCAGGTGATGGTGAGTGTGATGGATGACTGGTACTCCCCTTATTGTGGTAACGACGGACAGCTTCACTCGGCTTCAGGTGACGGTAACACTGGGATGAGAACAGCTTGGTCAACAGTTCAACTTGAGATTCAACGGAGTTGCAGGTACGTCCAGTTGGCCAAACTGGATATCCCAATTCACTGGTAGCTTCGTTGGACACAGTCCCAGTGAATTGCTGTGTCCCCCTGCGGTAATGGAAAATGATGAGTGATGATCCCTCGAAACGGGTGGTGCTCTCACACACACACACACACACCCTAAAACCCTAAACCCTGGTCCCTAAACCTATACCCTGAATATCCCTGGATAGCATAGACTGACCGAATAAACAGAGGTCATCAATCAAACCTGCCAACCATGGCTATCAGTACTTGCTGTAACCAGCAGTAGTAATTAGTGATGATCGATCACAAACAGGGTCCTTGCTCAAATTGAAAAATCCTCGAGGTTTCATATTGTTGTTGAAACCTTGCAAGAGTTCATATGAATTGATTTGATTTGAAACGGATTCGTTTTCCGCTGTTTTTCAGGCCTGCAAATGCCCAGTACTTGCCACCCTTTCACCAACCGCACGGCACCACAATGGCACCAAAACTGGGCTCCCAACTGGAGGAACTGGACCTGGAGAGCTATGCCATGGGAGCCCTACAAACGCTGGTTGAATGGGATTGATTTCAACAATTGGCAAATGTTGGCAGCAGTCACAGGTTCAATCAACTGTACGCATCTCTTATCCCCAACATGGGCCAGTCCTGATGTACCCAATTTCATGTGAAGAAAAAGTTCACGAAGAGCTTCAGTCTGTACACTCCCAAGATGGGGTCAACATCCTCTCCGGGACCTCTCTGGATGGAATGCCCAAGGTCCAAGCCTTATCCAAGAGGCCATGGGGAGAGTGCATCAGACATGTGAGTGACTCCCACGTCAGGTCCATCAGGTTGCAAATCTGAAGCTTATACAGGTTGCACTGCTTCTCATATGTTTTGGGCGTTTGCAATGTCCGCATCGCTTGGGCACCCAAGCTAATTGGCTTCTGATCTCTTCAGGCCGCTGGGACAAACCTGCACAAGCCGTTGATGTTGCGTTGGCTGTGGCTTTTTGCACTGACTCATCCCTTGCAGCAATGATCTAAGATGATTTAAAAGAGCCGTCATCATGAATTGTCAACATGTGACAAGGTATGTGCATGCATGATCGTGCATGATGGAGCCCTCCCTTTGCTAAGCACTTCGAGCTTCGGCAGGCATGGACACTTTCTTTCCACATCTCGCTCTTGCTTTCGTTGCTTTGCTCCGTTTAGGACTACTGCGCAAGTTAGCGTCACATGTGCCACACCTTTGCTGCACCCAAAATGTAGTCTACCCAATGCCAACCACTCGCTGGTCCTGTTGAACTTGGTCAGTGCTTAAGTATGCCTAAGTCATCTTGAGATCTCAAGTCCCTGTTTCCGAAAACACATGGTACATCATGGGACTGCATCTTTTTCCACCACTCTGCGCCAATCAACGAACACAGCTTTGAATCAACGCACCACGGCTGCAAAAGATTACGGCAGCTTCGCGACAACTTTGGGCCGCGGCCTCTGGCCACCGAACATGCTATGGCATCAGGTCCTTCAGTTGGAATTTCCCTTTCACTTTTTTGCTGTCATTTCCTTGGAACAAACCAGGTGCTGGGGCTGTTACAAGGCAAGGCATGGCATACAGATACATGAGATACATGTGCATCTATGATGATGAATCTTGTCTGCCATACAAGTGATATAGATCATGGTTTCTACTACAAAAATCACTGCCATACTATCAGTCAGATATGATATTCATGGATATAAATTGATTACAATTAACTAGTCATCATCAAAAAACAGTCGAAACTAGTGGCGAAACTACCAATCAACTCCTGCAAAAAGGAGTAAGCCACTTGGACGGGAGACATGCCGCGTAGCTATCAAAGGACTGCAGCTCTCCAAACGACTAGGCATTGGCAATTATGAAACCAGGGACTTCCTTGCAAACGCGACTGACAAACGGAGCTTATGCCAATCGGGAAATTGATTGCCTGAGCTATAAGTCTTTAGGTTACATCATCATCAGTCATTAAGTATATTATAGCTACAATATGCGACAATGTACAGCTGTAACTTGCCCTGTGACTTCGACGAAAAGCTCAACGCTTTTCGACTCCTTGAAACTCCTGGGGATCCTTCGTGATCCTTCGGAAGCTTCAAGCGGGGAGCCCCATGGAGTCCCGAACCGCCAGGTGTCCGTCCACTTTCAGCACTTCGCCACTGGCTCCGAAAATGAGTTGCTCTCCGTCGCCCTTTCAACCGACATGGCTTAAGTCAGTGAAGGAGGAAGTCAGCACTGGCTTTGCGCAGGGTTTCCATGAGGGAACCTGGGTGGCAGAGCGCTGGAGATTTCGCTTCAAGATTTAACTTTTTGATTCATTTTGACATACATTGACATACAGTTTTGCTTGTGGCACTGTGCTTCTGCAAATTGATAAGCAAAGTTTTCTTCCTTTCATCTCTGCTAGGGTCTCTCTGTGCTTTGCTATTTCTGACCAAGCTGATACCAGTCGCAACATGGCAAGCGCTTGCAGAATGCAAAGTTAGAAGTCAAGGGACGTGAAAAAGGTCCCAGGGATAAAAGTCATCCTCGCTTTTGTTCTCAAGCCTGAGCGGTACGCTTTCACCCCTGCAGGTAGCAAACCGGATGGTTTGTTGCCTGCCACCCGATTCGGAACAGCTTAGCAACCAGATTTCCAACCAAATTAAATCTGGGATTGAGAAAATCAAGGCGGAGAAAACACCAAACTCTTGTGCCAGCAAGTTGCGCTTTTTTCACTATGGCCTAAGTCCGAAGAGCGCTGTTCAGGTCAGCACCCCAAATCATGCAAGCCAGCTCCTTTCATGAAACCATTTGCACAGTTTTAGTTGGTCAGATTTCCTTCTGCTAGTTTTTATTGCCAAATCACCTCAGTGTTTCCGGTTTTGACAATACAATACAATACACTGAAGCAAAGATAGACAAAATCCCTCCCAGAGAATTCATCATGTGGCATTCTGTGACGGGACCTTTTGGAAAGCTCCCATTGTTCGGCTAACGGGTTGTACAAGTCAAAAGCGAGCCGGTGAACCGCAAATTCAGTCAGAAAAAACGCAGCCAGTGGGAACAACCACATAGATCCAAGTAGCCCAATCTCCTTCCATTTGGCTTGCATGGTCATTGCATGGTGGCTGGGATGATCAGATTTGCCCGCGAAGTCGTTTGCCTCGACAGCTTCGCAGCAGGAAAGTTCAGTATGCTGATTCGAAGTCGTAAATGGAGCACTCTGTCCGGTGAAGACTTAGTAATTCCTTCCTGCGATTCCTACCTCCCTAAGGACTCCCTACCAATCAAATGGCGTTGAACGACAAATGCTACAACAGCACATCCCAAAGTCCACCCCTTAAGAGAAAAAAGTTGGCCTAGGGCATCAGGGGGTGTTTATTGCGATCCTCGGCAAGAAGGTGTTTTTAATTATTGACATGTTCTATTCGTTGTGGTCCCTAGCGAGGGGGCCCATGTTTTTTGAATTGAGGTTCTATTATCATCATCATTAGTAGGGGATACCGGGGAAAAAAATCCCTCATATAAAAGCCTCCATGGCGTTTTGTACTATACCAAGGGGTCGAGGGTGAGAGGAGGGGTTTGGTTTATAAGTACTTGGGGGGAAGGATTGAAAGATCTTCAAATAGCTTCAGCCAAACTCAGCAAACACTCTAGTCACCTCTAGTCCATGGGGAAGCGCGACGAGAGTTGGCCAAGTTTCAATCTCTTTCAGCCTTTCCTCTGCCATCTCTCCGCTCTGCGCCAGCGAGGGCTCGCTAAGACAGGACCCATGAGCCAAACGTGGCCAGCCTCCAAACCGAACAATCGAACCCCCAGAAGAGCAAGAAGTTCCGAACACAGAGATGAAACTTTTTGTCTTTCTGAGGAAAACTTATCATCTCCCTTTGGCTGGCTATCAACATACACTGTAGTTTGTATAAATGTAGATTCTGCATATCGACACATATCTATCAATATGTTGGAATGAAGCCAATCAAGGTACAATAAGATACAAAGATTACAAGGGCAGTAGACTAGTCAAACCAAATGCAATCATCCACTTTTCACATGAGCAGGCTTTGGCGCCCATGGCCATTGTGCATACCGACCTTCTGAACAGGGGCCCTTTCATCTCAACTGGTTCACTCTGACATCTCCGGCATGGAAGCTCCTTTGAATGCCTACTATTCTGGCCTTCTCTGGGGATGAGAAACTGCACTATTAAGCACTTCTTGGGCGAATCAATAATATCAAGCAAAGCCCAAAGTAACAAAGCACCCGATTTGTCCCACACCCGCTTTGTTGACAGAAAACCAATGGCGCTTCAACGGTTCATTTTCCAAGTTTCACGGGAGGTGCTACATGCCAAGTTGTATGACACCAGACGCCACAAACGAGTCAGCAGAAAAATCAAATGCAAGGCCGTGCACATTACAACTTAACAATCATATGCATTAAAGAAGGCCTGCAGTCTCCTGCAGCCATTCTGCTTCTCACTTGTTGCCCCTTTTTCTACCTGACATATAAATAAATTGATCCCAGTGAGGGGGTTCAATACAGCAACCAACCAAATGGAATAATCAGCTGTGGCAGTGCCTTTTGCCCAAGGAAGTCACTACTCACTCAAATGAATCTGCCAGACCTTTGATGTAGATTTTTTTTTTGTATAAGAAGCCGTTCCACCGTCACATTGTCTATCATTTCTTCCTTGCCCGGTGTCACACACAGCAAGCTTACCCATAAGGCATTTGCCAGTGGAGGCTCAAGTTGCATGACTTTTGGCTCCCGGAGCCCAGCGGTGCAGCTTGAAGCAGGCATTTCAAGTCCATTTTTTGGGGAAAAATCAGGGGTACCTCAAAGAGTTGACTTTTCATGATTTTTCAAAAGCCTGTGCTCCTGCCTTGCCCAAAGGTCTCAGTGAACTGGTTCCTGTCAACGTTAGGGATGATTGAAATCCAATCTATGATTGTCTGTCTCGGGATGGAGCCTTGAAAGTCTCTCAAATTAACTGTCTTCCCCTCAATCATGATCATGTAGGTGCTTTTTGGACCTGCCCTGGTGAAGTCTTGAAAGAACCACCACATCAATGTGTCAGCTGCCGGGTCATGGGCTCCACATCAACAACAGCCCTGTGAAGGGTTGGAGCGTCGGTGTTACTGAAAATTGTTTCAGCGGCACTGTGCATCACACAAATCACCGAAGGGATGGCTGCAGTTGCCTTCATGTCCTCGTGCAATGGTGGCATATGTTGGTTCCTTAAAATGGGGGTAAACCCAAATCATCGACTATAACTATTTACAGTGACCATGACATATCTAGCTGACCTGTCTCAGCAGCCATCCCAGAGTTGAACTTCTACTTGTAAACTGGCTGAGGCAAAAGCAAGCGCGTCGCGGAGTTAGGGCTGTCTTTGAGGAAACTACCTACAGAACATCATTAAACACCCAAACTCACAAAACCCAAAAATGGAAGAAAAACATTGGAAACAACGCAAGAAAAAAACTTCCGCACTAACTCAGGTCTCAGCGTCTCAACAACGCGTTTTCTATACTTTGACCTCTGCACAGCTCACATGGCCGGGGCTCTTTGACCCCAATTAGGTGCTCAGAGAAATCCTGGGCGGAAATGGGCGGAATCGTTTGCAAGAGATCAAAATGGGATGCATGGGATGTGCCTCTCCGGCCGATCAAGGAGCTCCATCAGCGAACACAACCACGCTGATTCTTCGCCGAGGCGCGGCGAGTCGCGGCGAGTAGCTTTGCTCAGCTTTCAGCCTTGGAACTGTGGCGACCCTGCGATGCCATGCGTCACCATGTGTCCTTTCTTGCCCCATAACTGCCATGGAAAATGGATGAAAATGGTCTAACCTTCATATCTCTAAGACTGTGTCAAAAACAGCACCTGCGAACCATACGCATGCAATCGCAACATGATGGAAATCTGTTGGAATCATGCATTTGGGTCTGCACAAGGCGGAACATAACACTTGAGCAGAGATGAAGGGGAGGAGAATGGAAGGGAGGCAGGGTTTCGGAGACCAGTGGCGAGCGGAGAATGATGTGGTTTGCTGAAAATTGAGGATCCAGGTGGATGATTTATGGCTAATCTCAATCTACGCAGGATTTCTAGATGGTTTATGGATAAGTAGGTACAACAGGACTTTTGAAGGATTAAGGACTGAATTGCGCATGATTACGGAATCGTTGGTGGATGACCTACATAGCTAGCTGCACATATGCCCGACTGCAATGCATTTGGACGATTTTGGGCGTATTGCCTTTGGCATGGGTTTGGCATGCAACTCAGCATGCTCAAGGCTGTGCCTAAGGCCCTACATAATGTTCCACCGCAAATCAGTAACCGCTGTCAAACGAACGAGGTGAGGGCATTGGGAAGATTTGTGAAGACTAGCAAGAATCGCAAACCATAATGAGCTAAAGTTCAGTTCTGCTAAAGCATCTAAAGCACAAAGAACACCGTAGGCGATGCCAACGTTTACCCGCCATTTTGCCAAGTCACCAGCCTTTTGAACGCCCCTGGAAGCACAGTGGCGGTGTCACCATGTGTCACCCACCACTGATCCAAGTCAGCTCTGCTTCTCTGATCGGTGCAATGTTACCAAATGAGTGCCGTCGCCTTTTTGCAAACTAAGAGGATCTGTTGAAGGATTTAGGGCCGACATGGGCCGACACAATTTTCTGTGGCGAACCTTACCAAAGAATGTGCTTCAGTATGTTTCACTGGTCTCAAACCTTCAACATGATACAGTAAAATAGCAAGTCCCATGGAAAGTCCCATGGTAAGTCCCACGGCCCCATTGGCAGGAAGTCAGCCCGCCCAGCATCCGTCGCCCAGCCTTCCGCCAAAAACACCTTGAGACGTTAGAGGTCAGAGTCCGGGTGCTTGAGGCGTGCTGGTCTCACAAACCAATTACGTTGATGGATGCCTTCGAAATGTGAGAAGTTGGCAGGGGTTATAATACATACTATAAATATCTATAAATGATAAATGATAGCATTTAAAAACAATTAATAATCATAAAATAAATAGCCAACGAATTGGTTGATAGCTTCTTGATGGCTAAGAATGGGTCATTAGATATGGAAGTTGAATGCTGTTCGGTAGCCACGTGATCCACCTCAGCGAGCTCGAATCCTGGAATCCATGGGTTGCCACTTCAGAAGCGGCGCTAGGCCAAGGACTCAACAGCAACTGGAGAATCCAGTATTCCCATGGATTCCCATGGATTCCCATGGATTCCCATGGAGTCTCATAGATTCCCATCGGATCCCATGGAGTCCCATGGAGTCCCATGGCACAGACGCATCTTTTGAAGGCACATGAAAACAACAATGAACCTAGGATTAACTACGAATGAAAGCAACCTAGGACTGGCCTACAATCTCAGGTCTTGCATTGATTCGATTCATTTTGAACCAACTCACCTTGTTCATCCTTTGCGTCAAGCTACGAGTAGCCATGGTGTCCAAAACGTCCCTGTGCTGAGAGAGATTCGGCTTCAGCAGCTTGTATTTCCTTGGGCCGAGCCAAGGGAGAAATGTGAGAGCACAGAAACACTCCAAAGCCATCCAAATCCCACGAAGTTAAAGGATGTAAAAGGCTCGGTGTATGTCAAATCTGGTCTCAAATCATTCCATTTATGCACAGCAACAAATCAGTACAAAAGTGTACAAAATCTTATGTATGCCTTCTGCATCGGGTGATCTGCACCTTATGCCTGATGCATGGGTGCAGTAGTTGGAGCTTGGAGCTTTAAATCTCTGGGAATTGAGGTGCTTTGCGACTTCAACGTGGGTGAACTGCTCTGTAGTGGAGGTGACATGTCGCATTCATTGTGTTTAATGTAGTGTAAGGATAGGATATTGCACTATACATTTTGATCCAAGCTTCTCGTTGAAAACCCCGAAGTGCACGCAGTGAATGTATCCTTATTCAGTCAGAGCCAGAGCCAAGAAAAACATCAAAACCTGAACAGCGAACCGTTCTGTAAGCATATGTGAGCGTTTAAAACCTGACAAACCGCAATCCACGATGCCAGGCGGTTTCCCAGGCAAAGCCCAATATCAGAGGGCACAATTGAAAACTTCGAGTGGCCTTCACACCAACATAGGAAGCAAGTGGAAGCTATCCGATGTTGCTGACCCGGCCCCTCTTTTTTGCCAAGTTGCCCACCAGGATTGCCAACAAGGAGAACACTATGCACCTGGGGCGAGCTCTGTGCGTTTTGCCAAGCGATGGGCATACCCAGAGTCCCACGTAGCATGATTTCGCAACTGGCCATCTCTCAGCATTGACTTGAGGAAATGGTGAGGAAATCGTGGGGGAATGGTGAGGAAATGGTGAGGAAATGGTGAGGAAATGGTGAGGAAACGGTGAGAATCTGCAATGGCCTCGTTCTCCGGTCTTCATTTGTTCATCTTTGCAGTGTCTTGAGACGGCGAAAATTGTTCCCAAGGCCTGTGGCATGCCTGGCCATTTCCCCCTGAGTTGCCAACGTTGAGATGCCCATGACACGTGCATGCCAAGGCGGATGGTTATGTTCCGGGTCTGGAAAGTCATAATTGTCCTGAGTTGTGTGTCCAACGTCTGCACTTGAGAAACGAAACCGGTTGAGCAAAAATGAAACAAAACGAAGAAATGCATTGCGCGAAAAACGGACGGGAATCGCAAATAACTTCGCCGTTGCATTCTGTCGTGCAAGTTGAAATGCCATCCTCTGAATTCCTTTGAAAGAATGTTTTTACATCCTAAATTGTCATCTGCCCCATGTCTAGCCCAGCTGGGCAATACGTCAATCAAATCACTACGGGGGACGAGTGACTTCTACAATGTCCGATGTTTAGCCAATGACAAATGTGCTTCCTGTGGAGTGGTGCTATACCAATTTGGCAAGCTGCAGGATAGATTCCTGTGGATACCCTGCCACCAGGCAGCGGCAATTGGAATCCAAGATCCAAAGAGATCTGGAGGAGAGTGGAGGGTGTTCCCTAGAACCAGCCACCGCTTCCATGGTTTCCCTGCTTCAGTTTGGCCCCGCTAGCTACCGCCAAGCAACTCGATCAAACTTCACCACCATGCCTTGGCTGGCAGTTTACTTGGCGATTTCGCTCGTTCCCATTTGAAATATAAATACATGCCAGCCATTGCCAACCCTAAAAATACAAAAAGGGAATTGGAATCAAGTCACCTTACGCGTTGTGCTCCCTTCCCTATGTTGTGCACAGGCGGCATTCGTGCAGCCACTGCACTCAACCATCATGCCTCCCTCAAATCACCAAGGTGCGCAAGCCTGTGCTCACCAAAAAAATTGGCATTGAAGCGAGGGCACCCGAAACGGCAAAATGCCTGCAGAAAGGTTGGAGCTTCTGCCACACAAAAATAAATAAAGCAAAATAGCCTCCAAACACGATCACGGCAACACTGAAGTTCGCAATATTGGGTTTCACCGCCAGTCTCCAGAAACATCACTGGCTCAGCGTCAACAAAAAGCTTGTTGACTGATTGGCACTTGAAATGTCTCGACATGTGCCCCGCACTCGATTTGGCACAGACACCAAAAAAGAACCTACAGATATTTACACCTTTTTGGGGGCTCAGGCAAGATAAGCTGGCAGGAAAAGCCGTCTGCACAGGAGCAAAATCATCCCAAGAGAGCCCAAAATCCCAAAATAAAAATCCGCCAGGCTGGACACTTGAACTTCTTACTCCTCAAATGTCCACATTAAACGGTTCAAATGCTGTTTCCATAATCCGCGAATTCTACTTCCAATTCCTCACACCTAAAAATATCGTCATTTTCCAGAATTTTCCAAGTACGCAACTGCTGTGCTTTTACATGTTGATATTGCTCGAACTTGGCTTCCAAATCATCCAATTCCTCCCTCGCCTCCAAACACAGATGTTCCTTGGAACGTGGGGAGGCCTCCTACTGCTACGGAAAGGATCTGAGAAGCTTTAGGGACACTGGTCAGTGTCAGGAAACGCTATAGCCAACTTGCTTAGAATACTCCCTGATTGTTCCTGGATCATTTGGAAGAAAACACACAGTTTCAATCACTGCGACCGAATCTAGGACGGATGCAATCAGTACAATTTTGAATCATTCCTACCCCAGTGGACCCAGTGCGGATGCTCCGAAATGCTTCTCAGTCAATAAAGCCTAGAACAATTCAGGAGGTGCAAGGAATTACACTTCAAAGATATTTAAAGATCACAAGGGCACCTTTCTGCCTAAAAACATCTCCAAACAGATCACAATCTTTCTTGAAAGGAATTGCCAGTGACATTCGTGGCGTTGTGGCCTTTGCAAATTCCAAGTTCAAGATCGCCACGATAAAGTGCC
>VSDK01018072.1:203945-268139 GCA_009767595.1 Symbiodinium kawagutii
GATGAGGATGATGATGATGATGATGATGATGATGAGTATGATGAGTATGATGAGGATGATGATGATGATGATGATGATGAGGATGAGGATGAGGATGATGATGATGATGATGATGATGATGATGATGATGATGATGATGATGATGATGGCGACCCGCATATTAAGACCCTGCAGGAGATTTGCCGCCGGAGTGCCATAGGCGCCAAATTGGGGGTCGGCCATCACCTGGTGCAAAGGTGGCCATGGAGGGATTCATTCAGCATGATTTTGCCATGTTGGTTCGCAATTCCTGGCTTAAGATCAGTGGTCCCCAGGAAAAGCGGCCAAACAGCCTGAAACTCAATGCAACCCACCGGCCACTTCCAACGATATCACCTACTCAATCGTTCTCAAAAAAGACTGTTGCACTCTTGCAAGGCTTTTGGGATCCGACCGTAAGCAAATGGCAACCTCTCGAGCCACCTCGACAAGTTCCAGGGATGGTCACTGACCAGCGATGCCCACAGGCGCCACAAGGCTACGGCAGCGGTTCCTTCTATCACGGAGATTTCTGAGCCAAAAGCTACAAATGTCCTTCCTGCTTTGTTGGCTCAACCCGTCTTTCCTTTGATTATTGGAATTGGTGCCAGCCTGCCGCTCGGAATCCAGCAAGCGATTTGTTTGGACACTCAGTATCTAAATATGAAATCAATCTAGTGTATATACACCGAAAAACGAAAATATACACATAAATCATTCCCAAATAAATAAATGAAACAGAAACAAATAAATACATGTATATATATATATATATAATATCTATGCCTGTCCATACTTAGATTATCAAAATTGAAAGTGGGCCTAGACGGCCTCACGCATTGGAGCCCCTCAAGAGCGGTCCCTCCTGTTCCTCCTGAGAAATTGCGCCGGTATGCGCAGGTCCAATTTGGGTTGGAGAAGCTCTTCCCCTGACTAAAATATTTGAGCAAATCTTATGGGCTTGCCAACCTGAAGTGGTTACACTGTCCCACTGCCAACCACGCCTCCCAATGGAAAGTGCAAGCGGAAGGTGATCTGGGCAAGTCTTGTTGCTTGTCAAGCGTTGGGCCAGGCCAATTCATTCAAGAACAAAGACATGCGATGCCATGACCATAATTACGGGCACAATTTGGAAACTCTTTGGGGTTGGTGCTGGAAGAATCCGTCGGCCAAATCACCGTTTAAGCTTCCTCAGAGGCTCCACTTTCAAGTCTTTCAATATCCGGCTTCCTCCATGCTTGTGGGAGTTTGGGAAGCACAGCATCGAGACAAACACAATAATGTCCTGCTTGTGAATTTGCAAAAATCAAACGTGAGAGTCTGGAAGGGACTTTTTCGGAGCACTGCCTGACGACCCCAGTGCGGAAACAGAATAGCCTGCGATGACCCTTTCGCACGAACGCAGGCCTGGCCATGATGCCCGGTGTACCCAATAGATCCAAACAGGGGAACTGTAAACTGTTGGCTGACTTCGACGGAGCAAAGCTGAAAACAAACTTTGACGCCGATCTCGGATTCACAGCTCCCAGCGGCAAAGAATCGATCCACCCCACCTGGTCCACTATCTCGCTCTCACAGCTGGCAACCTTGGGTGCAGAAAGTGGCAAATTAACAGCCATTATCACGTCCAAACTACGCAAACCTGCAACCCAACTGGGTAAAGCTGACAAGACTGAACAAAACAATGCGTTGACTATGTTTTGGGTGTTTGGGAGTCAGATCTGTAATAAGCAACTGGAATCGATCGCAAGATCACACATGTTTGGAATACATGAAAGATCACCACACAGTTGGTGCAGTGACATGCAGTAACCCTAGCTACGGGAACTAGAAACTGTCAGCCATAAGGGCCATAAGCCTGCTATCACTGAAAGCCAACTCCCTTTGTTCCTGTTGAGCGTTGTTCTTCAAATCAAGCTGAGGGTGTTTGGGAAATCGCACTATACATCACTGACATTTTGAAACAATAAATTCAGATCGATCTTGAGTCCATCCTCCATCCTCGAAGAACCACAATCAAACTATCATGAAAGTAACCCTTCATACTCGCACACCCAAGAACTGGTCAGAACTGCATCATGACTCTAAGTTGCCCGGCACATGGTGGCTGTTTTGCCCCCTCCTCCTGCACAGTAAAGTCCCAAAAGCCTTCGCAAGTTTCCTCATGTCAGCAGCAATGCTGGGCCCATCACGAGAGGCGCCAAATTCAGGGTCAATTGTTGGTTCCTGGTTGCATCATTACCTTCGGGTTGTGAGTAGCATGTTGTAGCTGCATGGACTGGTGCAAATTGGTTTGTTTTCGTTGCGCGTGATGCTCTTAGATGCTAAGTTTACTGCAACACCCCTATTGCATCATGGATATTCAATGCCGCATAGTTCCCGTGATTACTTTAAGTACTTATTGTTCAAGGCATTTCAATCTCTGAGATTGATTTTGTCGATTGCAAAGCTTTGTGAAACTTATATTGAAATAACAAGGCTATGGGACACAGCTAAACATATCAAAAACACTTGCTATTTTTCAAAAATAATGACAACAAACATGAACTTATATATGGAAACTGTCGAAATTATGCGTAACATTGCTTAACTAACATATACAGATATGGTGTGTGGAAAACTTGTATCGTGTTACTATGGAAAGAAACCATGAAGCAAAGCCCATGGAAAGCACCGCTTTCCTCGAAATTCCGTCGGCTAGGGCTCTGGCCCAGCCCCTGGACCTGAGCGAGCTGCGCAGCCACCACGTGGTGATGTCATGGGAGCATCAATAGCTGGTGCGCCATGGTAAGCGTGTGCACCGTAGCCATGATCATCTATTGTTTATATATCATGGGTTAGTTGTATGCTATGATCATCTATTGAATCTATTGTTTATGGGTAAGCGATGGTTGGTCACTGAGGGTCTGCAAGTTTGATTGCCATCCCTCATCACCAACGATCAGCTTTGGGTGAAATTCAGGCAGACGACTGTTGCTTGAAACTCTGCAAGCCATTGCAAACCTCCAAATGAAAAAAATATCCAGGTAAATGAGTTGATGAATTGGCATGGTTTCAGCTTTCTTTATGTTGGCTTTGTCGTGACCAGCCACCAAAGTTAGCATCTAGCTGAGGCCTCTACAAGCTAAGAATGCAAAGAGTGCATAGGATGCCTGAAGCCATTCAGCTATCTGCCCCAGACCTTCCATCCCCTCCATCCCCTCCATCCCCTCCATCCCCTCCATCCCCTCCATCCCCTCCATCCCCTTCCAAACCAGCAGCCTTGTTCAAAGAAAAAAGTCAGCAGTGCGTTCGCACTTTTCAGATTTCAGCCAGCAAGACTGCATTTCAATGACTGGAGGCCAAATCTACCTAACAAAGGTTGCAAGCATATTCAATCATCAACAGTGTCATGCGCACCAATCGTCATGCAATTCTTCGTTGCTTGAAGTCCAATTTCTCAATCGAACATCCTCCACTTTGAGTTTGACTGGTGACTGATGTCTATGGGGGTTGGTCCCGGGCCTTGTCTCATGAAGGACAGGCCATGAAGCTGCTGCCGGACTGTGACTTTTTACGACCACACATGCCTTCACTTTATTCGCTTTTTTGGTGTGGAAAAACGGAAAATCAACTGAACCCTGAACTGGTGAGCCTGGCGTTAACCAAGTGGCATCTCAGAACTGAAATGGGTCTGACAAGGAAAACGCCGGTGCAACTTTGGCAGAGCGGCACGGCTGAGCCAGCAACGTGCGATATAAGTTCCAGGCTAGAAGAATCAAGAATCAAAGGATCGAACCCCCTGAATCCCGGCATTTGTTCCACCAGACTGCAAGAGAGGTTGGTTGTGAATTCTGACCGAATAATTTCACCAAGACAATATAGGTTAACAAAGTCAAGAATTCAAAGACGATCATTGGAACGCAGTCATATTGCTATCCTTCCTATCCTTCAAAACACACGAGTGGGCAATCATGCACAGGTGCCCAATACACCTGTGCCGCATCGCATCGAAAACTTCTGAATAACCAAACTGCCACCATTGCCACAATCAGCATACGTTTTTTCTCAAGCATCATTGAAGTTCTGCACCTGGTACCAATCCTTAGTTTCAGCAGGGAAGGCAGCGGGATCTGAGGCCCGCCAAACATCTATGCAGATGCCGCGCATGCAGTGCTTAGCCAAACTCCTGGTGCACAGCTTCATGTCCAGCGCCTGCACATGAAAACACGTTAGGCCCGGTCATCCCCTGTGACTTCTTGCTACCTGGTTTCGTTTGAAACCAATGATCATCAACGAGGACTCCACCAGCACCAGTAGAAGCATCAGCGAGCGCAAGCCATGGAGCCCACCTGCAGTGACCCCTTGGACGCACTGACCCAGGATGACCCAGGTACATCCATGAGCCCTGATCCAAATAGAAAGTGTGGACGTGACAGCACACTGTGCAAACAGGAGAACGCCTGCAGTGGACATCAGTGGACTCATTTTTGACCTCTGCACGTCCCCATCGTGCTGTCAGGAGGCGTCCCCAACGCATCACTGTTGCCGCATTGGTAACGAGCAGCATTCAAACATCGAAAAACGGAAACTGAGAATGCTGATAGCTGACCTTTTCCTGATTTCAAGTCAAAGATTGTAGCTAGAATATCATTAGAAATCCAGATGTTCAATACAAATAGCGAGTAGATCAATGATGATCTGTCGATCTGTCGATCTGTCGATCTATCTGCCCACTGTTCTGCATGCCATCGAATGGCTCCGCTGCTCCAGTTCCCAAACCTTTCGCCAAGAGATGACCTTCGGGTCATCGTCTCTGCTCCACAATTTGGATCACCATTGGGGACCAAGCTATGAAGACGGTTAGATATAAGGATGGTAAAATATCTTGACTACACACTCGCACCCACGCGGAAATGTTAATTAAACAATCTATATATCTATATGTATAGAGAAAGAAGAGAGAGGGAGAGAGAATTACTATTTTTCCATCGCCTATATGTTTAGATGTACATTTTGCATCTGCTATGGATGCACTTTCCGTTCTCCTCTGACACTGCTTCTCATTAGTCCTTTGCATCTGGTGTACTGTAATTACTGGACTTTTCAGTCCGCAAAGCCTCATCAGCTCTGTGGTGCGACATCATCGGCAGTTGCCTTAAGCACCACTGTTGTGTCAGCGATGCATTTCCCTGGACGTATCGATCCCCAACTCCTTCGACGGTGAAACTGCACTCAAGGCCCACCGGACACTTGATGGACAGCCCAGACTTTCACAAGGTCTCAGGGTTTACTCAGTGACCCTCAGTGTCAGTCTAGTCATCTGGTTGCTGTTGAAATCCGATGCTTGCTTTATCTAATGTCATTAATTATGCAATACCGTACGCAATAAATCGCAATGCCTTTTGATACATATTAGTGGACAGAAAAAACTTCAGGCCTAATGGATCAGCATACTTTATGACCTGGGAAATTCACGTCACACGGCAACACACGGCATCACACGGCACTATCCTTCATCGCTCCTACATGGCTTAACGAGCTGCTAGCAGGCATCCATCAAGAGTGAACTCCTGGCGGTTCCTGGTACGAGAGGACTCGTGCCAGCTGAACCTCCAAGCTCTGGAAGATCACCGATGATCACCGACCCCGAGCTTCAGTGTTATTCTTCTGTGGGCGAATGTACGGATCTTGCAAGGCATCAATGACCTAAGGTGCGACAATGCTGCAGCATGAGAGCATGATAGATATGATAGCATATGATAGCATCCAACCATATAAAAGCTGATATCTGCTCAGAATGGATGTCGTCAGACAGAAATACAAAGCATTGGAGCATGTAGAAAACTGTAACCAGCATATCCAATCTGATTCCTGAAAAGCAGTGACTGCTCGCTGGCGCTCTGGAACATGTGATGCCAGCGCCAACTTGTCCGGCACACTATCACTATCAAGCAGGCGTCCCACTACAGCTCGGGCCGGGCAATGACTCATGAATTTGATTTTTTCAGCGCCATCAATTCAAGACCCTATTATTTGTTATCTATGGCCTTCATCTGAGCATTTCTACGAGCATTCGACGTCTGCCGCAACTCCTGTGTGGGCCTACTTACTTTATGCTCAAAGATGCTCAAAGTCCTGACCATGCCTCTGAGCTTTGATCACCCTTAGCCCTAAAAGCCTAGGCCCGAATCCATGAC
Source organism: Symbiodinium kawagutii (assembly GCA_009767595.1). Classification (NCBI taxonomy): domain Eukaryota; class Dinophyceae; order Suessiales; family Symbiodiniaceae; genus Symbiodinium; species Symbiodinium kawagutii. The sequence continues at coordinate 210,143 of VSDK01018072.1, forward strand.
CCACAGAAAGTCACTGCGTATGGGATCGTATGGGCAGTGTTTTTGCAACTTCTCCGAACCATGGTGGCGTTGCAAAAATCCTCGTTTGCAGTGTCTCAGTTTGGACGGTGGGCAGACCAGGAGAGCAGGGCGAACATAGCTTATGCATTGGGTGCACACGCATCTACATCATATGCACATGTGTATGTGGAACTGTGCGTATGGCGCATGCTTCATGCATAGATTGCCCATCTTACCTATCATCGCCATCGCCGGCACAAGGTCAAGCTATGACAAGGTCGCCCAGGTGCATCAGGTCGTTGATCACGCTCGCGAGTCAACAATTTTTTCAAGAACTCCTGGCACGTCATGGCACGTCATGGCACGTCATGGCACGTCATGGCACGTCATGGCACGTCATGGCACATCAGGACCCTGCCAATAGGGAAGCGTTTGATGCTACGTCTGGGGCTTGGTCAGCAAATCTTGATGCCCACTGTTCTGGTGGTGCACTGGAGGCGGGCAACGCATGGCAAAAGCTCGCGCGGCATCTGGCCAGCCAAATCACAAACCCGATGAGTGATGCTTTCAGTGCTGGACCAGGCCACATTATAGCGATAGCAAAAAAACGAACACATCGAAACAAAGAAATGCAACAGTGAAACCCTATAGAGTACAAAAATGGTCGTGTCCGAAATTGTGAAGTTGATACTTTTATCTTTATCATCCATCATACTTTTACACAGGCGTGTCGCCACTACAGCAAAATCAGCAACAACAAAACCACAGGTGGGGCTCATGACATGGAGACTATCAAGGAGTAGATGAAACCACGAATCATCTGGAATCATAGGAAACGCAATAACACAGCAGGAATAAAAACCATAATAAATGACAACAAATCCTACAATAACACAGAAATGATAAGCATACAATGTATAAATCTCCTTACATCTCCTTACATCTCCTTACATCTCCTTACTAACAATAGTAAGATTCCACATGCCACCTGCATGCCATCAGTGCCTCACTGCGTCCCTTCCGTCCTTCGCTTCATTGGACACCCTTGGAGCTGTCGGTGTCACCAAGTCGAAGGTGCCATCAGCAGCTTCACGGCGGAAGGCGTCCTGCGACTTTCCTGGCCGAAGGGAAGGGATTTGGGGAAGCTGTTGGGTTAAAGGAGGATTTATAGTGGAATTATTATAGCAGTATGTGAATGGTTAGAATGGTGATTATAATGGATTTATATGATACTTAGAATTGATTTATAGTGATAATGATGGTTGTGATGGGTTAGAATGGTGATTTGTAATGATGGTTGATTTGTGGTTGTTGATGATCATGGTTGATGATGTTGATGATGATGCATCATGGTTGATGTGGGATCCACCGTGGCAAACCACCTTTTGGGGATAAGTCACAAGTCATTTTAAGGTAAACGGGCGGATTGATATTTTTACCAGGGCTTCCCACGCTTTGTAGATCCAACATTAATGCACGTGTTCCTTCTTCTTGATCCTTCGCCATCTTTGTTGATGGCTTTCACCTATGGAAATTCATGGCATCGATGCTTGCTGCCCGGCCTTCGCCAAATGGTCTGCGATTGAATAGCCTTGGTCCAATGGGGGAGGTGAGCGCTAGCAGGCAAGGGGATGGCACCGGCTACCAACAATAAGCGATCAAACATGTTTTGAACATCAAATATCCGACGGTTCCATCTGAGTTAGTTCGAACAATGAACAAAAACCCTCCGCTGTTGCCAAGAAACAGCTCAAAGAAAACCACTCCTGTGCTCCAAACATCCACCTGCAAGCAGCTCAACTCGGAAAACACCACTACCGTCTGTGAAGTCGATTTGAATATGTTGTGTGTTGAACGTCCCAGAAGCTCGCGCAATCTGACGACTGGTTCCCACCAATTGGGAAGCTGAAAGATACAAAAACATACAAAAGAATCAAACATATGCAAACACAATTGTCTCATACGACTTGTAATTGTATCTCGCAAACTGTTTGCCCCTACCAGTGTGCCTTGCTGTTGATGGTAGGCGATGCGGTCTCATGACACTCCTGGACAACTTGGAGCGAAACAGAATCGACAAGGAAATGCAGCGCCTGAAACCATACTACAAACTGCACTGGATGTATACAAAGTTAAACCAACACCTGTAGTATACTGTGCAGATGCATCAAGCTGCAGTTCTTCTCTTGGCTTCTAAACTCGGTCAGTTCTGGGATCTTCTGGGCGCGTTTGCCCCTCAGCCTTTACAGTTTTTTCTTGTACCAGTCCCTATTCGCTGCATGGTCCGACATGTTCCACGTTGTGCCATGTGCAGTCAAGCAACTGGTGGCAAGTACCAAGAAGTTCCCGCCCCTCGCGTGGAGAGATCGATCACCTCGGACAACGGCACGACAAAGGTCATACGCAAAGAGACTATAGATATCAAGTCCCATTAAGAATCGAGTCACTAAAGGCACGAAAGAAGTCACGAATGAAGTCATGAATGAAGTCATGATTATTATTCCTTGAGTGACATCCAATTCTCAACTGACACACTGAGTGCAGAGCAACGCAGCTTAAGCAGCTTTCTTTTTCCATCGGGGGATGTCAAGAGCACTGACCCCCTTGCCCACTGTACGGCAGGGCTAGGCTTATGGTACACGAAAAGCAGTGAAGTCACTGCCTCATTTGTATGTATGCTTGGGCTAAGTCCAAGTGGAGGTACTATTGCGAAACATTTCCTCCAAGCCTTGCGTGGCTGCGGTGATTTCACGGGTTGTCAAACCCTGAAGATCGATGAGGATTTGGCGTGCGGCTGTGAGTCGCAGGGCCCAGTTCTGGTTGGAAAAGGGGAACGTTTCCAAGTCATACTGCACCTCATCCATAGCTATCAAGGTCTGGGAGATCGCCTCTCGATAGATGATCAACCGCTGAAGATGCTGCACCGCGGCAGTGAAGTCGGCTTGCATGGGTGGAGGGCGGGCCAAGCTGAGGGCGAACTAAAACTAAGTTCCCACCCACCACTACCCTTGAAAGGAAACTGAGGTTTCGACTGAAGTTTCGGCTGAGTTTCGAATTGAATGCAAGTTGTTTCAACACTCTTTGAAACAAATCACTCTGGAAGAATAAGTTCTTTGTTAACTTCGTCAACTGCATCCATTATTATTCCTTGAGTGACATCCAATTCTCAACTGACACACTGAGTGCAGAGCAACGCAGCTTAAGCAGCTTTCTTTTTCCATCGGGGGATGTCAAGAGCACTGACCCCCTTGCCCACTTCCCCCATTCTTCAAAGGGGGGCAGAGCGGACTTGCCTTGCCTTGGCCAAGATCACTTCGATACATGGCATGTGCGCCCTCAAGGCTTCAGGCAACATCTCATGTTTCTCAAAACGAGATGGTGCATCAGCTATGTTTGCTTCACTAGGGACACGAGCATACCAAGGGAAAATGCAGTCACGTTCTTCTGCAACCGCTATGCTATGAACTATGTCGCATGTGACTTGGTTGTCAGCATAGCCCTTGAGGATGAGAAATCTCGCACCCTCGTTGTCCAAGAAAACCACGACATGCTTCGACTTGAGAGACGCACCCCACAAATGCAGCGCTACCAAAACGGCGAAGGCCTCGAGTTCACCTATTGCTTGTTCCTGCTTTTCAGCCATGAAAGAATTGCAGAACTTGCTGTTGGCAGGACCTCCAAACCAACTGACAACGGTGCCTCGCTGGTCCAGAAGTACACCACCAAGTCCTCCTTCCCTGGCTTCACTAGCGAAACTTGCATCAGTGAAAATGTAGAAAACTTCTCCTGAGTTGGCATCCACATTGCGGGGGGCAGCCGACTTCAAGCGCTGACCAACTCTTTCTAAAGCAACGTACGTGCTCTCTCTGAAAGCATTCCTTTTGGGAGGTTGGAGCGCATGCATCCCAAGTTTTGTTGCTCTTCCGAACAGCTGACCTTCAGCAAATCCAAGACGACCTTTGAGAGAGGATGCCTCGGAACTAGACATGTGCCCTTTTTCCAGTGCGGCTTCGATCTGAGAAGTCAAATCTTGCCTCCTCTTCTCAGTGTTGACCACAGACACCTTGCCATCGCTGGAGCCATCCAACTTGAAGACCACTCCCAAAGCACTGACTTCTTGGCTCATTCGATCTGCTTTGTCGCCTTCTTTGTCGTATCTCCAACCTAGAAGGTCTAGCAGTGTGCAGAAGGTAACTTCGGTGTTGTTGGACAGGGCAGGTCCTGAGACACAGACGAAGTCATCGAAGTAGCATGTGGTCATTAGATCCAACTTGTGAGCAAGCCACTGCAACAGCCGAGCACATCTAAGAAAACCGACCACGCTAGCTTTGGATCCAAAGGGCAAGGAGTATTGTTGGAAGCAGTGAGTCTGCTTGTCTTCAGGGCAGTACACAGCAAGTCTTGCCCACTTCAAAGAATCATCGCTGACAGCTAACTGCCTGTAAGCACTCTTCAAGTCAAAGCTTCGTCCCAGAAGAGAAGACTTGCGGCCACGTTCCAAGCTGACCTTCATGTAGTGAGCACACATGGCTGCAATCGTGTCAACCCCATCAACCGTACACTTGCTCAAAATGTTCACTGCATTGTTGACCTGACTTTCAGAGTAGTTGTCGATGGGTCTGACCTTTCCGGACTGGACCACAGCAAATCGTCTCGAGATTCGCCCATTGTCTCGTGGTATGTGCTCCAGACGTGAGAGCCAGCCCTTGTCCACCTCCTCAAGCGTCTTCTTCCAGAGTTCTTCATCAACCTCCTGGCTTCCACTGGACTTGGTCGAATGAAGAATCGCTTGGTTGCTAGGTCGAGAGTGCTCCCCAAGCTCCTCTACGGTCAGGGTGGCGGGCTGGAAGTCAACTGGAAGGACCCTACCTCCACCAGCGGATCCCACAAGGTCAAAACCGTTGAGGATCAGGTCTACAACGTCAGGGTCAGGATAGTTCATCTCTTCTACGATCTCCTTGAGAACCAGAATCCTTTTGCCCTTCAAGATGGCCCTGCGATGAGGAGGCAGGGTAGCATGCAGCTTAGCCTCTTTCTCCTTGAGCTCTTGCGCCCTGGTGGTCCACCTTTTCAGCCAGGCTGCTCGCTTTAGCACTATCTCTTCTGGCTTGAGCTTGACGTTGTTCTCGATGGCTTTGAGCAGGTTCTTAGGGAGGCCTTCACACAAGTTGCAAGGATGCCCCCTGATCAAGGCCTCTGAGATGAACTCCTCTTCGGACCAAGGGACGCCATAAGCCACCGTGGTTTTGATGGGTTGATGCTGCTCTCCACCCCCCATCTTGTGAGCATCAACGCGGAGGATGCGTGCACCTTTGGGAATGCACACATTGTCTTGTGCATGTGGAGCAGAAAGTTTGGCCCCAACTGTGAAGGGTGGTGCATCAGGAAGGTCCACTGTCTCAACGTGGGACCAATCGGGCATGAAATTCAAGGATTTCTTGGTCTGTTTCTGAGCATGGGGCCTGGCTTTCTTGTCAGGATGACTGGGCAACTCACTTGTGGGGCATGGGTGCGAAGCTTGCACCACATCCACGATGATCTGGGCCCACCGCTTGCACAACTCAAGTGGGTACTCAACCTCTTCGGCAGTGGCGAAGCCATGTGGGGTACGCCCCCATGGAAGATGAACGTGTTGCCCAGTACATTGGCAGTGAAGTTGTTGCAGCTCCGCCATGTCACTTGCCAATGTGGTTCTTTTTGGCCTTTGACCTCCGAACATGCAAGCATGGAAGGTGACGAACAATGGTTGTGTTTCTTGAAGCACCATTGTCCAAAAGCTTGTGTTCCAAAAGAGGGACCTAGCTGGCTGCTCAACTGACCAATGGATGCCCCGCATGATGCAGAAGATGATAAGGCGACATGCCGCTGCATAGACCTTGTTGGCAAGGTCGATACGCTCTTGATCCTTGGGCTCCAGGTGTGGCAGACCATCGGGATGTTCTTCACTTCTCAAAGGTTTTGGTGGATCATCACAGTCAGGAATAGGGATCTCACGTGCCCGTGAACTTGTCCCGCATTGGAGCCCAAAATGGGCATAAGCGCACAAAGGGTGTGCCAACCATTGTTTGGCTAGAGCTTCGCCCTCCGAAGATCCCAAGTCAAGCTTCACGACTGGTGCCTTGCTGCTGGATTTGACGATCCTGTCAACACCGAAGGAGGCCTTCATCCCGAGACGTCTCAGCTGGGCAGTCAAGCCTGCTGTCCCGGAGCAAAACTCGATCGCAAAAGGGAAGGAGACGTCAAAGTGTCCTTCCAAAGGGAATGGATGCCCTGAAGATTCCTTGACGGCAAGGGAACCTTCATTGGCATCAAGGGGATCGCCATGAACTTCATCAAGTGGCGATGGGTTGCACTGAATTGGAGATTGGGGTGGTCGGCCACCCGAGGGTTCAGGACTTTCCAGTCCTGGATGTCACTTCTTGGGGCAGCTGTAGTGCGGATGCTTCTCAAAGCATCCCTTGGCGCAGCAGACATGGGCACCTTTGCTGCAGTTGTCACCATCCGGGCAGCCATCGATGTTGTAGGCAAAGCAGATGCGCTTGCCATCGGGTGTAGAGGATGCACACCCTTTCAATGCCAATGGCAATTTGCCAGTGGTTCCACCCCCACCCTGGGCCTGCCCGCCTTTCTTCCACTGGTCCTGCTTTGGTGACTTCCATGAGGACTGGTTGGACTTCTGGTTCCATTTCCAACTGTCGTCCTTTGCCTGACTTTTAGCTGGCTTGGCTGGTGGGGGCTTCTCTTGGACTGGCATCATGAAGTACACCACGGTGTGGTCCATGTGCAGCTCATCGACGATCTTGTCCAGCGGTCGTGTTCCGTCTGGCTTGGGCTTGATGCCATCCCTCGTCAGCTCCTGCATTCGAACGAAAGCTTGGCGGTCAGCCCGCAACAACTGGGTGATGTTGGGAGCTTTGAATCCTGGTGGAGGTGCTTGGCGCATCAACCCAAACATGTAGTTCACCCACTTCTGGAAGGTCTCATAGGCGATGAGCCCAGCTGCATCAAAGGCCAAGCTTCGACGTGTCATGGCTTCCATCACATCCAGCTCTGTTGACACGGCACAAACTTGCTCACTTTGCGAGTCCTTGACTGTGATCCCGTGCCCCGAGGAATCCAGCTTCAATTCCTTCGGCGGTTTGGCACTGGTGATTTCCTGCATCCTGGTGATGCACTTGGCAGGCGCCAGGTACTTCAAGGCGTCGTTCTCGATCATTCCATTGATCGTGTCGTAGACCTGGTGTGCGACTTCCATTGGTCCTTCCAACCGAAGACCTCCAAGTCGGCGCCGTTGGTCAGCCAACCTTGAGCTCCTTTCAGCAGCTGGCATCTTCCTGGCACTTGGATCCGCATTCGGATCAGCTGATGCCCTCGCCAAGGCAATCACCGCCGTCTGCGCCTCGAAGATCAGCCTCTTCATGATGGCCATGTCACCCACTGTGATGGCCTTTGCTGGCGCCGCACTTTGCAGCAAGGCCCGGACATCTGCATCTGCTACGGCAGTTCCTGGCTGCCCACAAGAGAAGGCCAAGCGCCCAAAGGCGGTGATCTGCTGAGCCTTCAGCCCATCCAACCATTCAGCATCCAACCCCAGAGCGGCAGCTTGCTTCTCGAAGGCGGCAGCGCTCTCGGTCAACGCAGTGGCAGCCATGTCTCTGGAAGTACGGCACGAGCCCTTTCCCTTTGAGCATCGCTGCGGAGATAGCCCACAGGCATGACTCCGTGTTCAAGCCCTCATGGCTGACGTGCCCCTCATGGGTTGTCCCTCATGGACGATTTGCATAAGCCCTATGGCTAAGATACCCTCTTGGTATTTGTAAGACATGTGTGAATGCTTTGAACTGACTTCACATTCCGTGTAATTACTTTCAAGATACTTCTTTATGTCGGCTTCATCAGAAAGCTTGTGAACATGCATGTTTGAAAGACTGACATGTTTCAACTCACATGTAAGAAACTCAACACGGCAAGAAACACAGTTGAGAGCTTCTGAACCTGGATGGACCTGTTACCTGACGACATGTTCCTAAACTGACATGTTAGAAGCAAAACACAACAAGAAACAAAGTGAAAGCTTCTGAGCCTGGGGGAACCTGTTGCCTACAAGCAAGAAAGTTGAAAAAGAAGTTGCTGCTCTACTGCCAAGTGCTTGTTTTGCACGACCTTTAGATGTTACACACGTCGGCGCTTGCTGCCAGTAGCAACCTTGTCGCTTGAAGCAACCACTTTGAAACACTTGCTGCACTTTGGCCAGTCAAAGGCTGCCCCGCCTGGCAACAAGAGGTAGCCACTGCCTCCAACTCCACAACGTGCTACTTGCTGGAGATCCATTGGAGCTTCTTCTGCAATGAGGTGCAACATGCGGCTCCTCTTGTTCTGCAACAAAGGTCCATCCACTGACTGCGGCACTCCGCTCTCCAAAGTGCTCCTCCAGGATTCATGGTTGACCTCCTCGTTGCACTCAGTCTCAGCTGTGCTCTCGTCGTCACTGCTGCTCGCACTTCCGATGAAGTCTTCTCCATCAGACCCCGGTTCCTTGACATTGCCCATCTCATCTTCACCTTCACCATGGGCTTCATGTTCAGCTCCTTTGTGCTGTGTCTCTCCAAAGGGGTCAGAAGGATCGAAGGCAGCAGTGGTCGAGATGTCAACCTCCTCTTCCAGCGCCGGGCTCGGCACTGGCGTCTCTCCAACAGGTGATGGGATCTCCAGGGGCAGCTGCTTTTTCTTGATCCATCCAGACCTCGTGCCATCTGGCATGAACGTCCCTCCACGGATGTTCAGGATCATCCCACAAAGCTCCCTGAGCGGCTGAGAGAGCAAGTCCCTGGAGTAACACGCCAAAGAGTTCTCCTTGATGGCGTGGTGTCCCAACATGCTACGGCTGTTGTCTTCTATCCCATATCGTGCAGCCCACACCAAAGTCGTCGCCTTGAGCGAATGCGATGTGGTAGCCTCCGGGTCCTCTTCGCCATAGCCCAAGTACTCGTTCAGCATGTTGGTGGCTTCCGTTGTGGTCAGAGCTCTACGTGTGAAACCACCATCCACAGTTGGCGCTCGACATATAGGTCCGAAGGGTTCCCTGCCTGGGTACAACCCCAAATCCTCCAACACTTTCTGCCACTCCAATGCCCAAAAGGTTTCAGTGACGCCGGCAATCGGTGCCACGAAAGGCATAAACATGGCCTTACGCTCAGCAGAGGTCGATGTCTTGTGGATGCGGCTTCTTGCTTCCACGAAACCAAACCACCCAGAGCCTGCAGGAATGACGTCGAAGAACAAGTTGTGGATGTTCCCCAGGTCACTCCACCTTGACCGTGAGTACAGTGCGAACAGCAAGCACCCCAGATAGTACTTGTCTAAGGTGTTCTCCAAGGACAGCAACATGTACTCCATCTTCTTGACTTCCTCGACCGTCAAAGCGCGTGCTTGTTCAGTTGGGTTCCTGGTTGACAAAACCCTGCTCACTTTCCCACTGAGCATTGGTCCTAGGACTTCTTCCACTGCAAAGTCGCCGCCCATGATGTACTTGAAGAACTTGATGGCATGCACAAGGTTCTTGCCGATGAACTTGCTTTTCCCTGAGGCCTCTACATCGGAAAGGTAAGCAAGTAAGTTCCTTTCCTGCAATGGCCACCAAAAGATACCACTCTTCTCACACCAACGCATGAAGTGTTGCAAGTCCTTGCCTCTTTTCAGAACAGTAGCCGGAGACCGAACACCGCAAGCATCTCTGATGCACAGAAGAGCTCCTTCACGGTTCAGGTCTTGCAGCTGATGTTCAACGTAGGTACCAACTGCAGATTGAAAACCACAACCTTCATGGATTGTCAGCCAGACTGCAAGAGCCTTGGTCCACTCAAGCTGCATTGCAGATTCGAAGTCCCGATCGCTAAGGTCTTTGACATGCCTTGCAAACATTGGGAGCCCAGCGCTAGCTCCTCTGCGGGCCTTCGACTTCACAGCTTCCGGTTCCAGAAACGAAGGCGGCACACACGCAACCATCTCCGCAGGCGCAGGAGCGAGTTCATCTAGGCTTTGAAACATCAAGCCATCATCACTCCCGAAGATCTGACCAAAGACTCCTTCTTCCCAGGGCAACTTTGGGAGCCCTGATCCAATCGTAGCCAAGCTCTGCTGAAAGATGGTCCTGTCATGGTGAAGTTGTTCAGCTTCACTGAACCTAGGAAGCTACTCTTCCACCACGATAATTTGGGGAGGATCATCGCCGGCAACTGGCAGCTCTGCTTGGTCTTCGTGTCCAAAGAGGTCTTCATCTCGAAGTCCTTCTGGTCCAAAGACAGCAGCACTGCGCTCTTCACCTGCTAGTAAACGGTTCAGGGCAGCATCGACACGGGCCGCTCCATCATCCACATCACCAACCGGCTCTGACTCCATTGCTCCGTCCCCACTGCCCAAGCTGAGGGCGAACTAAAACTAAGTTCCCACCCACCACTACCCTTGAAAGGAAACTGAGGTTTCGACTGAAGTTTCGGCTGAGTTTCGAATTGAATGCAAGTTGTTTCAACACTCTTTGAAACAAATCACTCTGGAAGAATAAGTTCTTTGTTAACTTCGTCAACTGCATCCAATGAAGTCTAGATATGTTAGTTAAGATATTAGGCTCTGAGACTGCACATTGGATGGATCTTCACATGTGGCAAAGATCCAACCAGCCCAGCTAATCTTCAGCTTCCAATCTGAAGTTGGTAGGTATTACTTTCAGATATCATTTGGGCAGGGAGCCGGGAATTTCTGAAACAAGAAACTGCACTAGTCACTAGTACAATTGATGGCTTGTATATGTGTACCGACAACAACCTGCACTAATTAAACTTCATTAACAAACACAATGACTTTCGTCTGGCTAATCAACAAAAACAAAGCAACATAAAGCAACCTGACATTCGCGAGCAAGTCATTTCATGGGCTCAAAGCATGGTGCCCTTCATCAAGTCACTGCCTCTGGATGCATATCTGCTGCCATTGTTTTGGACAGTCCGAAATCTCCGATCTTCACCTCGCGACATCGTTCGGAATGCCCTGGTGTGGAGCCCCTGGCACACCAACACATACCAACACCATGCTTCGGCTGTGCAGCCCTCAAACCTCAGGCAATTCTGAAGCCTGCACCCGATTGCAGCCCGCCTGGCCAGCGTGGTAGAAAATGTTGGATGGCTTGATGTCGTAGTGAATGATCCTCCGACCGCTCACCTGGTCAAGCTCCAGATGTGCAATGCCCAGGAATAGAAACCCCTGGCCATTGCAGTTCATGGGTGGGACCGCCAGGACGCATGGCATGGCCAGTTGACAGCTCACCACCAAGGCCCCCCACGTTCAAATACCGCAAGCCACTCAAGATCTGAACGATGATTGTCTTCGCCTCCTGTAGGCCGCATGGGGTCCACATGGGAGGTGGGTTCATCCTAAGTTGGGTAGTGAGAAAGTTGATCAAAAAATGGGCCCTCTCCTTCTCCATCATGGGTCCGGACATCTTCAAGCGATGGTCCAAAGTTTCCCCCTCACAGAGCTCCAAAACCAAAACATAAGCATGGCTATCCTCAGTACGAAGCTTGAGCAAATGCTTCACGATCTGCTGATCCGGTCGAAACTCGACATGGAGAAACAACAAAACGCGTCCATGATAAAGCTGATACATCATGCGTGTGTGTGTGTGTGTGTGTGTCTCAAACTGTTCATGGTCTTTGCATGTCTTTGCGGCGTCGAAAGCTGCAACATGAAATGATTGGCAAATGTGTAAGTCTAGGTCATTTGCTGCATATGGAGTGATTGTCCTGCTTGGTTGCGTTGAACCATCCCCAAAGAAACAGCACAGCAGGCTTACAAGGCCACATGCACCTTGTTATTCGTTGCTCCAAGAAGCCAGCGGAAAGCAATCACGCAGCTCGACGATGCGCGGGTGCTGCAACTTCTTTTGGATCTCCTGAGAATTCTAAGGGAACTTCTGCATGCGCGGACGAAGGAAGCACGGTGGTGCTATAAAGAAATGCATACACAGGTTGAACTGTATTCGATTCCTGTTTGAATTTTGAAATTACATGCGGCATGATCGTTTATTTCAATGTCAATGCATCGACCAGTTTCCGAAACTTCTGAAAAATTCTATGTCGCCAATATCCGTTTGCATGATGATGCATGGTTTTGGTTGCAGCCGTGTCTGCCAAACATGGTCCCAATCTTACGGCCCCAACCAATGAGCACCAAAGCCAAAAAAAGAGCGGGCAAATTGCCGTGTCATGTCCTACAAGTACCCTGATTCTACCAATCAAATGGTAAACGTTTAAGATGGCTTAAGCTTCTTTCGTATGCCGTATGCTTCCATAATCAACCTGCACACGAAATGCTAGCGCAGCCACAAAGCTTAAAAAGGATACATGCTTGTGGCTTTAAACCTTCATCAAATGCACAAACGGAAGCTCAAAACGTTTGACTGCCACTATTATGGTACCAAGATGTTTCAAGGATGGGTGCAGATTGGAGACTACGACTACTTCTTGTAGTTGTGACATGGGGATGCATGGGGCATAGAGGGTCGACCCCCAGGTTGATGTCCCAGTGACACATTCGCGCAAGGCCCAGCGGACCAGGTCCATTCTTTGTGCCTCCGACATCCTGGGTGGGCGACGTGGAGTTCAGGGGTCCCGGCGGTCAAACGGTCAACACTTCACAGCGCAGCGGAGCGTCTTGGCATCGATCTCATTGATCTTGATAGCACAGTAGCACATCCTTGGCTTCGGCCCCACGGCATCCCACAGCCCCACCAGCTCTGCTCAACGCTTTGCCACGCTATCGACATACCATCTAGAGGCCTGGACACCACGAAACGATGCGCACAAACCAAATGGGTATGCCCATCAGTACTGCACCCATAAGGTGATGAAGAAACTGTTGAGAAGCATCAGCATCACATTGCTCCCGCACACTGTGCCTGTTCTGAGAGGCTCTGGTATCTCTGGTGGCAATCAAGTTGTTTTTATGTGTTCTTTTGGTGTACTTGCTTTCCAACAAACCCCACCAGAAAATAAAATGGCCATAAAGCACCAAAACTAAAGGCACGCTATTTCTTTCAAGATTTGATTCAGCAGGCCTCAAACGCAAGGGCCACAAAGCAATCAGGCTTCCATTTCGGAAAGGTCGAAGAAGTTCCCCGAAGGTCTACATCAAAGCATCCAACAGGACCGTTGGTCCTCGTGCGGCATGAAATCACCATCCATCTTTGACCGAGACTCTGATCCAGGTCAAAGGCCTTGTAAATCTCGCTGAATCCTCCACGGCCAATCCTGAACGCTTGTCATTTCATAGCTCGAGCAGTCTGAGTCTTCCGAATAGTTTTTCTTCACATTATTCATCATGATTCCATATGATTCCATACATACCTTTGGTATCCTTTGGTATTACAAATCTCTTCATGAAAAGGCTGTAGTAAGTATGCACATGAAAGATATAGTCTGAAGTTCTGAAGGGCAATCAATACTGAACGACGGCATCCAATTGCAAGCACAGATGTCGAAACACTGCAGGCGAGCTCTCAAAATCCGGTTGGCTTTGGCACAAAGTGAATGCATCCATGTTAGAAGTCAGTGAAGAACGAGAGGAGGTCGAATAGAAGAAAACTGTCAAGGACGGACTTAATCGCAATCCGGACAATTCAAGTGCGAATGACTGGCGGTCAGCAAGTCTAATTCCTGAAGTAGTTAGCATACTCCCCATGACCATTCTTGCACTGGCCCTCCTCAAGAAATTTAAGTCAACAATGCCAACACTTGTCCAATGCTGTCAACGAGTACTTAGCTTTTGTGCAAGGCTCATGTTGAGCAGTTGGTATCTCCCGCCCTGCAGCTGTTGGTAGTGTCTGAAGCCTCGATGCGGCGATCGAAAAAAGAACGGATCTTCAAAGCTGTTCAGCTGCAACCTCATCAATAGAAGCCACTGAGGGCGCCACAAAGATCCACTAAGTGATCAAAGTGTGTAGTATGGAGCTAGCAATGCTTATACGTGATGCTTGTATCACTGCAAGGTATACAAATTTGACTTGTATAATTTACATCACTTCAAGTTGGGTCCTCGGTGATCACCCTCCGACCATGTCCCTGAGGCATCGTGGTTTCCCAACTGGACCCAGCTTTCGCAAGCGTCTGGTGGCAGTTCCTGTTGCCATGCTGGGCTCATTCAAAGCACCAACGCCGTCCAAGGGACGAGATCGATCTTCGGAGTTCACCAGGGACTTCTGCTTCAGGTGCAGCATTCTTTCGGCCACGAGCCGGTTCTCTTTTTCCTTCGAGGTTGGCTGCTGCGATGCTCAACCATTGGTGCACACAGCATCTCACCCCTGGGAGTATTCAGAGGACCGGGCCTTGATAGCAAGATCTTCTCGCTTGATGTACTCAAGCCGATGCGCGCACACTTCCTGGGTTGACTAGTCAGGCTGGGGAAATGGAAAACATCAACCTGAATTGAATTATGTGAGATTTGCGTCATGCAGCAGGTGCGAACAAGTGATCATGCAAGTCGCGCTGCATAAATGCCCGTAGGACGACACACAGCAGATGGAGGCTCAGGCTTCAGACTCATGCTGTCGCGTCACACGGGTTTCCATAGTATCGTCTTCTTCTGCGTTGGCCTCTTTGTCTTTTCCCTCCTGTTGGCAACGGCACTCTTCTAGAGCCTCTAGGGCCGATTGATGCGACATGACATCATCCATCTCAGCCAACTTCGATACTATTACCCTTACCATCCGTGCTCTACAAACCACATGGCTCTCCTGGATGAGTTGTTCGATTCGTTTGTGTACTATGGCATGCTTGGATGTAGTGCATAATGTGCACATGTACGTACATGAGCTATACATGTGTATTCTTGAATCTTGACTGCGTCTAAAGTAAGAAGATTCTTGCCAAGTATTGTGTATTTTCAGTAATTATTTGGTTTTGAGTGCTTGGTTATGCTTGGTTTATCTATATCTATATCTGCATGTACATATAATATATATATATATGTGTGTGTGTGTGTTTTTTTTTTTCAAGTGTGTGTGTTCTTCTCTTCTCTCCGGGCGTGGTTTGGTAAACCGCTTCAGCGAAGCGCCCGACACAGTTGAGCCGGGGAAATGTTAAACTTCCCTAGCCTGGCATGTGCACTTGTGTGTGGTCTTGTGTGTTCGTCTTGGCTTCAGGTCATATTTCCATTTGTTCCCCATAGGTGACAGGCTCTCAGGTTGGAGGAGGCATATGTTTTCCCATTGTTTTCTCCATATGCCTCCAACCTGAGAACCCGTCGCTAGAGGCCTGCAGGCCCAGTCCATATAGGCTCATGCAATCTCATACAGGTCCATACAGGTCCATACAGGTCCTTGTTTTCGTCGTCTTCCTTCTCAGCCTTCTTGGTCTGTCGAGGCAAGGAACGTCTGGTCATTTCTACCTCAACAAGCAGGGGAGGGACGGGATGATGTTGAGCCTGATCGGTTTGAAACGAGAAGCGATCCAAGCGAAGGCTTTCAAAGAAGGTGCAGCACAGCAGCAAGAAGACCGAAATTTGAAATCTATCAACCTTGACCTGAAAAAAAATGTCCACGGGTGTACCAACACCTTTCCACCATTTTCCTCCAGGTTTTTGGAGCTCCAAGTCGCGCTTTCTCTTTCTTCTCGCAGTTTTTGCTTCTGTTGCTCAATGCTCTCCGCTTCGCTGCCACCTTTGCACCCCCAAATAGGCTGGTTGCTGATGGTTGCTGAAGGCTCCAGCGGGACAAATGTGTTGATGTCATTCCCCACGAAGCGAAATGGATGCAAACCACATGCTGAACAAGGTGAGCCACATTGAACCACTGGCTTCCCTTTGGTGGTCCAAGATGGCATCCACTGCTGCACTTTGGGGGACACAAGGGACATAAATCCAGCTGCGTTTCATGCTGGACAAGGGTTGAACCCAAACATTTAAGACACACAAGAGAAAAAACAAGGGCAATTGAGATGACCCGTGTATTCACATGTGTTCACATGTTGCGCCAAAACTCCAAATTGGCAGCATGCAGTCTGCAGCTTCAAAAAAAAGTGTCAGCCACGATTTCCAGCTCCCTCTCCATCCCTGCAGCCACGGCTCCTTCCCAAGTATCGGTCTGTCCAAACATCATTGTACTGTTCTTGTACCTCGGCACTGGGAATCACTGGGATCAAACATGCCTTCTAGCTCCCGACTGCTTGAGAGGTGAGAGGAAACACAGGGAGGAGTCTGGACCAAAGACTTGCAGCCAGGGAACTTGCCTAAACGGAGTTGATCATGCCAAAGCTTGGTCCTGACAGTCTTTGAAGAAACCACTGGCACAAGGCCACAATCGGCTTATCAATTTAGAACATCCTCGGAGATTCTGCAGATGTCGAGGTGATACAGCTCGGGATTCTCAAATAAGACCGATTGCCGAAAGCAAGTAGTCCCATGCTCGCGCAGTACTTCCCAGCAGTGACTCTGAGCCATTAGTCCCTCTCTCCTGATTTTTTCTCGGTCTACCTTTGCAAGTTCCACCAAAGATTGTGCCAGCATATGACCGCGCTTCCTTAGATTTAGAGCTGGCCATCGGGTACTGAAAAGAACAACAAAACTCTTAAACCTTGGTCTGTGTTGGGTTTCTTACGCTTCAATTTTTCAGTGAACTTCTCTGATCGAGGGCAGTAAAGTCTTAGTGGTCCCATTGACTTGGAAATCATATCCAGCAAGGTAGATGTTGAGGTGTCACCACAAATGAAACGGCACGATACAGCCATCAGTGACATCAGGCCTACGGGCTCAAACATGAGCCAAGCAACACAGCCAATGCCTTCTGCTCAGAGAGTTCTTGCCTCATCAAGCCATGGAATTGTTGGCTGCAATCGATGCTGCTCAAGCTACGACATCTCTCACTATGATGCATCTCACTTGCAATTGATGAACAGTTGGGGCTGATAAGCTTATGGCATTGTACTCGTGTATGGGATGGGCTACCCAACGTCTGTACATTTTGTATCCTCATCATCTTCTTGGCGGAATTGGGCTCAAATAGCAGCATCGAAAATTGAAGACATTTGAAGACACTATAACTCAGATATGAGTGGCTCCGCATATCAACGGACTGCACTTAAACTTGGGGCATGTCATTTCCCTCTGCTTGAAACATCTTCAATCCTCTTCAACCCCTCGTCCTGTCCCAGAAATTGGTGGCCAAGGAACCCACTTCAACCCCTCCGTCCTGTCCCAGCCAAGGCACTGCAAACGTTTGGCCTCCTTCTCCTTGTTGTCATCGTCCCAGGTCTCTGGGCCCATGGTCAGAGCTAAAGGTCCAGCCGCCAGGCTTTGGCGCTTGCGACTGCGCGAAACGGTGGGACTGACGTTGGAGTCCGCGTCCATCACCTGAAACGACGCTGATTTCAAGTGCTGCATTGGACACACCGCCGCTCAGCAACCTGAAGTTGAACCGCTGAAGACTGCACTTTAGAATATGCAGCATGTTTAAGCAAGCTTAAAGTTGTGAGCCTATGGTGCAGGATATATGCTTGAATATGCTTCGGATAAGCTGCTTATCTGCGCGTGAAACTTCCACCTTGCAGCCAAGGTGCAGGCACAGCTGGCCGCTTCCCTGTTCGCCGGGACCTCAGTCCCGTTGACCAGCAAGACTGCAGCAAGACCTCATAAAGATCGTGTTGTGAGTGGTGCTGAGCCAAGTGTCTCATTGGCTTTCTGTTTCGGTGCCGGCGTTGAAGGAGTCTCTGTATTGGCGGCCTCATCATCACCTGACCAAGATCAAGTTCCACCTCTGATTCCACCTGTTTCTACCTGCCTGATTGGGGGTTGGATGGGTGCGGGAACGTTCATCAAAAAATCTGAATCTGCCTGAGCATCCTGAGGACAAACGTGAAAATGACTCTCTTGGTGGCATGATGGCATATATGTGTAAAGTGATGACATCATCGAAAAAAAATCATATCGTTCCTCAAAGACTGCGTACATCCATGAACAATCCAAAATAATCCAAATTCTGAACTGGGATTCCTTTAGCGTGCCTAGGAGGGAATGGATTAGGCGGGGCGCTCCCAAGTCGCTTGAAGACCTGGTGGAATTTAAGCTCTTCATGACCTGTCGGACCGTTATTCACCCTCTCCCTGAGCTTTGAAGCTTGAAATAAGGTGATTTTCGGTCCAAGGACCCCAAATGACCCCACCTGCACACTCCATGTTCATATCTTCATTCTTGGTCATATGCAGCATCTATGCACTTCTGCGGGCTCCTACCCCGACCCCCACAGAGTGGTGCCGGATGCCATGGCACCAGTGCTCTCCTCACCACGGGAGTGCTTGGGCGTCAAAGTTTCCGTCGACTCGTTGTCCATGGCGAGGGCTGCAACGGGGCGATTTTTCTCGCCGCACAAATCGAACGAAAAACCGGTGGATCATGGTCGTCAGCGCTGAAGTGATTGGACACCCAGGTGAAACATGGTGAAACCCACGGAAAATCCATCATGTTTTCAATGTACCATGGGAGATGCAATTTCCTTACAAGGGAATTCTTGGAACATCTGGGTAGTTGATGGTTGTTGGATGAAAGTATAGAAGACCTGACACTCAGTAGGTCATGATCTTGCGCTTTTAATGTTTCTCCATGGTCACCTTCAATGAATAAACTCAAGCGTGCAGACTGACTGCGTGAACAAAAAAAAGCTGCGAAGACTTGAAATCAAGCTGCAATGCTAGGGAAGATCGGCTCCGGAACATTTTTACGAAATTGGATGCAAATGGATACGCTGACCATCGCTGACCTACATCCGTGCTTCAGCGAACTCATGAACTCTGCACCAAGATTATACTCTTAAAAAATGCCGACATCATGCAAATCAAGCGTGGCCTTGCCCCGCCACATGGGAGCCCCAAATTGGCCCCAAAAAGTTTGCCAGTGAAAATGCAGCTTCGGAAATCCCTTGCATCGTCCCCTGCGGCGATGGCCAAATGGACATCAAGGGCCCGACCAGTTGCGGGATGGACAACACATCACCGTCCGACGCTTCCAATCGACATGGAGCCAACATTCACAAGTTACATTTGATTGTGTACATGTTTGATACTGTATCCATTTCATAGGATGTTCTCACATTTAGATTACATCATTTTCCTTGTGCACGTGCACATAACATTGCGTCATCTGGCATTGCACCACCTTCCGCTACAAGTATACATTGCAACATGTTGCATCCATATCATCCATATATACATTGTATCATGCATCTACAAGTGCCTATGCGTACATCAAACTTGCCTAACATTCCATACATGACATGTAGCCAGCCCCAATATCTCAGAATGTCTCGGATTGATCTACCGGTCACTAGGGTCACACACACACAAGTAAATTAAAAAATATATGAAACAGCATTCAATCAACCCCAAGGCAACAACCAGGCTTGTCATATGCTACCATGTGCTGCATGAGGTATCGAACATGATGGAACCACCACCTTTCTGCTGCACTTAGCTGCCGCATTCTTCCATCCTTCCATCCTTATCCATGGTTGCATGACATTCCGACAGCCCACTGCACCTGCACGCTTCGTGGCAAATGGCTGGTGTACAAGGCTCGCGCAGGCGTCCGGATGAGCGGTGCTGGTGCCACCGCTAAGACCTCCGTGCCACCGGATTCTGCACAGGGGAACTGAGTGATGCTACCAGTTCTCAATGTCCAGGTCTTGTGTCCTTCTCCTCAGGAATGAGACCCCGCACAGTCCACGGCAAAATGAAATCCTTAGCGAACATGTTGTGGCAATCAAAACGTATCAAAAGGCCCTGCTACCCAATGGGAGGTCTTACGCATAAGGAGAACGGGCCCAGTAGCTGTTCCAGAAAGTGCCAAGCATCGCTACAGAACAAAGTATGCCTTGAAACAGTCAGCTTGAACATCAGTCATTGACCACAAGACGACAAGATGACGACGTGCAAAGTGTCACTGAGGAAATTATCGATGCTATGTGGCAATTATTTCTATATCTCATCAAAAAATCCAATGCGCTTCCATGAGACAAAAAGGATTGTGGTGTCATCCTATGGCCTGTTGCGCCTAAAATCTACTTTTTTGCTAGGGCGTTCAAAGGGTCAAAATATGTTAAAATTTAATGATGCTGATAGAGTTGGATACTCTGATGTCTACCACTCATGGCCACCACAAAGTCATGGTCAAGGTTCGATCAGGGAACCACCTGGCACGGTGTCCCAGACATGTGGCTCTGAAATGATTGAGCTTAAGGCAGCTAATTATAGAACATCTGCCTGTTTGTGATTCCAAATTCTGAGAAGGAATGTGAAGGAATGTGGGGACTTGGATAACAAGCATGCTTGGAACATCAAAAGAAGCAGAAATCACATGCTATCCCATCGTACCTGAATTCCATCTCATTTGCGCCCAGGCTCCTGTCCAGCATAGCAAGGAAACATCATGGAACATCCAAGTGCAAGAGATCAGAGATAGCGGCTACGCCCAAAGGATCGAAGATTCTTCACCGATTTACCGCTCATTATATAAAAAGCTGCTCATAGCTCATGCCGCACTGCAGAAACATGCAGTTTCTGCATGTATGTGTGCACTCATGGTGCCGCAAAAGCCTTTTTCACTACACGGCCAATGTGGACCAAAGGCGGGAACTTCGCAAGCCATTGTAGCTCACTAAGTGAGGCAACAGTGAAACTCGATTCAGACATGAAACACTTCTCCTGACCAGTCCGGATTGTCCATGAATCATGGATGCCCCGAATCATTTGCAAAAATATAATTCCTGGCGATACTGGATACAAAAAAAAGTTGCATAAATCTATTGATTGTTTTTATTTGGACACTCCCAGTTGCTGGCCGCTTGCTGATTTTAGTGTGTAGTATGCTTTTGTCGAAAATAATGGTAGGGCAGGAAGAATGAATTCATGAAACTGCCCGTATCGCAATTCCTAGAGACTCATAGCTCCTCTGCTGGATAGTCTACAAACGACGGATGGCACAGGGCCAGCAGGCCCTGCCCCTCAATATGATGGCACAGGCTGACCTGCCTGGCTATACTCCTTGTATTTTGTGTCCCTTGACGCCTGTCGTGCAGAGTTGGGTCCGTTTCCTTTTCGCTTAGCACGAGCTTGTTGTGGTGGCCTCGGTGTGGGGGACGACTGCCCGCCTTTGGCCGTGCTGGCAGTGCTAACCCGCATGTTGGAACCATCGTCCAAGTCACTGAAGCTGTGGAAGCCTTGGGTCGTCCAAATGGATGGAAGCTGTTGAACAGCACCATCTGTAGACGGAGCTTTGCCACTGTTGTGCTGTATCTTCGATGTTGAGGTGTCTGATCTTTCAATCCAACCTACCTCTCTTGTTTGCTCAACGGATGGTCCAACTCCCGAAGTGCTAACCTCCTCCTTGGAACCTTCCAAAGGCAATGGTTGACTGCTGGTCGTTGCTTTTCTGGTCTGATGAGCTTCTTCAATCTCAAGCACCAACTCAACAGACTCATCCACAGGATCAATGACATTCTCGAAGCGAGCAAAATTCATCCTGCCAACTAAATCTGGCTGCTCCGCACGGGCTTCCCGACGCCATCTTCCGGCCCACAGCCAACAGCGAAGGGTACAGCCAGGAGGACAGCTCAAAAAGAAGGAGCAGAAGCCTGGTCGAGCACCAGCACATCCCTGGGGATAGAACACCAGCTGCATGCCACCAATGCCAGCAGCTTGGAAGGCTGTGCTACGAACTGCCTGGTCCTTGCTGAAGGTCTGAAACAACAAAGGTCCATTCTCCAAGCGCCACTGCACACGTCGGATGGCTCTCGACCGCATCAGATCCACCTTCTTGTGCAGTTGATCCAGGAAGACCCGCCCTTGCGACTGCATGAGCTCATAGAGCCGGTGATTCAAATAGCGCTGCACTGCCAGTGTGCCGTCCATTGGCCCGCGTGGCTCTACTTCTCCACCTGCGGGGTGTCACGATGTGACACGATGCGACACCATGTGACACGGATGTCAAAAAAGCCACAAGCATTGTGCAAGAACCAAATTCAAAATGATTTGAATCATATTGAATCAATTTCCTCTATATCAAATTGATCGATCTTCCCCCTTCATATGTGCATCTAACACAACTTTAACTTGCTTCCCTGACCTGCCATTGGATTTCGGCTTCCAGTTGCATCTGCAGTGCTTTCGACGAGGGACTCATGGATCTCCATCCCCATGCGCAAAGAACCATCCACGGACTTCTGCTCCACAATGGACCCCATCCGCTTCAAGCCACATGGCGTTTTCCCGTCGAAGTTGTGGCGCAAAATCACAGACTCTGTGCCCAGGAAGAGGCGGAAAACCATCTGCAAGCCTGCTGGTGCCCAAAGATACAGCGAGCACTGATTCCCGGTGTCTTCCTGGTCATCACCAGGACTTCCCGGGCCACTCTTCCGTGTGTGCGCTCGCAATTCCAGCTGCAAACCGCTGGTGCCTGCAGCCTCAAACAGCGGGGAGAAAAATCCGGACTGTGCATCTCCAGCTAATGCAGGATCATCGGCCTGACCACGGTCCTGCAACCTCTCCAGTTGTTTCAACGTATCTTCTGGCAAACACCATTCCACTTGGCGAGTTGAGAGGCCTGAGACGCCGGAGCAGAAGCCGTTCAAGCGACTGGTCTCACCGTCCAAGCGTTCGATCTCGGTGCGGCTTTCTGCCAGCACTGCAGCAGATCGGGCTTCCGCCTCACGCCGCGCATCCTGCAGATCCTCAGCGTCTTGTTGATGCTGAACCTGTAGGTCCTCAGGGATCTAACGGTAATCCTCACAAGCAAAATTGTTGGCAAACAAATCTCGGTACCAACAATTTGTTTCTGATGCCGTCCTGGTCCTACTTATATCTCTCCACTTTCTTTAAGATGCCTTCTGTACTCACCTTTCCTACTCACTGGCTTTTGTGGGTTAAATGCATTCTTCCTCCCTGTCTTGTTTGACTGCAACCTGCTGTTGATTCATGCTGATTCTTGTTCATTCTCTTACAATCCCATTTTTGTGGTGTCAAACTATAATTTTTATATTCCTGTTGGTGCTATCCCAGTACCCAATTATCTGTGCCCGCGGAATTCTCTTTTCAGGGCATCTCCTGTCCTTGCAACTCTCCTTGAGCTCTTGATCCAACCTGTTCAACTCGGCTTTCATCTTCTCCTCAAGGGCTTCCCGGTTTTTTCTCTCCTCAGCTTCAAGCTGCTCCGTTCTTTCACGGGTTTCATCTTCGACCTTCTGAACTTTCTCCCGCAAAGACTTCTCCAAGTCCTCCTGCTTCTGCCGAGTTTCTTCAAGCAATGCCTGGCACTGGGCCTCCAAAGCCTCTCGCGTCTCCTTCATGTTCTTTTCCAGAGCAGTGAAAGTTTTGGTCATGCTTTCCATCACGCTCTTCTCGAGCTTGTTCAAACCTTCACTCATCTCTCCGCGCACGGTCTGCTTGGCTCCTTCCAGATCCTTCTTCGCCTCATCCTTGGCATCCGTGGCATCTTTCCGAGCTGCTTCCAATGCATGCTTTTGCAAGTCCTCCCGAGCCTTCCTGAGCTCCTCCATCTGCTCTTCCCTTTGCTGGCGCTGCATCTCTTGAAGAGCTTCGTAGTTGTTCTTCGCTAAGCCTTCCACTGTGGAGACACTTTTTTCAAGCCGTTCGCTCTCTGCAAACAACTTTTGAAGAGATTCTGTGTCATCCTTCAAGCTCTGTTGAATCTGTGCTTGCTGCTGTTGCAGTTGTTTCAGCTCATCCTCCTGGTTTTGCACCTGTCCCTTTTGCTTCTGGGATTCATCTTGTAGCTGCTGGATCTGTCCTCCAAGGCCTTTCTCTATCTTGTCGAGGCTCTTCTTGTTGGATTTTTCTCCCTTTTCGACTGTTTTGGCGAGCTCTTTGAGCTCAGCCACCAATTCTTGAAGTGCATCGGCCGTGGCATATTCGACCTTGCCCATTGACGCTGCGTCCACGTGGCTGCCGCCCTTTTAGCAGCAAACCACGGCCGCGGTGGGCACGAGCCGGAACCCTGGGGGTACCGCCCTTGATCCTTTTGAGCCAAGCCAAACGTGACACAATTTTCACCATGCGAAACTTAGTCTGCCGAATTGGATGTTTGCGCTGAACCCCTGGCTGCGCATGCGTGGCGCTATGTAGAACTGAAAAACAAAGAGCCGATTTCGGCCTAGTAACGAATTGAGGCAAAGAGCAGAAACTCAGGACACTCCTCCCATAGCAATCGCTCCAATTCCCACGCACCTGAGTCGCAGCAAAGCACACGTACACAAACAACAAACAAACAAAAGAACAAGCAAACAAACAAACAAACAAACAAACAAACAAACAAACAAACAAACAACCAAGCAAGCAAGCAAACAAACAAACAAACAAGCAAGCAAGCAAGCAAGCAAGCAAACAAACAAACAAACCAAACCAAACCAAACCAACCTTACATAACCTAGCCTAAACAAATTCAAACCCGAAGAACAAGACGAAACAAATCAAAACAAACAACTTGCAGTCAGTGAGGATGTCCCTCCCTCTGTCTCGCTGGCTTTGGCTGTCCTGCCCTGCGAGGATCCACACCAACATGGTCCCGCTTCCATTGTGACAACTTCTGCAACTCTCACATTAACATGACTCAAGTTGATAGACTTCTTAAGCTTCATGCCATAAACATGGTGAAGACTGAAGAACAAGAGGAAGGTTCAATTTCTGGACTTGATGAGTGACTCAATGAACCCCATTCCGGCAATAAATTGGACGCACCAATCTCTGGCCCCTCAAACGGAGGTCCGGTTGTCGATCATGCCATGGTTGGCTCCCGGGCATGAGGCTCCTTCGGCTCACCCGAGCACCAATAGCCTCCAGTGAGTGATCAATATGGGATGGTCATGGTCCATTGCATGGGTATCTCCAACCGGTTTAACCCAGGGTTGAAATTGGTTTGGACTAGCATTACTTCGCAGACGATAGTAGGGCTACAAGTAGCACAACCGCCGGGTGATGCATTGGAGGATTGAAAATAAACAATTCACATTACATACGGAGAAACAAAATGTAAAAACACGGTGTGCAAGCTGAGCGGGGTTGAAGAAAAAAGGATGGCCGCAACCCTTACATTCCCTACCAAATGCCTGAGAAGGAAGGAAACGAAAGCCAGCCTCGAGACATTGAGGTGGGTGAGATGGAGAAGTGGATGGAAAATGCGGGCAGGACACTTGAAATGCAGCGAGATCATGCAACACGCGTGATTCATGCAAGCTGCACAACAACACGCCCTTACCAAGTGAAGCATAATGAACTTCCAAAAAGGCACTTGGAAGTACTCTGATTCTCAAGCAATACAAGCGAACCACAACTGCAATGGCGATTTGCCAATCTAAAAGTGCCCTTCACGACCGGACCCTTGAAGAGAATTGATCACACCCTGTTGTCACTTCGTTCGCATGAGTGAACTTAACTTAGGCCTAGCCTGCAGGCTTTCGACAGCAGTTGATGGGAGATCTCAACCTAGAGACATCTAGAGACATGTTGAGCCCTTGCGCCACCTCCAGGGCAGCATCATTGCACTGTTGGTGCCTTTGTTTGACTTCCAGGGGTCTTCCTTCAGTCCTTGAGATTTCCACCATCTACACGGGAACGTCTTCCTTTTCAGCAAACATGGTGTGCAATTCTTTGGCGTGGGAAGAACATCACCCTAACCGTCTTGAGCATAGAATGACGAATTGATTCAAATATGTGTTCGCAATAGAATGCTTGGAAATGGATCAAACGCGATGGAATATCATCTGACTCCCCATCATTGTCCCATATTGTCCCATAAAAGAGATCAAACCATCCCATCCTGGCAGTAGCATCACCGAAACATCACCAGCGCTGCCCAGGGCCCACACTCCAGTGCATGCAAACAAGCCCAGGACCATCCTCATACGAGGCTTGCTGTCCAAATCTGCCCACCGATGTCGGATATGTGGATTAGTCGAGGTAAAAGCCTCCCCCCAGGTGACATCTGAGCTTGACATAGCTTGACTAGTGAGGGCCTTCTCTGCAAGCACCCCAGTCCCATCCACGGTGCTTCCCCGGGTTGGTTGATGGTGTCACAGTCCACAACAGCTACAGCTACGGTGGCTACCGTTGGAAGAAGTGAACGCCTAGCTTTGCATTCTCCAATCTCCGAAGTTCAGCCGTGATCAGAGTGAAAGGAAAAGAACTGTAAGCAAATAAAGAAACAAATCATCAACATCGATTGATGTTCATTCTTACTGATCTTACTGTGCGAAAGTGCTTGGAAAAGTACACGTCGGCGCGTGGAACGGAACATAAAACTATCTGGCCAAATGACTCTGGTTCTCAAGGCTGCCGAGGATCAATGACACGAGTCCAAACAAGACAGATGTCGCAGATGGCGGCAACCGAAACTGGCGAGACCGCTTGCGGGGGTTTGGCAGAGTGGCACTTGAATTATGAAGGCAGACAATTCATCGGCAAAACAACCACCCACTGTTTGTCAGAGAACAGTGGCATGTTTATCAATTCACCAGCTTTTGAGTTTGCCAGCAGAGCAAGGCACAAACCGCCCGCACTCTTGTGGGCAAATGTCACGCACAACACGGTGCAACACCGATTCTCTTTCATTTTTGATGTTGCAAGTATGAGCAAACATGAGCCGTTGTTGCAATAAAAGTCGGCCTTGAAACCATACAATCTCACTCGGGTCCGACCTACTGCTTACTACATGTTGCATATTGTTGCATCATTTCTGTCATGTCCCGCCCACACCTGCTTGGTGAGCACAATTGGAGGCACAACCTGCAGCCGTGCGGCGGTGCAGCAGAGTCAGGTTCAAAGAGACTGTTGGAAGCTGTTGGACTGGGATTTGGTGACACTACTGCCCTAAAGAGCTTTCCACAGCAACATGCAGAAACCCTGAAAGAAATGAAAGTGATACACCCAGACCCAGGACCTGCTGCATCTGCAGCGAAGGGTTTCGCATCTGTAACCGTTGTGGGGTTGCTGGGGGATCTTGGGGGGGCGGACTCCCCAGCACTGCGCCTCCAGAATGGCCAGCAACAAGGCTGTGACTGCCTGGCGGTCACAGTTGAAATTTCTTCAGCTTCGATCTCCTACCAGGAATCTACCGATTCGTTTCATTGTGGTCAACAACTGTTGGCAATGATGTATCCTGGTTGATGCAGATGGGAGGAGAACAACCTACGTAGATCAAAACGAGACCAAAAATACAAAAACAGCCACCATAGAACATCATAGAACAACATCAGTAACCGCGATGACCGTAAAAGACTCTGCGGGGTGCCCGGGAATAGTCGAGCTCCAGCCAATCAGCTGGCCATTGTTTGTCAACCCTGAACCTTGCCACGGCTCGGAAAGCGTCAACCCTGATCCCCTTGTTGCATTGTGACTTTCCAGTTTCCTGATCCTGGGGCACAGATAAGTCCACGAATTCTGCTGAGGGCTGGAAGTGCGCTTGCTTAGCATCAAGTGCAACACCAACACTATCAGTAGGCAAATATGTGCTGACAACTTAATGAACTGAGGAGTACCTCCCGAAGCTTGCCTGCCCTCCTCACTTGCCGTCCCCCAATACCCTAACGACCACACTTTTTCAGAAATTCATGGCGACATAAATCTGTTGAAAATTGAAAAAATGCGGAACAAAAAAGTCTTCAGAAATCTGGGATTGATGGCAAGCGGTATGTACGCATGCCTCGGCTTTGAAGGTTGCAAATGGCTCTGCATGACAATCTTCAGATTCTTAGTCACTACGTTCGCTACATGCGTGTGTGTGTACCTAGTCATTGTTATACAAAGTCCTATGACTATATACACCCTGTTCAGTCTTTTTCAACATCTAAATAAAATCATTCACCTTCAACTGAAAAAAGACTCCAAGCAGCACCCTTGAAAAGAACACTTTGCCAGCTGGCTGCTTTTGCGACTCTCTCTCCCCTCCTACGCCAATCCTCTACAATGCAATGCAGAAGTCTCTTGTAAAGGTCTGAGCTGCTTGGGTCAAACTCAGACCGTGTCAAAGGATGCACTTCTTTCACTTGTTGACTAGAACCTCCCGAAAAGCAGCTGGCACCATCTCAACATATCTCAACATAGACTGAGCTGCCATAATTGACATCGTCTCCGTCGCAAGTCGATGTATTACACGAGTGACTGGCATACTCTCAGGAGTGATGCCTGACAAAAAACAAGAAAGGCTACAGCTTCACACGTCCTGTCACTTGCTCATTGATTTGGAGATGCTCAAGATTTACTTATCTCTGCGTCAAATTTGATCACAAGAACCTTTCTAGATTTCACGGCTTCGCCAGAGGGCAATCCGCGCAAGTGGATTCATCTTTTCTAATCTTAACGTGTCGGAACTCATGGCAAAAACATCTGCGAAAATGAAATGGCTTCTATCATCTTCAATCCACAGTCTTTCATCAACGCCTTGCTGTAAGACCCAAGGCCACCCTGTCACACCCAGCACTGAGAGTCCCACCAAAAGCCCGCTAGCGGTGAATTCCGCGCCGGCACCGGGGCCCCGGAAGACCAGGGGTGTGGATGAAGGAAACCTCTGAGATACCACATAGACCTGTGATGCTGCGCTGACCCTTCCCATCCATTCTACATTGACATCTCTTCCTTGGGAAGCACCAAGTCATGCCGTACAGGCGGTTCAATTTTGTTCAATCAAAGTTGGCAGGCAGAAAGCAGATTTTTCGGATCTTTTCTTTGGACATCTTTGCATTTGCCAAGCTACGGCGTAGTCTGCATCTCGCAGAACAAAGGGCGGCTGCTTCGCGCTAAAACTTCGAATCCCAACAGAGACCTGGTGCTGCGATCATAGTGGTCGTATCAACTCATGGATGACTAACCTATGTCAAGCCGCATGCTGTGCGCTTAGTGAAGGCATGTGAAGGCTTAGTGTGCACGTTTTCTTTCGAGTATCTCAAACTTCCGAGTGGGTTCGTGCCTTGCCCTCTTTCGCATCCACATGCCCCACATAGTAGAGCACCTCCTGGGAGGCCGAGACAGACCGAGGCTCCCGTTCATTTTGAATCCCGCACTCGCCTCGTGGACACCACCCTTGCCTGTAATTCTGCAGGCGATTTAGGTTCACCATTCTATCCCATTGGTTCAGGTTTAGAGCCGATTTTCGAACAGGTGTAGCTTTTACCATGAAGTAGCCAACTAGATCATTCTTCAAGGGCCTCTTTTTTCCAGCACTTCTGGCCAAAAATGGACAGAATAAGGACATGTAAATGTGAAGTCGGAATCATGAAGATACACAAGTTACCTTACAAGTTCGTGGCGGCATGTTTGAATTCAACCCCCAGCATTTGAAGGGGTGCCCGTCAAGAAAGCTCGCAAAAAAATGCTTCTTTTAGATTGGCCCCATGAAGCAGGCAACCCACTCTGCGAATGTGCAGCCACCAAGTTATTGCATGTCGATTTTCATTCGGCCAGAATTTCTAACTGATCGAACAAATCACATCGCTGATGAGATGTGCAAATTTGCCCTAGTCTGCTGAGGCTGGTTTTTCTACAAAAATTATTGAACCATCAAAAATCTACAAAATGTCTGGCAATATGCTTGACGCAAGCTCAACCAAGGTGCACTCCCAAAATGGGAAATGTGGAAATATGTGGAAATACCAGGTACCAGCTATTCCTCGCAACAAGAAACCCTCAACAATTCAGGAATCAGTTGGATCAAACGTGGCAGAGGACAGAACTCCCGTTGTAGCCAATTCTCCCAGCGGTCATCCAACAATCACATTTTTGTCACGCCATCTGGGTCAGATCTTGAAGTGCTTCCACTGTCACCTGCGCCCAGCCTGGAATCCCGGGCTTCTCAGGCGAATAAATTCGCTTAAAGCCCCCAGCCAGCGCTGCGTCATGGGATGTTTGACCGATACAAGCAGCCAAAGGTCGATGCTTCGTTGCCTCGACCCAGGCGCGAACAGCACTGGGACTTCCAAAGGTGACGATGCTGGCAGCTTCCATTTGTGCCAAGGCATCCGGAGACTGCTGTGCCACACCACGGGTGGTATAAGTGTTGTACCTCGTGACTTGGAAGCCTCGCTGCTCCAGGCCCTTTTGCAAAGTTCCAGGGGCGATCAAAGACGCGGCGTATAGAAGGCGTGGTCCCAACTTCTCTGGAAGCTCAGCAGCCATGGTTTCAGCATTCGCTTTGCTCGGCTCAAAAACGACTTCGAGGTTCGGCTGGGAACGGGCAACGACGCTGGTGCCTTTGCCCACCGATGCCACGCGAACAGAGCCGCAGGACCTTGCAGCGTCGCCGAAGACTCGTGCTGCCTCAGGAGAGGTCAAAAGCACCACCTCCTCAGAAGTTTGGGAAGTTAGATATGTCTCCAACTTTTTGAAGTCAGGGCCAATGGCATGTTCGATGCATGGCACCTCAACCAACTTTGCTGACAACTTTTTTTCTCTGAGTGCCTCCTCCACAGCTTTCCGAAGCTTTCCGTTTTCACCAGCTTGCCGTGTCAACGCGATGGAAGCATCTCCTAGCTGAGAGAATGTGGCCATCGGCCCTTCACCTGTCCAGTAGACCAGGAACCAAGCCATGACGAGGAGGAACCATCGCTGCCGCACCGGTTGAACAATCACCATCTTCTTGGCCTCTCTTGAACCGCTAAAAAACTGCCTGGGGTTGGCAATTGCACGTCATGGATGGAAGTGGGAATGCGCATCGGGCCAGTATTCGAAAGGTATCTCCCGGATATCCCCCAGGGGTCGCTGGTCCTTTGCTGCCGAGTTTCCCCGTTTTCCTTTGCACTTTGAAACCTCTCCGCCATTGGGCCGTCCACTTTGTCCCTCAGATGCTGGATGATGTCATCGCCGCCAGTCCTGGATGCTCGGACAGGGACAGGGTGGCTGGGTGACCTAATTCAACATCTGAATTCAAAGCTGAAAAATGGCTGGAACAATCTGGAAGATGTTTGGAGAGTAAAGGAGATCAGATCTGAAAATAAGAATGACAGTATCCATCAACCTGTGTAAACCTCATCTTCCAACACCTCAGGATTGCCCCCTTCAACAAAACAGTTTGAAGGTTAAACAAATCCAAACTTACACCCATGCCACCCATACGTACGTATACATGCCATCATTCCAAAAAATTGTAGCCGTGGCCACTTGCACAATTGTCATCTTGTCGTCTGGGCAAGAGGCTGGAGTAAAGGCTCCATTTCAACATCCGCCAACTCTGTCTGCAGCCCCAATTCTCGCGCCAAAATCAAAGACTTCCTCAGAATTTGGGCAAGGTTACATCTGTGCACACGAGCCATTTGATGTACGGATGCAAGAAGATTGGCTTATTAAAATCCCATATAAACAGTTCCAAACCAGCACAAACCCCCACCCAACAAAAAAACAACGGTCACTTGAAGCTTCGAAGGAAGCTACGACGCAGCCAACTCTCGCCCAGGAACTGTGCCGTGTCGTGGCCCGACAGGTCATCCTGAAAGAATTCAGGCGCTTGATTTGGGATGGCAATTGGGTTGCTGATAATAAAAGGTTCTCACTTGATTAACTTATTACCATTACATAAATGCTATTCACACACACACACACATACACACATAATATATATATATATATATATGTGTGTGTGTGTGCGCGCGGGTGTGTGTGTGTGTGTGTGCGCGTCTTTCTTCTTATCTAAATGTTTCTTTTTAGGAAGGGAAAGGGAACGAGGCTTTTTGTGCCACGGAGCGCAAATATAAATACGGATATACCGATGATATATACCCACCCAAAAGGTTACAAAAGGCTTTGTCCACACACGGTATTGCCCCCCAGTTTGTCATTGATTAATCATCTTTCTAAGTTCTGAACAATTAATTGATTTTGAAGTGCCAAGACCATGCTTGACCGCAGACACATCCATGGAGGGTCGTGCCTGATCCCAGTCGGTCTGTACAAAGAATTCTTTGCTGCATGTCCCTGTAAGGAATGACCCACAGGGGGGCACAAAGGCTTCCACAGCTGACTAAAACTCGAGATTTTTTGAATCACAACTGAGTCATATTGAGTCCATCTGTTGCATCGCGGCGAAAGAATCACGCAAAAAAACTTTCTTTGTTTTTGTGCTGTGGGGTCACCATTTTGATACGCCTTCTTTTACATGCCTACCAACTGCGTAAGATACGCTTCAAGGCCCCTTGAGAAAACCACCATCTGCGTCAATGGTTTTCAATTTTCCCAGAAATCGTTCCGGCCACTCACCTAACAGTCTGCCAGTGGAGGGGTCAGGTACAGCTCCAACGTTAATAGTTAACTCCAGATGTGACTCTTAATAGAAGGGACCAGCCATGAAGGACCACTGATGTTACTGATGTTGGAAAAAATCATGGAGAATTAAGTCCCAATCTGCAATGCTTGCAATGGGTACAAGCCACGTAGCTGGAAACGGAGGCGAGAACATGCCATACGCCAGAACAATCCAGAACCACAATGAATACATCCAATGATTACAGCGGTTGGAGTTGCAGAGTCGACAGCCACGGAATGTGATCCATCAATGTCTGCGGCTCGAGCATCTATTGGATTGGGATTTGGGAGCCCAAGTGCTTGTGCACGCTGATATGCTTCGCCTGAGTTGCAAAAAAACACACATAGAAGCACCACTACCCGCTGAAGGGGAATGATAGTTCACCGTCAGAAAAAGCGCGATTGTACAGCATGTCTTTAAAGCATTTTGTGCAGTGTGAGGGGGGTCCAAATGCTCCCAAAACTGACTCAGGCATGGCCTTTGCTCACACAGCCATTTGTTGCAGGTCACATGTCACAAACATCACCAGATGACCTCTTCGCTGACAAGGCGCTGAAAGGCATATCTGGATTTGCATTCAACTGGTTGAAAACTAAGCCTCAGATCAGTGCTGGACCATTCAATTCCCCCCAACTCACCATCACTATGAGCGGGAATCAGGCGCAACATCAGCCAGACCTCCCCCGTGCCCAAAGTTATTGTTCATCGCGCTACCTAGCAATAAGAAACTGTGGTCTGACGGTGTGCTCAACAAGCAGCTCAAAGTTCCAGAAAGGACAGCAGTCAAGCTATCCTGGGTTGTCGTGTGGGCAACCCTTGCCGTGCAAAATGGGCATGACACGTGCGTTTAGAATCCCTAGAATCCATACAATAGTACATTGAGAATGAAATGAAGCATGGCATGGCTTTTATGGCTTTCACCGTTTGTCTGCACAAGCAGCTACCGCTCAGCCTGGGCCATTGCACCTGCCGTCAGTCCCTTCAAAGTTCTGTAAAGACAAGCTTTCAGCGGAAAATTGAATAAGCAAGGACCTTAACCTATAGGATTCAAAATAATAACGGCAACAATTTCAGGTATATAACAATACGGCATTGATTACCTAATTCATGAATAAAATGATCGCATTTGTTTGGAAAAGTCTTCGCTTTGTACACTGCCAAAGCGTCAATTTGATCTCCCGTCTGCAGCAAGTCCTGCACATCAGAGATCCCACTTCATTCGTACACGATCAAAACGCTCAAAAATTATGGGGAATTATGGGGTGGGTCATGCATGGTCATGCAAGATAAGCACCTGTACCCTCCTGATTCAGGATGTCATTCCAACTTCTTATAATCTTCCAGCAAAGACGAACAAAGAGCAACTCCCATCCCCATCCATCAACATCCCTATCCGTCCACGATGCCTGCAGCAAGGTAATGAAGGGGATCTGACCACCGACAGCTGCATCGTATCGGAACTGCGATGCACCAAATTTTCCTGCATGTCCTGAGCAGCTGAAAACCCCTCGTTGCATCGCAGGTCTCGATATCAAACATGGGAATGGCTGCACGATGCATGAGCACGTCACTGTTTCACATGGCAATTGATGACTGTTCAGTACTAGAGTCTCAACTGGGCGTCGTATGGCATCGTTGCCAACAATCCATCGCACAATGAAAAGCATAGTGTCCAGCACATGGGCAGACATCATAATTCATCTATGTGTGTGCACAAATGTGATTACATGACAAGAAGGCTGCTTTGCATTCCCCATACGCACATTACAGCGGATATGACAAGTTCACGTATATTGATTTCCGAAAGCAGGTAACATGTTCCAACTTACAAGACTGCCAGCCCTGAAAAATAATCAAAGCGACTTGGGAACCCACTCTCTAACTCTAACAAAAAATGTACCGGACCTTGGCACAAAGGAAGAATGTAGAAGAAGTGCTCCAAAATGTCTCAAGAACCTGAACATTTGCCATCCATTGCAATCCATTTGCCAAGTTTCCTATGGACTTGAGGCATTCTTCGTAGCGCTGGTAGGGTCCTGCCAGAACCTGGGGAGCTCTGGTAATACCCAATTGGGCTGGCATCTGCCGCTGGGGCAATGGGAGTCCCTCTTGGGCGATGGCATGACATGGTACAACATCCACCAGCAACATCCACCAGCGAATTTGCATGACTTGGTTTCGTTTCGTTTCATCTCCCTATTCTTCCGAAGGGAGTAGGAAGCGCTCACAAGGCGGAAAGGCGGGACTACTACTCATCACCTGCCAGTCCAAGGGCGCCTGTCTGCTAGGCGTGATGATGTGAAACCCTCGCCTCGGTGCATCACGCCAGCATTCTCCACCACTCCGAACCACTCCCTTGTGACTTGGAGCCAACCCGTCCCCTTAAGCAAACTGGTCTCCCTGTCGGTCTTCCAGGAACATGATGCAATTTAATTAAGTCAATTTTAGTCAAGATTACAAACATCTCAGCACATCTACATCCAAGTCCATTTGACTAGACTCCTGAAAACAAGTCACACCACCTTAGTGAACGCCACTAAGCCCTGGAATGGCCTGTCGAATCTTTAAACCTTCCTGCGCAAACTGCCTTAGGCCTCAGGCTCTACCCACCCGCCGTTTAGCACACGGCCTTCGAATCCCTATCCAGCCAAGACACCGCAGCCATGCGGAGTATTGTGAGGCCACCGAATCCTTGGTGGATCTGGGTGCCAGAAGTGGTCATTCATTCATAATAAACCAAAATAAACCACAAAATTGCAAACTTAGGTTTTGAAAGAAGTCTAAAGTGGTGGATCTCAGGTTATTGCACGCTATTATGCCCTCAGGTCTGAATGGATGAAGATTTTGAGCAAAAGAGGAAAACGGAGACACTATAATCAAAATAGTAGAAATGTGAGGTAGCAAAAAAGGTTTACATCTCAAGTAGCTTCAGCATTATCGTTGGTTTACTCTTCATGGTTCTACATGCAGAACCCAAAAAAAATCATTCTGCGAATGCACGTGTTACACCAAAAGCTGTGTTGCGCATGTGTCATCAGGAACTGATAGGAAGATATAGGAAGTAGGTGTTTCTATTTCTAAAGTCTTAAGTTGCCCCTGCATCCACCATGTGTATCCATGAATCAGGAGGAGCAAGCGTCTAAGGGCAAAGCTTTCACATTTATGTGTTATCGTTTCCTTGTCGGTTTTTCACGTAGGGCACCCCTTGTGTATTCTGGGGTCATCGTTTGATCATGTTTGATCTATATAATTCCTGGTCTCTTTTTTGCACGGTAAAACCCACAAACAGTCAATCTCGAGGCTCTCAGTACAAACTCATACATACCGATTGTTTGCTTGCTCCTGTGAAGGCCGGAAGGGGTTCTTTTGCCTTCTGATCTCTTCTCATCATATTATCGCACCTCATTGCGCCATGTTTTGAACGAACATGTTGCTTAGGCAGCTACGGAATGATGCTCCGGGAACTTTAGGCTATTGTCCTGAAAATCTATCAACATGTCGGACTATAGCAATAAATAAGTACATTCAGGAAAAATAGCGTTGACCGGATTCATGCTTAAGGAAGAAAACATCATATCTCACATCGCCTTCTGTTCTCGGCATCTGCATTTCTTAGAGTTTCATTTCTTCTCGGAACGTCTTCTCTTGGAACAGAGGAGAGGTTTGAAGTTTCTTGTTCTTGGCATCCAAGATGTTCCAAATGATATTCCAAGATCCAGTTTCTGCATTTCTTGCACCTTCCATGAGCTTCCATGAGCTTCCTGGTTTCGCTTCCTGGTTTCCTCTTGGAGTTTCTTGGATCCTCTTGGAGACTCAGAACGATCTCGGTTCGCTCCAAGGCTCAGAGTCAGTGCAGTCAATGATCACTTTCCGGGGGTATTCCTTGGATTCCTTGGAGCGCGTCATCATTGACTAGTCAGAAGCGGGTCATTGACTAATGAGTCAAACATGTCATGAGATTGACAAGTTTATGCAAATTTCAAGCATCATGACATCTTGACCTCTTGGATCAAAATGGATCAAACATCTTCAAACCAATGGAACCTTGAGACAAACCTCAGCGGAAACTCCCGAATTTTGACTGAAAACCTTCCGTAGAAACCTGTGGTTCTCAAGAGATCTGCAGATCCTACGGCTTGATAAACCCACAATGTCTGTGATAATGGACCAGCCAGTTGAGCCAATCCGCAATGTTTCAAGGTCTTTGGATAGCAAAAGTGCGCAGTACCATTGATATCACCATCCAAACCAGTGCGGTCTGCAACAGTGATAACGACAACACACTATCACTGTAATCTCCTCTGCCTGTGATTCAAGGCGCGGTGAAATCAATGAAGGTATCCAGATCGGACGGTTTCACTTCGACATCTTTGGCCAAAACTTCATCCACCTGTGGCCGGTAGATGACGGTAGCATCCATCCAGGATTGTTTGATGTTAAATCTATCTATCTATCTATCTGTCTATCTATCTATCTATCTATCTATCTATCTGTCTATGTATCTACCTTTCTCTCTCTGGAACGGCGTGAGTAGTAGAAGACACTTCATAGACACTTCCATGTGTCCAAAAGTTGGCACCTCTTGGACCGGCACCTGGCGCCCCGCCTTCTTTCCCTCCTTCTCCCATGAGGCAGCCATTTTACCCAAGTTCAAGGTGTCGCCATTAATGTGTTTCTCCAATTCAGCCAGTGGTAAGCCACGGGGTGCACACAGCATTTGGGAATCATCACTCCTGAGCTGCAGGAAACCCATGGGAACCCCATCAAGAATGAAGACTTTCCTTGTTGCAATGTGTTTGAAGTTTTCTCGTTTTGCTCTCTGCGTTTCGGAATTCACCCTCCTGTTTGAAGCCACCATTTTGTGGCATTATCCTGATGTGCTGCCGGATCCAGTTCTGAAGCAGCTCGTCTCCTCTCCATCCAGGGATCGGGGGTAAAGGTCTGAAAAGGGAAAGAATGATAAAATATGATAGATGAAATGTTGTTATCTCTATATGTTATTTGTACAAGTAGGCATGCATAGCCAGCTTTTATTGTACATCACTGGTACCTTGAAATCCTCAAAAGTCAACATCATGGCTCTGTCATAGGGCCTGGTCCTGGAACCTTCCAGTGGTCAATTTGCCAAGGCACATGGCGCGAAGGTCGATACTCAGGTACTGCACCTCTCGCATGGATGGTAACATGGAGTCATGTCCTGGCGCGCACCGGGAAGAACAGCAAAACAAAAAACGATACAAACAAATACCAAACCAACAAAGAAAGAAACAGCTAAAGTTTAGCAAACCAATTTACACAAATAAAAAGAAACAAAAAAAGCAACAATAACAGCAAGAACAACTGCAACAACAGCAACAACAACAACAACAACAACAACAACAACAACAACAGCACGGTGTAGGCGTCCTTGGTTGGCCTCCCATGCTGCCAACTTCTGCAGGAAAGCACTGCCAACGTTTCCAGTTCCGAGCCTCGCAGGATGACTTGACCCCCGGTAGGTAGATGAGTGGAACAAATGGGCCCAACTAACCATTATTAATAAGCATAAGCATAGCCAAATTAATAAGCATAATAACCTACAACCATACTGAATCACCAAAGTTAGCTATTAATCACTGTAATTTGTAACCAAATCTTATAATCAAGAATCAACCAAAAAATGCACGGCACAAATCACAAATGCACTGAAGAATCGAATTTGTGCCGGTGTGACGGGCTGGTTTTCATTGTACAGGAACAGTACGAAAAGTTATGTGAAGTGAGTGATCCTGTATCTCACCAGTGTTGCTCCTGCCAAGCTACAAACTCACCGAGATACTGGTCTCCTTCAACAGAAAGGCATCGTGCACCGCCTGACAGCAGAAACCCTGAACTGACAGATCAGCTGACGAGCAATGAAGAACAACGATGTGTTGAGTCTGAGTGTTGACCCGCCTATGGGCTATGGGGGCATCTTCACGCCCTTGAACGCTTGCCATAACTCCGCTACCATGACATAGCAGTCCCGATTGCTGTACATGCTGTGTGGTGGGCTGGCCAGCGAGCCACTTATTGTCATGTTAAAATGCCTCTTTATATCCCTTCATCACATCACATTCCCTGCATGATTTGCAGCTGCTGATGTTGCTCGTGTCTACAGGCCTTCAAAGCTAAAGGTAGTTCATCTCGGCTAACCACTGCAGAGATGTTCCGCTCAGAAGATCCCTGTGCAATGGCAACCTGGGGATCATGAGGGCTGGTACGGTGGTGCGCTTGCAATTTCCATTCCCAACAGCATCAACTGGACCAGCTATCAGCTCATTCTATCGGAGCTCTTTGCGGTGTAGTTTTTGGATGTCGTGGGGATTGGGATACTGTTCTCTTGCCGTCCATCTGACCGCATCATGCTCAAAGGGTAAAAGGCGAATGGTCACACTGCGCCAGCATTCCGGCTAAATTACAAAGTGGGTGCTAGCATTGGCAGTTGCACTGTTGCAATCAAGCAATGCCAGCTTATTCCACGCCACAACCTTCACCCTCCAGGTTCAGTCAAGCAGCGATGTTAACTTTCGATTGGCCCAACGCATTAAAAAACCGACCTGAAATGCCGGCATAATTCTTCATTCCTTCTCCAATCACTGCCAGAATGCTGAGATCCTGCAGGCGCCAACCAAGGCCCTGGGGTGTCGGAGATGTTCCCTCTCTCTCCGCTGTCAGGTCTCCTTGCCTAAGTTGTCGGGGATGTTAGAACTTGGAATTTTCTGCGATATCTCTGGGACCATCTGGGAATATGAGGGGCCACATGTTTTCTTCTTCTCAGGCTGTCAGAAGGCGGCGCCCGCCAGCACTAGGGGCCACATGTCAAACAAAACAAAACAAATCAACCTGGCCTGGACCAAAGTCTCGCAAGACTGAAATAGATGAGTGACGGTTGGCGGCTTTAGCTTTGCTAGAAGATAACTCTGTTGCTGACGTGAGGAGCGTGTTGAAATCCAAACTGGTTGTAAGAACGAGTGCCAGGCAGCTCAGTTGCTTGAATTGTGGCCTATTCATGCCTTTTCACTAGGTCAGTGGTCAAAAGATGTCAAGAGTCTTGTCTTGGAAATGACTTGAGAGCAGAAAGCATATTCAAATAAATACGGAGGTGCCAAACTCTTCGGCTGCCCGTAGCCCGGTCCTCTTTGAGGGTTGCCCTGGTCTCAGTGTTCCTGGCTTATGGCGCAAGGATGCGCAAGGCGATGCCAGTAGAGCGTTCCATGTATTCCGCCACTATGCCCTGCACATGAACGCTGCAACCATCTCCATCCATCTCCAGCCTAGATAGCCCTTCCAAACCACAAACAACTACGGCCCGTTTGTTGGCAGGGTACTTGGGGGTATCAATGTGACAATGCATGAGCTGCCTGGGCTAAGTCTGGTGACTGTTCGATTCAATGTTCATGATCGTCAGGCGGACTACCGACTGACAACCCGTATGTGCTACAGAGCCAAGTGGGCAAATTAGCCATGAAGCTGCCACAGCAAGCATCTTCAAAGGTGTCTAATGCCGTGAGCATCACAAACACTAACACCCCCAATTATCCAATCAAAATGGCAGCAACAACTGTGATTCCAAATGATCTCAACGACAATTCTTTATCGTGGCATCCATCAACAATATGGCTGTGGGTCAAAACCTCATACCCCTGGTTCCCCATCATTATCCATCGTTTTCCCTATGATTGTTGGGTGGCTATTCCCCATTCATTGGTTAATCAATCTTGACCCATAGCCATATGACCATAATCAACACGAACATACGAGAACTATGCCCGTGCCGTGCCAGTCCTGGCAATCTCCAGCTGAAAGGCATCTTCCACGGCTTGCAGGGCCAACTTGCTGTCAGTATTGGACACGGCCACCTGGGCTCAGGTGGTTCGACGCCTTCCCTTGGTCCCTGTGGCGTACTGGGCACATCTGGGCACCCAGGCGGAGATGGAGTGCTCTGAGGAGCCTTGCGATGTAAGGATCACCTGTGAGCCCCGAAGTTTGGACAAGTCGATGTCCAAAAGTGGGGCAAAATGCAGACTTAAAGATACTTGAGGTCACTTGGTGTCACTTGAGGTCAGTCAGTTGATGTCACTCGAAATATTTAGCTCAGATCTCGCGAAACAATCCGCCTTCCGGCAGGGCTATAACTACAAACCTCAAGCCTTAAGCTGTTTAAGAAGCCATGACCCTTGAGTGAGAAGGAACAAGAGCCAACAATTTTTGTACTTGGGCCTGGGTGAATGGCCACGTGCTAAAAATTTCTAACATTGCACCTACATGGTGCACCTAAATCAGGCTGCCGTTCAAATCATAAGCTTGACGCGCGTGAGGGGTTGACTCAATACAACACTCCGAGGCCGATAAAGATCATAAGAACTAAGTTGTTGGTCGGAACTTGGCCTGCGCAATTCCATGTCGCTGTTCACATCGCTAACTATGCCCCATAGACAATCTTTGCATGTACGGATCTATGCTGATTTTCGATCATTATTGACAATTGTTCACCACCAGCAATTGCGGTTGCTTGATTGGCCATTGTCAAGCAATATTCCTGGGTATGAAGTATTAACTGTATAGCCGCATCAGCCATGGAAGTGGAAAATCCCTCTTTCCTGCCGATGCAGCCAGATCACGTTGACACCAACTTTGGCCAACGAAGCCATCAATCGCTCTGCAACACCATGGGTGCCCAGAAACGATGCACCGGCAATGGTCAGGAGTGATACCTACCGGCAAAGGCACCACTGTGACGCCCAATCAACCATGCAAGCAAGGCGATCGTATTATGAAACCTTCGTGGTTAAAATCAAGACTCGTGCTGAAAAATACTTTAAGGATACGAATGCATGCTAATGTCGTATGGAATGATGATGAGGTTGGTCCCATCTGCATGAACTAAGGACTGGCTTTTCGGGGAATTCTGCCCACAGGTTGGCTCTAGATTCGCCCCAATTCTCTCACCTTCTCGATGGAGGTGATAGCTTTCACCTGGGTAGGCGTTGATCCATGCTGTGTCTGACCCAACTTTGACGTCACATGTTTCAATATGACTTTCATTTGTGTGTTCATCCTTGCCTCGTCTGAGGCACCCTTAGGGTGGACTCTTTGCATTGTCTTTGCATGTTGCTCATTCCAATCTGATGCGATCCTAGATCCAATGATGCTCTATGATGCTCCGTGATGCTCTGTAATGCATTTCCCTGATTCATTGGAGCAATACCTGGATGAACAAATCATCAATTGTGCTTCAAACAATTTGACTGCGTGGTCTTAACCAACGTGCATCTAGAGTGAGTTAGCTGGTTAAGCATGAGCCCTGATCATCAGTGCCACTCGTCGTGCGCGCGCTTTCAAGCACCACAAAATAGGTACATAGCAATGGCAATGACGGTCAAAAGCTGGATGTCCTACTAACTCAAAAACCGGACATAGGAGAATTGGCAAACAGATTCGGAAATTGGAAATGGATGGAGCTGGCTCTTGAGACTCTTTAGCCTAGTCACTGGCATGGTCTCATCTATCTCATCATCTTGATCCTCCCAGCGAAGATAAGCATCACCACGACCATAGACACGAGTGCCAGGATGAGCAGGGTCAAACACGTTCCTGAGCTTCGCATTGTGACTCATGGCTTCTTGCCATGTTGCCCAAAGCCCATGGCTATATTGAACTGCACTTGAATCATTTCAATCGGAGATCATTAAATTGCACAAACCATGGATGCAAGTCACATAATTAATGCTCACATCATGCTCACGCCTCTCTAGCCACAGCTCAAGAGGCACAAGTTTCTAGCGTCAAGTCGCTTCACCAGCACCGGGATGCGTTCTTCGATGCAGGGGACCATGGCTGAGGGGTGCAGCACCTGGCCTGCACACTCGGTTCCCTCAAGGATTGCGGCACCCAAATCTGGCAGAATCAGTAGAAAATTGAAATGGCTGCATAAACAATGCTAAATAGCAAGGAAAGTAAAATTACAGGATCTTGATGTTGTTTAGCCTGTGCATCCAATGCTGGCATCTGATGGTATAGCGACAGCGACAGGAAGACAGGCTGTACATTCTGGGAGCGTATGCAATTGCGCTCTCAAACGGTGCATGTAAAGCAAACTACCCTAAACCTTCCATGCTGGGTCCATCCGGAAGGAGGGCTGGCAAAGTGTGTCTGGACTTCATGATTCTTGATATGAGTTTTTTCTGATAACTGGGGGTACCCCCTAACCATCCAAAGGTTGACAACCATGTGGCTCTACAGGAGGCAGAAACCCAAACACTTGTCACGCACAGCTTCATCAGTGGAAACGCATTTCTACTTCACAAGTGACTTTGATTGCCGTGACCGTCTGATGGAGTGCATCCAGTCATCCAGACCTCCGAAGTATGCTAACTCCATGGCTTCATCGAATGTCCTGGGAAAGCAGCCACTTGGGCATGGCACGGATGGACACTACCGATGATGGGATCTGAACTTGCAGGCCTGAGCATTTCCCTACCCCCTGGGGCAGAAAAAGGAGTCTTTATAATTAGTGAGGGGAGGGCATGTGAAGACAGCCGGGGCTTTTCAGCAATTCTTGTTCATCGTAGCTGATCACCTGCATGGTATATACATGAAGGGCACTTCTTGTTGATCCGCATGCAGCTAAATGGGCTGGAAGCCGCTGAGAGAGAGAGAGAAAGCAAACTCCCCCAAGGCGGATTGAACTGCTGTGCTTCTATAGTGATAGTTTGAAGGAAGCTTTGAGATCTTTCAGAAAGAGCCCAAAGCCTGGTGGTGGTGGATGGCAGGCTATTTCAACCTTCAAAGTTGCAAGTCAACACGATTGAAGTAGCAAGGCATTCCAAGCCAATCCCAGGCACATGCTGTTCACTGGAAAGGCTTCAGGAACTTGCCGGGGATCTGCGGTGTACACACCGCTGACGTTTTTCCAGAAGGTGACCTGTCGCAACCATCGTGGGACAAGGATAGCAAAGGACCACCGGTAGCATCATCCTTCTACCATGTCTTACAGCAGAGGTCATCTTGATGCGAAACCTCTCGCGACATCAAAGCTACCACCATTCATTTTATAGTTTTCAACTTTAGATTCATTTCTGATCCACAATATTCTATATATTATATCTATAATCTTCTATAATCATATTGTCATATTGGTATATATTAGTCCATCTTTGCCCAGTGTTGATGACAAGTCACGTTGGAGGCGTTGAGAATCTTGGCGAAAATGGTGGCAGAGTAATCAGAGCCACTGCGTTTCAACGTGGTGGGCCTTCCAGCCATTGTACTGCAGACCTGGGCGGAGCTCCAGAGCGGGACGACTTGCGGTGCGCGCGCAATAAATGATACATATCCATATGTATATATATATATATATATATGTCTATGTATATACATG
This sequence comes from Symbiodinium kawagutii, assembly GCA_009767595.1. Taxonomy (NCBI): domain Eukaryota; class Dinophyceae; order Suessiales; family Symbiodiniaceae; genus Symbiodinium; species Symbiodinium kawagutii. The sequence goes on from VSDK01018072.1 coordinate 253,872, forward strand.
TGCGTGTATGTAGAACATACTTAAGAAACTGATGAAGATTTCGGATGACACATGAGCCTTGATTTGCCGAGGGGCAAAGCCCGTGATGATGAGAAATGGTGACTCCTGCGAGTCACCAATGTAGCTTTCCCACCATCGCCTCACTGCTAGGATGTGGTCAAACAAGCCAAGACGCAGCGCACTTCATGTTCCAAGCGCAGCTTTGACCGGTTTCAGGCACCTATCAAGTCATGAAACATCATCTGATCTGTGCGATCTGCCCAGGCACTCCAGTCTCTCCCTCGTCTCATCCCAGAACGGCTCAATGGTATCCTTGATGTCAAGGAACAGCTGGCCAACACCAATCAGCGTGTCACCATGCATGTAAACCTGTTTAAAACCCAACTTCACAACATATCTTCACTAGCAACTTCTGCATTTTCAAAACAGCATCAACTAAAGGGCATAGTGCATCATGGTGTATACTATGTCTATGATTCTGAGACACACTATATGATCTAATATCTATCTAATATCATTTCATCTAATAATTTGATATCACTTAAAAAATAAAAGCTTGTCTGCTCTCCAATCCTTGGGGGCCACACTTTCACCTGTGGCTCCCGAGGCGCCGAGGTTCCATGGCCGTGCCTTTCTCTCCGAGCCCCGACAAAGGTCCGTCCGGAACGATGAGCACATCGCGGGCATCGATCCATTCGCTCAGCTTCCTGAGGCCAAGAGAGGCCACGAGAGGCCACGAATTTCTGGCAGAAATAGAAAGTTCAACAAACTAATGTTTAGTGGAAAACTGTTGACACATGTTGACACCATGCTGTTGATGTTTCTCTGGTCCTTCCCGTGGAAGAACTGCGGTCGTCCCAATGTCGCATTACAGTATCGATGGGGAGAGAAGTACATGGCTGTTCTCCACCTGCTCCAGCACCCAGTGCCCGAGTCTTTGACAAGTTGCCCAGTTGATTTGAGATAAGCTGATAAGGTTTGTGCTGACCAAACTTCTCCAAGCCCTGCCACGAATTCCAACATCTGCGGGGGAACGCCACGCATCTTCGAGGCAGCCAACAACCTCATCAGTTCACCCACAGCGACCCACATGACAATCAAATTCGATCAAATTCGCATAAGTTGTTCAATCTTAGAAGTTTGTATTTGCTCAACTCCTATATCCCTTCAACTCCTGTCCAAGAACCATCAAAACTCCGTCTGAAGTCGAGGTTGTCCATGGGGTATCAAGGCAGTGTCTGATCTGACTGACTCGCCCATTCCAACGTGTCGTGAAAGATTCGGCGAAGCATGCAGCAAAGGCACATGGCTTTGACAGCTCCCTGATCCTGGTCGATGTTTGCCAGCACTGGGTCCTTGGCACAACAGGTGCCTGAACGGTTTTGATCCCCATTAACCTCATCAACTGTGACAATTGTGCATCCACTTTGAAGGGAAGCAGCTGGAGTCAAGCTATTGCCATCCGTTGCCATCCATTGCCCCAATCATTAGGATGCATTTGGACATTGTTGGGATCTTCAACATGATCCATATAGAACATGATCCCCCATGTTGAATATTGGATCTACTTGGATCTAGGATGATCTAGGTCTGCTGGGATCTCCTTGGTTCAACAAATGTTGGCAGGTTTGCGCCCTGGTCAAACAGCTGGTTTTGACGCAACTTTGATGCGACTTGCATCCTTCACCAAACCCTGATCCCTTCCACAGCCAGGCTCTCAGGCGAGATTCCGTCAGCTCGGGTCTATCAGGAACCAATTCCAGAAGGATGGCCTTTTGTCTGTCAGCAGTCGCTTTCCTGGACATGGCAGTTCCCGATTCTTGGCATCTGATCTGAGCCTGTCTGGGGATGGCTTCAGGCCCAACGTGGCCCAAAAACGCCCGAGGAAATCAACCATGTGGCAACTGGTGAAGGCAGGGAACTTCCAGAACCTATCGGGTCGGCCCCCTGCTTCCCTCATTGCCGAGCCCAGGAACAGTTTGGCCAAGGAGTCATCAACGCTGGTTAAGGCAGTGTCTATGATGGAAACCAAAGCATCAGTCATGCCTCGGCATCAAACTTCAAGCAACTTCCAGCAGAATCCCTGCCATCCAGATCTGCATGTTATCGGAACACCATCGTCCATAGTGAGAACAGAAATCTCGACCCAGGGCTGACAGTGCCCATCTGAAGTCTATGAACCACATCTACTCATTGAATCTCCTCGACATGTCCTGACGGCCAATGGTTATCAAACAAGGTTGAACTTTCTATTGATGGTACAGTTCCAAGTCCAAACAAAGTATCTCAGCAGCCATGTATGTATACATCTGCCAATGGGTATTGGCTCATAAAGGGCATCCCAAAGCTGAACTTCTCGGTCGCATTGGATCCTTTGGAACCCTTAACTTGCAAGTCTCAACAACGGCCTGTTGCATTCGTGATCAATTGCAACATCCCCATCCTATTCACATTCGTCTGCGGGTGGCACAACTCGTGTCCTGACAGTCTGTTGCTGACCGAGGCTCCCCCAGCAGCAGAAACAATGGCAGCAGTGGGTATAGTCCTCAGCTCCATTCAAAGCTCCAGTACCCTGACCCCAACATACTCCAACCCTCACAACCCACAACAATCCACAACAATCCACAACAATCCTACAGGCCTATAGGTCTCCAGTCGCATTGGCTCTAAGCTGGGTGATAAATGCTGGAGCGAGACATGCAAGATGCGGAGGAAAGACAAAGTTCCTGAGACTTAAATGTAGGCTTTGGATGGCTTTGGTTCTTCACAAGCAGCAGTTCAGCACTTGCCCCCTTGCATCCAAGGCGCTTGCTTGTGCCGGTACCTTAGGTCTTTACAAATGAGGATCTACCCCTCATGCACAAAAAAACTGGTAAACCTTTGAAACTCACCATGCAGGACGAAAACTCATACGAAATGCCAAAGATCTCATCTTAACTAAATCTAAATATAAATCCCAATCTCATGTATTGCGGGATCCTTCCGGGAATGTTTGCAAATCAAATAGAAGCCTCATCAAGGGAAGCATGTCACGGCATATGCATTTGTACCGTCAAGCATATGATGAGCATATGTGGATGAATGTTTGGCAAATCACGTGAAAAAAACATCAACTTGTTGCTAAGCTGATCTCCGTGCTGCTTTCTGACTCAGACAGCAGCAAGTCTCCACAGATCTTGTACAGCTTCGCATCATTCAGCGAAGCTCCGCCAAATTTGTGCACGCCCCATTTCCTCCAATGAAAAAAATTGACGTAATGCGTCATGGTACTTCTGTGTTTTTGAAGATCTCCGAAAGAAGGGCAAGGGAGAGGGTCGCTAATTTATGACTTGTGGAATCATTGTGAGCTTTCGTCGCGACATGTCCTCCAATGTTCTGAAAGTCTACTGTGCGATCCTGTAGGATGGTTTCGTCAATCTGATCTGGATGAGATTCTTGTCGTAAGACCACATCTTATAATTTGCATGCTGAGTGCACATTTCTTTGAACACCTCAAACACTTCAAACATCCCGAACGATTTGTTGATTTGATCGAACACAAGCGTCAAGTCGTAGCGCTTCCAAAACTGTTTCGACCTCGGACGGCTTCCCAAAGCAAACACACTGGGAGAAACAAAATAATCAAAGCAATGTACTTTTGTTAGCTTTTCTTGAAAATGTGACAAAGCAGCTCCTTTTAGGAAGACCACTGAGATCCACTGAGCTGCTTCAAGCTGTCTCCTTTCAGCCGCGGTGCTCAGTCTGAGTCTCTGGTGGCAACGTCGCCACCGCTTGCAGCTTGCCACGACACTTCCGCCGCGAGTTTCGTTGGAAGGCTGATGCACGTGCCACGCAGGCACCTGCACCAGCAGCCACTCCCCCGGTCAACGCTGCCTCGGCAAACTCTGTCGGTGGCGAGGCTTCTTTTTGGGCAGTGAAGATCGAGGAAGGCTGATTTTTTGAGCTACAAAAAAAGAAAGCAGGATTCCAGGCCCAAGGAGGTGGAGACACTCGCGAAGACACACAAAATATAAGCAACTGTGTCCACTGTGTGACACGTGAACACTAACAGGTCACCAACCACAAAACACATTGCAAACTGAAGCTGACATTGTTCGGGCTTCAGAAATGAAACTGGTTCAAGTGGCACCACTTTTCTAGGATTGATTTCTTTTGTCCCGTGTTGAAGGCAGTGTTGGTGGACCATGGCAGCACCCCAGCAGAGCCACTGTGTTCGACCGCGGCAACCTTTGCGCTGTGCCCTTCACGCTGCGGCTGGGCCCTGGTAGTCCATTGCGCAATGGCGCGCCCGCGGTGAAGGTGGCTGCAATGGCGGCCATGGCGATTTGGGCCAACAATGGCTGAACAGCGAGGAACTCCCCAAGCAGAATCCCAGAATGGCCACCTGGTCATGTCAATGCCAGGCTAAGTAAACTGCAAGCCTGACTTCAACCCATGGCCCTTTCGTTGTTGTTTCATAAGCGCAAGCACGATACCAAGCATCACCAAGCAATAGTAAACAATGTTTACGGAGCATTCCAAAGATCATTGCGTGGGTGTTCTGATGAACTCGCGACACTTCGTCGCAGTGAAATCCATTCCTGGAATGCTGACCAACTTGGCCCCAGGATGGAGAAACCCGAGCCATCGATATAAGGCTGGAAAATTCTACCATGGACCCAGCGATGTTGAGAGCCTAGGAATATATTTCTCCAGGGCACCACTCCGGATTTGCCCCAAAGAGCTGCTAAGAAGATTTATGGCTAGGGTTCCCTTCCAAAAAAAAAAACATCCCTCACCGTTGCATGCCCTTGCCACAGGCCTGAAACAGGAGGCAGATCCTGGGCGACCCGAGGGTGAAGGTTGCAACAGCGTGGCCAAGCGCCACACGCGATGCCAAAGTGCCAAGGCCATTCCCTTCCTCAAACCCATGGTGCTCACACCTGTTAATTAGTTTAGATCCACACCTTTTGTTCAAATCCAACATCTATGAACTTGTTCTGGAACTGAGCCCACAAGAAGGTGATCCCAGTGCCCCCTCGGAGCAGCAAAGGACTGCCATCGGATTTTGCCAAGGCTCCAAAGCACTGGATTTGTCCAAACCGACGCATCCTTGGCCTGGAAATACCGCGTTCGGAGCATCTTGTGAGGCTGAAACATGCAATGGAAGAGAAAAATGGAGAGATGTTTGCCAATGGCTTGATGATGCTTGAATCCTTGATGGTTGAGAATTACGAGAAATCCTGCGATTCAATCGAAGTTCCAAGCCAGCCAGTCTCAAAAATCATCTCTGACTGATTTTATTTTCAGGGATGCGCATCTCTACAGGCTGCGAGTCAGGCAAATCATAGCTATGCTTCAGGAGGATGGACCGGAAACAAGTTGTAAGTTTCGTGGGTAAATGGATGACCGTTTGATTTTTTCCCAGTAGATCAGTTTTCTAGCGCGGGGCTAGCGCTGCACTAGCGCCTAGCTGGTGTTTTGCTGCGTTTAGCACGAAATTGTTAAGCACGCAACAACATAGCCATTAACGTCGTTTTATATAAATTCTTTGACCAGGACTTTTGGCCGCATGCCACATGTCGGCCAAAACAGCGCACTGGGGAATGGACGGTTTTGACCCTAAGCCCTGTCATTCAATCCTTTTTCAGATTGGTCTCACTCAGAAACAACCTGCGGAGCCTTGTTCTGCTCGACATCATTGGAGCTAACCTCAGATTTACCAGTGGCCATTGAATAAGTGTGACAAGTTCCGTCCCTACAGATCTCTTCACGGTTTTGCTCATTGCCCAAGGATTTTTGCAAAGCAAACGTCATCAGATCTGGCTCTTGTGTCAGACTGATCCCGATGTGGGCTTGGCCCCTCAGCCGTTTGAATCCATTGGGGAACCCGATTCGCCGTGACTTGCCCTACTGGTTCCATCTTCAATGAACCGCAGCATGTCACCCCGAGCGCAAGCGCTTCACAGTGGGTCCATCCCCATGTTCCTCTGGTTCTGACCGTTGGTAAAGGCATGTCATCAAGACAACCTCGGGCGCGGCCAGCGCTGATGGCGTCAATGTGGGGTGCAGTGGGTTTAATCATCTTCTCTTCTCCGGGCTTGGTTTCACATACCGTTTCAGGGAAGCGCCCGACACAGTGAAACCATGTCTAACCCACAGGTTTTAAAGAAAAATGGTAGGAAGATGTAGGAAGGGTGAATGAGGCCTAAGAGCCGGCACTCATGGATCCCAGGTTGACTGCACAGAGATATAGGAATGTCGAGGAGGACATTAATCCAATCTTGTAGCTATATTATGATCTTCAATCTTCGCTGGATCATTGCACCAAGGGCAAATCAAGGGCCATCAGTAGCGCTCTTAGTTGCTGGAAGCCTGTTGAAAGATTGATCTTACAAGCAAATGCCCAGCGCCAGAACAAAAGAAGATAAAAGAAGCTCAAATCCACCAGTGTCTCTCTTTGAGAAACTCAAGGTTAAGCAGAGCCGCTAACTCACTTTTCCTTTCAGGGGGAGCATGTACGCTACACCTCCTAATCCCTAAAGGGAACAGTGCTACAAAGTAACACTGGGTCTCGGTTGTGTCCCAAACATTTATTCATAAATGTTGTGGATCACAAACCAGGGTTGATAGGTCGAAGACACTAAACAAACACCCAACCAAACACACTCCAACAAGAAGGTCGAGGACCTTTTTGGGGGGTGGTAAAAGGTAGGCGCGAGAAATCCCTCAACAAAGACCCACATCCCCTTCACTTCCCAGTGAAGATCCAGGGAGGGTGGGTGGGGAAACAAAAACCAGGTCTTGAGCCAAAATTGGCAACAAGACCGGAAGCTAAAACCTGAAAGTTTCAAGGTACAAGTAAAGACCCTACCCAACCAACCATGCTTATACTTGTACACCAAGAAACTCAAGGTTAAGCAGAGCCGCTAACTCACTTTTCCTTTCAGGGGGAGCATGTACGCTACACCTCCTAATCCCTAAAGGGAACAGTGCTACAAAGTAACACTGGGTCTCGGTTGTGTCCCAAACATTTATTCATAAATGTTGTGGATCACAAACCAGGGTTGATAGGTCGAAGACACTAAACAAACACCCACTGTCCAACACCCACTGTTCCCTCAGGAGATTAGAGAGGCAAAAGTAGAGAAAAAGCGGCTAGGGAGCAGCTCAGAAGGAAAAGGAAAGTCAAAGACTGTCCATCCCTGGGCCTGTGTCCATGGGTCGAGCAAACCAAGTCGACTCAGACCGTCGGAAGGGTTGCTGGCACTGTCAATCCATTCGTACCAAATGCGGCAGTTCAAAGAACATGCAGTCGCATGGGCACATTGGCAGATCAGGTGCACATCCTCCTGTGAGCTGGTGGCCTTGATGAGCGATGAGACGGCAGCTTCATTATCCACGAACCATATCACATCTTCGTTAGAAAGAAGGTCGGCGTGGATGTGTGGGATCAAAAGACCGCACAGGGACTCACCTGGAAAAATCTGTTGACGTCGAGGAGTCCAGGACTCAAGGACTTCAGGTGGTACCACGCACGAGCCTCCGGTCGGCGGGTGTAAAGGATGAAAAATGATCCAGCCCAATCGCAACACATCATTCTCAAAGCTTGCATCCGAGTAGATGCGAACAACTTCGGGCACTGGGCCCATAATGCGGATGTCCCTGGGTTGTGCTTGTTGAACAACACTGTGCAGGAGGGCCAGAGTGGTGAGCTGGGAGGGAGTCAAAGACTCCGAGTCGCCATGCTGCTGAGTGGCAAGCACTGGGCCAGCTAGCTTGCCAGCATAGCCTGCACAGTTGGAGAACATCCAATTAAGGTCGCCTCTGATTTTGCCGGCCGTGTCTCTGTCCAAGACAGAGGTGGCAAGGGCGGTACTTAATTGCGCCAGTACCTTGGCTCTGGTGGAGGACTTCGGCTGAAACCTCACAACTCCACGAGTCATGGCCTCACCAACATGTACGGATGTACCCAAGTAATGCCGATTAGCAGCAGGTGGAAAACTTTTGGCTGGTTGCGGTTCCGCTCCCATCAGCTTGAAGGTGAGTTGCAAACCAACCTGGGAGGAGTTGGTGTGTGCGTCAAACTCCATGGCAAGCTCGTCATCGAAGTAGGCTGCACACATCCCATAAAGGCAGCGGCGTGTGATAGCGATGCCGAGCTGTGGAAAGCGGTTGAAGGACACCACTGCACTTTCAAGGCCATATGCCAATCCGTACAGGGTGGTGAATCGCCAGCCTGCTTGCGGGTGGTAGATGGCTACGTTGGAGTAGCGCATCTGCTCGTCCTGGACGGGCAAACCTCGATAAGCATCTGGCAGGTCATCAGTGCCCAAGCGAATCTGGAGCCAAGAGTACCCCTCAGCATCGTCAGGAGATTGGATGCCGAGCCGGTCACAAACCATGCGGGCAACCGTAGGAACAAAGTCGACATTGATTGTGGAGATTTTTTTTTGATTGTGGTGTGCAGGTTATGGCCAGACTTCCTGCCATTGTCTATAACCCGCTGTTTGCCACACGGTTGGATGATCATGAAGCGTTCAAAGAAGCGCCACATGCCAACGCCAAACCGTCGATCCATCTGAAGTTTAGTTTGGAGAGGGCTACAAAATCCTTTGGCTTGCTCCTCTTCTGTAATCTTCAAGATCTCCTCAGAATGCAGCGGTGGTTTGGAATGGAGCAACCGTTGAAGGTCATCAGCTGCCGAAGTGCCGAGCCAGGATCCCAGATCCTGCTTGTCAAGTTGGGAAACTTCGCGGAAGACACCACAGGAGGAAATTGGACCCACGATAGCATACCCGCGCACCAAGTGCATGGCTTGCTCGTGGTCTGGCCATTGAAGCAAAGCAGTCAGGCATGCAATGAAGGCAGGTTTCTTATTATAGGCCACCTGCTGAGCACTGACGCTGCGGTGCTGCATGAGCTCCTGTTCCAACGGTTGCACTGCCTTGGCCACACTAACCAAAATGTCACGTTGGCGTTGGCAAAGTAACGGGAGATGTTCTTGCCAAACCCCTAACGCATCCACAAGGAAGGCCACATCAGGTTCAGGCCAAGGGCGAGGATGGAAGGGAGACGGCAGGCCCAAGGCAGCAAGCATGTGTCCAGCAGGACCCAGTCCTGGGGGGAGAAGGTGATCTAGTCCACGTTGGGAAGCAGCTGAGTACCTCTGCCCAGAGAGGCCAGCATAAATGCTGGATCGATCACGTCCATGAATGGGGACTGGACCAAGGTGTTGCCAAGGCTCACCTCTAAGTCTTCTCCATGCTGAAAAGGACCGAGTCAGGGATGGCCAAAGTACTGAACATAGTTTGCATGGCTGTGGTCAAATCATCGGCCTTCAAGAGGTCTGGAAACGAGGCCAGGCGGCCTGGCTCCCAAACAGTTGCCTCAAGACGCTCTCGCAGCAATGCATCTGGTTGCAGGTGTCGAGGGATCATCTTAGCTTCTAGGATGGCGGGCAGCATCAGCAAGATCACCATCAAAGATGGGATATGGAAACCGTTACCCAGTAACGAGTTCTGAAGCTGCGCGCGCTTTGCCTGGGTGCCGGAGACAGCCTCAATGGCTGCTGGTGGGACACCCATAAGCTGCGCCCTCTCACCAGGCGAAGGGGTCCTCCATTGCGAGTCCTTCCATACTAGGGACTCCTCTTCATAGGCACCTGGGGGAAAACGTTTGTGGTCCTCCTCAAAGCGTTGAGCGGCGTCAGGAGACACGTGATGAACTCGGTCGGAGGGATGATAAAATTCCCTGGTGAACGTGTGCATTGCCCCCTGTCCTTGGCGCTGGATGATCTGGACTGGGTCGATCAACGGCCTGAAACCATCTTCCCACGCCACCTTGGGTGGCACTGGTTTGGCCCCCGTGTACTGAATCACGGGGATCTGGTCATCCGAGGAAGTTGACCCCACTTCCACATGTCGGGCAATCGCAGATTAGGTCCTAGACCTCGACGACGACTGCACAACCAGTACAATCTTTGTCGTTGCACCCAACCACAGGACGCTGCGTTGATGGCAACTGGCTGTGAGTGGAGCCATTTGCAGTACTGAGTCAGAACGGCAGCCGGCATACTGCGGACATTTTCCAAAAATGCCACAATTTCAACGTCAGAGAAATCAGGGTTGGATGACAAGGCCTCAAAGAGGTCCGCCATCACAGCAGGTTGCAAAGATCGAGGATCTTGCAAGCCCTTTCGGCCCCGATTCAAACTACTGTTGCCTTGACATGGGCTGCCACCTCCCAGGATGATACCTCTGATAGCTCTGCGCTTCATGAATGGGAGGAGGTCCTTGAGCTGAAGGTCTTCCACATGTTCAATGTGCAACAGGTTTGGCATTGTATGATGGGCGCAGGCTCTAGCAATGGGGTCACACTCAGCTGACACAGCATAAAAGTGAACGCCCAAGGAAAGCAGAGCAATGCACAACCCGGAGAAACCTGCCCAAAGGTCTAAGACCAGCCAGGTCCCTTAAAGGGCGGTGTGGCCCAAGCATATTGGGGAAGGTCTCCTTTGCCTCTCCACGTGATTGGTTTTGCAGCAACAAGTTGACTGGCAAGGTTGACAGGTGGAGATGGCATCGTCCCATCAAGAGCCACGTGACGGCGATCAGGGACGGCTGGCTGATGGTGGAGGAGGACCTTCTGGGGATCGGCAGGCTGGAGACCAACACTGCGCTGGATCTGACGGCCACTGCCCAGAGATGGCCCTGCGGAAGGTCCCCCCGCCACGGATGGCAGGGGGCGCTGTCCCTACTCAGAGGGATGCCCTTTGGCCACTGGGGAGTCGCACATCGCATGCGTGGGTGTTGCCACAACCACCCGCACATCCTCTTTGATCATTCCAAAGTTTGCACAAACGCCGTCCGCCTTTTAACATAGAGACTGTTTGCCTGGCGTCGCTCTTGATTTGGCGTGCTCGTTTGGCTTGAGGAGGGCGTTCAGGCTCTGGGACCGCATCTTCAACTGGACGTTTGCGAGAGGCTTGAGGGGACAAGCTTTGGCTTCCCGACAGCATCAAGGCAGGGCTCCTCCACTCCAAGTGGGTAAGCCGAAGTGCCTCGGAAAGCGCCGGTCCTCCAATGTGTCCACGACGGATCAAAGATGCCATCTTGGACCGGGTCAGCAGATCATTCTTCTGGAGCCACAGGAGGGACCCCTGGCCATATTCAACGCAAGCCCTCAGTGCAAAATCTGCATAGCCCAGCGCCTCAGACAATGTGATGAAGGGGCGCTTCTTTCCATCCGCGTCGGTTGCCTCAAAGAGGCCTGCCCAAGCCCACGCATTACACAGCACTCTCATTGAGAAGTAATACTCAATGGCACTGGTAATGGTGAGGGTCTCATCCTCTTGGAGCTTGAGTTGGACGGTGTCGGACAGCTTGATGTTTTCCGCTGCCTTGGGGATGGCCACATTCATCACACTCCGGATGCGCTTCGCCTCCAGGACAGACATAGTGCCTCGGCGAAACTCCTTGTACACCCTGGACCTCAAGTGATCCGATGGATCAAGTTGGGGCTCGAAGAGCAGGTTGTACTTCTTGTGGAAGTCAGCAGTCACAGACTGCAAAGTGCTGTCTGGCAACACCTCGTCGACAGCATCAGCCAACTTCGGCTGCGACTGGCTATGTTTGATAGCCGCGACACCGCTCTCATAGGCAGCCTTGAACCTGGAGAGAATCAGGCGATTGTCTCTCAGAGACGAAACATCATTCAGAAGGTCCTTGAGCTCTGTCTCCCAGTTCTTGGCATCCAACTGGTAGACGAAGTCGTCCAAGGTCTCCACCTTGTGCTTGGTGCAGTAGGCCGCACACCAGGGCGGATCGATGCGGGCCGCAGCGAAACAGGTCATCAGACCTTTGTCATCCTGCAACGTGTCAATCTTTCCAGCAGAACTCATGGTGGTCCTGGCCCAAAGTCACAGAGACACACCACTAACTGAGCCAGGCTGCGGTAGAGTGTTGGTGGAACGGCCAGACACAAACACTCATACCATCACATGGTACAAGCTGGTTCCGGACCCGGACAAACCGAAGGTAAGACAACCAGTTCACCTATGGAGAGGGGGGGTGAAACAAACCCTACCACCCACCTACACAGTTGGTGCCAAACCCGGAAACAAAAGGGGGCGACGGACACACAACAGGTGTGAGGGGAAGTGGTCCTAACGAGAGGCGGCTCAGACGGCTCAGGAGGCGAGGCGGCAGCTTTTTCCATCATCCATATAGTAGTGGCTCGGTTCGAGCCCTTAGTTCAGCCATCCACATTGGGAGGCCACTGCTGCGTAATTCGGGCCAAACAGCGCTTGCAAAACCCATCTTTTGGCGAGGTCGAAAAACCCACACCTTCCTTGATGGGATCCTGGTGGAACGACATGTCCCTGCACCAGGGGATAGGGCGGCTGTCCTCGCCATTCATCTTCACGATGTGCACCTTCTTGCCTTGTTGAATCCATTTGGTGCATTCCATGGCCGCATCAGAGGGGACCACGCCATCGACATCCGACCCATTGGCCGAGATGTCACTCGCAGAAGTCGATGTGGTCGACGAATCCTCGCTCTCAGAGCGGCCCGCCTCCAACTCAGGAGCGTCTGCTTCAGGTGGCGGCTCCACAGAGGCCAACGCACCTTGGGCCACTTCCACCGTCTGGGAGGTGACGGCTTCAATGCTCAGCACAGGGAGCTGAGCGTTTTGACAGGCCAACTCCTGCCAAGTCCAAGACCCTCTGGGCAGGAGATTGGTGTGCGTCAGAGCCACCTCGCCCTGTTTCATCCTGAACAGTTGCCAGAAACGATCCAGCAGGGCAATTTTGACTGATGCTGAGCGCTCAACTTGCGACCCAGCATAGTGCCGGCCCATAAGCCACACCGCTCGGCTCTTGACGGTGGGATTGGGGCCACCCCCAGCGGGCACTTCCACCCACGACCCAATGGCCTGCATATCCTCGGGGGCAAGTCGCAGGACATTGCCGAGGGTCGGCATGAACCGTCTCAGACGGTTATATCCTGCCGTCATGGCAGCATCAGGGGGCGTACCCAGTTGGGTCAGTAGGCCTCGAAGGAGTTCCAAACTCCTAGACTTGGAAAGGTGTGGACGGCGTGACCTCCCAGAGGTCCTCCGGCTTGACCTCAATTTGGGGCCAAAGGAACCCCACATCAGTGAGGCACTCATGCCGAAAGAATTCGCCCAACACCTTCAAAAGTGGAGGAAGAGGGCCGCCACCAACAGGTTGGTACCCAGCTGCTGCTTGGTGAAGAGGACCAAGTTCACAAACTCCCAGGGCTCCAACTAAGGCTGAGGCGCTGAAGAGTGGGAGGACGGGAGGAAGCGGAAGGGCGTGACTAGGAAGTGAGTCAGCGGCAGCTTCACTCCCATCTTGTCCTTGAACCACTGGAGCGCTTGCCAAACGCTGCTCGCAGCGGTCGGTCCACCTTTGCTAACTTCCAAGAAGAATTCTGACAACTGCAAAGGGGACGGCTGCTTAACGCTATATTGTCTGGCCACTGCAAACCTCCTCCACCGCTTGAACGCAGACGTCAGGCTGCCAATCCGAATCGTGCTCAACTGAGATGGCGTAGCCAACACGGATTCCTTCAAGGATTGCAGCTGGCAGGGGTCCTGGAGGGTTTGCATAGTAGCCCCCAACTCGCTGAGGTCCAAGACCTCTTCCAGCAAGAGTTGGAAGAGGCAGTCCAGCTTGGCCTGCCTCACCACCTGCTCCTTCACATGAGGATCCTCTTGAGCAGCTGCAGCGACCGAAGGAGCGAAGGGGGTGCCTCCATCCTGGATAAGGCGGCGAAAGGTCACCACCTTAGAGGGCTCACCCGGCTCAGCCACCATCGCCTTGTGGACCAAGATGGAGCGCTGGCGCTCTTGGATGACCTCCTGGCTGGACTTGTTGACGGCCGTCTCGCTGTGGGTCAAGCACAGGGTCCACAGGCTGGAAACAGACAGAGCCTGATCGCCTGGCTGCCGTCCTTCAGCCACCTCGTACTCGTCCAACAAGTCGCGGCCTGAATGCCAGATATACCTGACATCGGAGACGCTCCGAATGCCAAGTCCTTCCAAGAAGGTGGCTAAGGCAGGAGGTCTCCCCACCAAGAGCTCTTGGAGCTCACCGTCGAGAGCTCCGCTTGGCCGGCGAGCGCTTCGGCTGCGCCTTGGCCTTGCGCTCCGGGGTTTGGGTGGAGGGCTGCGGCTCGGTTCCCTCGCTCTGGACTTCGGAGCCAGTTCCATCGGCTCTTCCCTGCCTCTGGAGTCGCCAGACTCCGTCTGGTCCCGCTTGCG
>VSDK01018072.1:274310-327083 GCA_009767595.1 Symbiodinium kawagutii
CGCTTATTCAGAGGCATTGGCGCACACACATGGCACCGTCTTCAGAAATCTACTTGAACAAACACATGGCCACTGTGAGTGACCAATAATGGATATCCACTAGAGCTCATTCAGATTGTTTGAACATGCAGCGACCAAATTGATTTACAACTTACCCCTCTTCAAGATGATAGGCTTTCCTTTAGGTGGCTAAATAAAGGGTGGGAAAAAAAAAGCTAAAAAGAGTGCCACTCAGCAACTAAGTAATACTTCTGTTGAATGGCTGCAGGCCCAAAAATGATGGGATAAGAAACGCCATCAACGCTGGCGTGCCAGCATGATCCCATTGTGGCTGCATTGCCAATCTCCCATTGAGCCCGCCGCTGGGCCGATCAAAACCAAAATCACAGAGGCAAACGACTGTGGAGAAGGCAAGGCACCCGTGCGCAAGTAAGGGTTCTTCTCCAGAAAATCGGGACAAACTGCCAAGTAGCCATTCCTGCACAGGCGATTTTGTCTGGCTCCGAGGGCAGGAAAGAAAATGTCGAGAGTAGCGAGAATGAAACCAAGCATTTTGAGATGCCCATCTTGGATTGTAGCTCCTACGAGTCGGTGAGACAAAACCAGCTACTACAGGCAACATCCAACTGTAATGCCACCCTCACGTTGACTTTTGATGGTGAAGCACATTGCTGAAGCACAGCATAGCACCGCATTCAATGGTTCGATCTCGCACCGTAGGGATCCAACCACGGCACTCCAGCTGCACCATCTGAAACCCATCTGAGCGGCTCCGCCAGCATGTCGCAGAATTGCTTGTGCCGGCCAGTGTGGACACCAAACATGTCGGCAAACCTGAGATCCAGTACCAAACGAAGTGAAGTCTTTTTTACCGGGGCATCTCAGAGGATCGGCCCTACCACAGCACCTGCAAAGTGAACTGATTGAGTAGAAATGAGCTTCATGTAATCCAAATTCTGCATGAGTTATCAAATGTGTGCAAATATACTAAACAAAACTCAATTATGCAATCTTAACCGGACCTAAAGTTTGCTAGCCGAGGGCAACTGCACAGAATTCCAACACCTTTGAAATGCTCCACTCTTGTCGCCTAAACTGCTGTGCCAGGAACATAATGATGCCCTTAGTCGTGCTCTCAGCGGGGGTGGCCACATAGCAATTCAAAGAATAAGCTCTTGCCATACTGTGCTTGGGCTGGTAGTCCTGTTTCCACAACGGCGAGGCGAAAAATGCATTGACTTATATTCTCTTATATTGACTTATGGCTCGTCTGTGGGTAATTTGTTGTTTCTCTATGGTGAATCTGTGGGTAATCTATGGACGATTTGTGGGTAATTTATGGGTAATCGATGGGAAACTACTAGCATGCAATCGCCAACACAATGAGAGTAATAAAAGAAGGAAGGGCACGGGAAATCAAGCTCAAAAACTGCATACCTTCTGGAATGGGAAAGCGTGTAGAATATTCAAGAAGGCAAAAGACCATCTTACCCCGAAGCCAGACCGTCTACCTTCGGTTAGGGGCAAGTTGGCGCTTCATTTGCCCAAATGGATGTTTCTTGCAATTACAAATCATGCCCACCCCCTTCAAACCAAAATGCCGTGACAGGGCCGAAAAGAAAAACACTGCCCATGTGCACAGGCACCCCAAGATGTGCACAGGCGCGTCCTTCATCTCCCGCAAGGGCTCGGCACCTTCTGGGCAGCACCCACATGGCGCCATGACTCCAACAAGAGGTGCTGCGCACCGAAGGAAAACAGCTGCAGCTTAGAATGGAAAAGGGTCGCTGTTCGTGATTCATTGTGAAAAATTATGTGAATAGTTTCTTTGCATACTTGGAGTGAATACAGAATTTACGGCTGCAATCTGAGACACGGTTCTGATCAATATGGCGGGTTCCTGATGGCAGTGTTATCGATTCATGGAAAACACCCCCCCTGACAATCAAGTCCTTTCGAGCCGAATGCAGATCGACCCGCAAGGGATGATGATAAATGATAGCATAGAAATGTTCAAGCAGCGGTTTTCCATTGGGCAGAAGTGTGCCCCAGTTTATGGACAATTAGACCCAAAAAATGACAAGTGAATCGATGGCATGGAAAAGTGTCTGGCAATGGAAAGCCCAAGGGAATGTTTACAATATGCATTATTTCATACTATCATCATCGTCTTTATTTGGATTTTATTGCTGTATGCCGTATACATCCGTATACTCATATATTGACACACTGTTTGGACTCGAGCTCCGCAAAACCGAAAAAAACATTTGTACATATTTGTACTTGCAAACATTTGTAGATTGCATACAGATTGCTAGGAACACATAGGAACACCTAGCAACCATTCCATACCATTCCCATCCAATCCTTCAACGATGCCGTTGCCGGCGATCCTCAGCCTCGCACGCACACAGAGCAGGACCCCCAGGATGTTCACCAAGGCTATGGCCCAGCCTCAGCTGCTCTCCCGTTTTCGGCTACAAAATCCTCAAGGATAAAAGTCATGGACTGCCATGGACCTGTCGCAATCAATTATAATTCACGATCATGAAATATGATTATCATGAAATTTGTCTTCATCATCATCATCATCATCATCATCATCATCATCA
The DNA here is from genome assembly GCA_009767595.1 of Symbiodinium kawagutii. NCBI lineage: Eukaryota > Dinophyceae > Suessiales > Symbiodiniaceae > Symbiodinium > Symbiodinium kawagutii. The sequence goes on from VSDK01018072.1 coordinate 276,923, forward strand.
TCATCATCATCATCCTCTCAGTATGCTTCATGACATATGATGACCGACTCGACGCTAGTGGCCAAAGTGCCAAGCGCTCGCATATCTGGGCACCATGCCAGCGGAGTTCAGTTCATTGACCAGACCCTCCTGAAGGTGGGGCACTCAGGAGAATGAACAGAATAGATATGGAACATGATGGAACATGCGGGAACATGGGGGTTACCTTAGGATACCCCTGGATTAATTCTTCAAGACACCCTCCATCATGGACCCTGACAGTAATCAACGGGGATTTCAGATTGGACCTCCAGATTGGGTGCTTCAGCCCCAAGCAGCTCCTCGACTTCACTTGATCAAATCCGCAACGACAACATAGAATCACTCGGATACAACTAGGATATGACTAGGATGCAACATAGAAATACATAGAACACAACAAACGGATGCAACAAATGGATCCGCTCCTAGGCTCAGCTTCAACCCACCTTCGAAGCCTTGACAGCGCCCAAGTCCTGGGGCAACACGCAGAGGATCGTGCTGGAAAAGGGGCCAATGAAGGTCCCCAGGCTCCGCAAGGTATTCAGTCGCACCTGCAGCGATCTGGAGAGATGCATTGCTCATCATCGTTTACCATCGCTAATCAGCTTATGAATGAGTTTAAGCGTTTATTAACGAGATTCTCAACCAGCTTCCTGATGGTTATGAACCAGCTTCTGAACCGAGATCATTGAGAAGAAGCCACTGTCAACCGTTTTCTGACCTTCCAAGCTGCTACGAAACATTCCCAACCCGCGTGCAGCTTTGAATCAATATATATATATATAAACCATCATGAACCCTTTTTGAATTTTAGAGTAAGCATTGTCAACCATGAGTTTCCATTATCCGCCGCCGTTGACAATTCTCTCTCTCTCTCTCTCTCTATCGCCGTTGACAATTATTGACCATAATTCAGCAGGATTGCTCGTCATCTAGAATCTAGCCATTGCTAGTTAGCGATTTCTGACCATGAGATTAACCACTAGTGCCAATCATCCCACTATTAACAAGCATTGACCATCATAGGACCACTCTTTTCGCTATACAGCATTATAAAAATTATGAACCATATCAACCAAACATTATGTACTAACACTGGTATTGACCAGCCATCATAAAAACTGATCTGCATCATTCATTTGCTATCTGAAATTACTCTATTACTAATCGTGCCCCATCTGACCAACATTTAAGGATTGCTGCTCACCAATGCTTGCACAATGGGAACTGAAGTGAAAACTATGGTGCTCAATGCAAGTATTTTCAAATCATTCAAATCGGTAATAGAATAACGCGCGCATATTTACAATGCCAGGAATTTGACATCACCTGATACCGCCCTTCGGAGAAAGGGAACTGATCCCATGTTGGATACCTTGGCTTTGGCCCCATCTATACCCTTCCCACCTTCCCACCTTCCCACCTTCCCACCTTCCCACCTGTGCTTGTGCCACTTCGTCGACCCCATTCAAAGCTCGAGCCGTCCAAGCAAAGAGCAGAGGAGTGCATGAAGCTCCCAGGCCGCAGATGATGCGAGACCTAGGCGCAACGAGCCAAACACAGACCTAAGAGGAAAAACCGTAAAGACAAACACACGGTGATAGACAGTGATCGCACGTTCTCGGTTTTGTTCTGAGTTGATGTCCAGCTGCTATGACTTCATACTCCCTGTCATCTCCTTGACTTTGATGTGTTCTCTCAGGTTCTTTCTGGTGAGATCGTGCATGAGCTTTTCACCAGCTAGTCTCAATGCATCGAATGATCAATTACGCTTCAAGATTATGAATCATTTCAAAATATCATACACCTAGCCTATCCGGACCTATCCGTCTACTTGCAAGATATCGCATGTGAGTCCGAATGCGGAATCCAAAGGCTTCAGAATGAGTTCACTAAAAAAATGAGCAACTCTGAGGAGAATCAGAGTGAGAACTTTTTGCACCCCATTTCGCCATACCTTGACCATGGCACGGAGTAAGATTCAATATCATTCAACAACACAAAACAATATATCAATAAGATCAAAACTCCCCAAGATGAGGCCTAGTGCATCTTTCAAACTACAGTATACCAGAGAAACAAAATTATGCCGTTTAATGGAATAGCGACCAAGGAACAGCAGTAGGAACCAGGCAGCCTCTGCCACTGCATAAAGCACGCCTTGCAAATGCAAATGTGGCAAGTGAGGTTCATTGATGTAGGACGCAACAAAATGGCAAATCCACATACAGAATTTGGCTCCATTGCATCAACTTTTCATCCCAACAAGGTACCCCTTCAACAATGATTGGCCATGCTGAAAGAATCACCGTTTCTTGAGGCACAATGCAGTATGCGACTCCAATGGCCCACGAAGGGAGACCCCATGTTTTTTGTAGACAACAAACGCAGCAGAGATCACATCCCCCGGTGTTTGTTCCGAGGCGAATGGACTATGGCTTGAAATGGCTTGAATATGCTCCATTTTTTCGGTGAGCCTTGGACGGCCTGTCTGTCAAGCCTACTGGGTCGGTATCTTCAGGATCTCAAACTGCGCTACCTATGCTGAAATGTAACAACTCAGAAGGAGAGATCACAAGCGGATGCAATGCTACCTTCAGCTGAAAGCTGGGAGGTAGCAGAACTTGACCATGTGAATGCGGTGGGTCTCGAAAAGTGCTGTGAAGGGCTGAGCAGGTCTCAACGGAGGGATCACGAACAGGATCAAATCATCAATGGCGTCAAAGTCATCTAAAACCAAGCTGATAATGGATTCTGGAACCATTCGGCTTCCTTTGTTCCGCAAATCAGATTAAAATTCTTCTTCGGCTCCTTGTTCCTTAGCGTGCTCCGTCTCCTCCTCAATCTCCGGCAGTTTGTCATCTTCACGTCATTCTTGAAGCATCTTGAAGCTCTAAATTCGTGAATTCGTGAGCCCAGCTCATCAACCGTGAAATGGAAGCAAGCTTCCCATGGCCACGATCCATTTCAAGTGCCACGTTGGCGCACTTCCTTCGCGAATCTCGTCATCCCTACTCTCTGTTCCATGGTGCCTTTGCATCCCATCGCTGCGGTTCAGAGCAATGGCCACCGCCTGGTTCTCAACCAGGTAGTCGTTCCCACCTCAAGCACCGCTCACCAAAAAAACAAACACATGTTTGAAGTGTCTTCAAAAACATTTGAGTCGTTTTTATTCATCTGTTTCACAAGTGATTGTTTAATTCATTTGCAGTACTGGATTGTTTTTGAGATTGCCAAAGCAGCCAATTCAGATCCCGAGATCCATTCAGCTCATGCTCCTGTGAACCGAGCAACTCGAAGATTTGATTGTCGCCGTCCAACTCAGCCCTCCTTGGGACCGCAAACACAGGCATCAGATTATCTACGTGGTATATGCAAAACCCCTATGAGTCCATATGAGCAATGCATTTTAAAAATTACAATTGCATATTAAAGTCAACTGCTCTATTTCATCGTTGCTTCCTCGCAGTTGGACCATTGTTTCTGGATGTTTCTAGTCTCTCCAAAGCCGACTAGTGCTACATCTTCAGAGGGTGAGCACACCCTGACTTCATCTGTTTAAAGAACATCCACTTTTTCGAATGATACCATGCATCAACACTCAAAAAGTAAGCGTGAGTTGGACCCATGGCGTCATGTGACCCTTGATTTGTGGGTCGGGCGTTCTCATTCTGGATGTTCGCACAAAGGCTTTTGCATGGCATAGTTGAAACACCAAACAAATTTCACCTTTCTTGGTCAGTCCTCTAAACCTCTCAGGCTGACAACTCCTTCAAAAAGGCAAATAAATAGAGGAGGCGCGAGAAAGGGCCAACCATCATGGTCCAACATGGGGCAAGGAGTCGGCAAAAACCCACTTTAGCTTATGGCCAACTTCTTCCATACCAGGCAATAGATGGCAATAGATCAAACGCACCGGTGACCCTTTTCAAACTACACCTGGGACCTGTTGTGCCAAGCCTCTTCAATTGCAGGCCAGGCAAGTCACTCCAAGCTTCCTCTCGTTTCCTTGACGGCAAGCAAGCAAGCAACCCAAAACATCTAAACTACACTCCGGATCACAACAACGAACACAGAATCGCGCATCATATCTATTGTCTTTACATGCCGGACATGCGCCATGACACTTTTTAGATCTTTTGAGCACTTCCAACATGGAGCTTGCTCACCCTTATATCCGAAGCAATGTGCACCAAGTGTATCTTCCTATGAAAATGATGCACCGCTTATCACTGGATGGCGGCTGCTTCATCCTGCTTCATCCTGCTTGCTTCTCGAAATGCAAGCAAGTTCAGGCAAGAGACGACAGAGTAGGTAGGTGATACCATCGCTGGACGTCAGATCCGTCTTCGCAGCGCCATGCAACCCAATACGCATCCTCGTCCTGAACCACTTGCTCAAGGTCTCACCTACTGACACCATAATTACTTGCAATCTTTCACACTGCTACATTTAGCTACAGTATGGGGTGCTACAGGTACTTCAGCAGACGACACAGTGACATGTGATGTAATTAGATACGCACCTCATGAAAAAAGTACATACCATTAGCTTGCTGGATATTTTTGGATCATTTCGGAAGCACTATCTATTGAGAAGCTGCAACGAAGGAATCCAAGCTTTGACTTGAAGCATCTCCCAGACCCGGGTGGAAAAAATTGAAAATAACTGCTTCCTTTCCAGAGCTCGTGGCCCATCGCACCTCATCACTTGCCTTTTTGCCGCGCTTGGCCACAGCTTTGGCGCGCGGATCCCAACATGAACACAGCAGGCGCCCGCCTGCCGCAGCAAAACGGCTTACATCAATTCAACAGGAACGGAGTGCTACGGTACCGCTCTGGCACCTTACTTGTCCCTCGGAGATTTCTGAAGCAGTGCCTTTTTACATCTTCGGTGCAGCAACGCGCAGGCCGTTTGCATATTTTGCCAATATGTGACTCCAATTTGGGTGCACAACACAGGTCATGAGATGTCATGAGCTCTGAAGTTGGCAAGAAACCCTATCTAAGACTTTCCAAGACGACCCCAGGTCCTGGAAGCAAAAGTCGCTTGAGGTCTTTGAGGGCCAGCAGCGTCTCTGCAAGTGGCAAATGGTGAAGCACAGCACCTCAGGACGCGAGGTCAAGGGTGATTCTTTTTTGAAATGAGGTGATCGGATGCGATTGGTTGATACATAATTTGCATTGCATAGTGCCCCTTTAACGACTTATAGCAACTTCACAGGGACCCTTTTCTGATGCAATTGGCCTTCTTAATCTGCGACATCGATCCAGATCAGGCATGGACCAGAAAATAGCAAGTATACAAGAATTGTCTTCCGAATTAATTACGCCTGCTCTCCAGGCAAAACGTTACATGTTAGCTGGATCTACATCGTTTTCATGCCACCTAATCTGCACAAAAAACAAGCATGGCGAGAATATTCTGGAAACATGGCTTTGCACCACAGCGCTCTCCCATTTAAGGTATTCATTGATAAATTTGGAGAGGCAGGCTACAGAGTCCTGATTGGAACTTGCAGGTGCTCCGCTGCGCAAATTGAGCTCCACCTTTCAGTCCAGCCCACTACGAGGCCATGGCACAAGAGAGCACATCATGCAAGGAAGCATCTGGCAAAGGCACATTGCGCGTATCACCGTGAATGAAGGTAACATATCCTCACAGGCAGCTGCAATGCCGACAAAAAGTGCAGGAAAACGTTTGAAAACGCCCACAGGCGATGATAGGAAGATTCCAGCACGATAGATAATTATGCAAAATACATCAAAATACGAGAGTCCAGACTGAAGGAAAACATTCCAGCATCGTGGGCGGGTTTTTGGTAGTGTGTACGTCGGACATTCTGAGTCTATCTTCGGCTCTTCGAGCGATTTCCAAGCCTGTCCAACTTTGATAGCTAACATGCTGTAACCTAGTGATCAACTTAGGCGGGCATCATGTCTTCAGCTACCAACCCATGTGATTGTAGGCTGCACTGGAGCCATTTGAGCCCGCATAACTCACGGTACCAAGCTTCGCGTGTTGCTTGGTCCCAAGCGCTTTCGAGCTGCCTGCAGCCTGGGTTCATCAATGACAGGCCAACTGACAAGGCAGGCTCACTCCTGGAGTGACAAATGAGCAAAACATCAAAGCTCACCACGGTGAGGCACCCCTGTTGGAATCGCTGTATTGACCTGCAAATGTTTTGAACCTCACCAACTCTTCTGTGGCAGCACTTCAATGCTCTAGGCTTTGCAACTTCGCCCGTGGATTCAACGATCAGGCTTCACAATGACGCAAGCGAGCCAACTTGCACAGGACGTCTCACAATGTCAAGTAACATTCCTTCCGACAAATCTAGCGCATAGATGGTGCCATAACCTCGAGATGAAAGCAGATGAGCGAAGAAGAGATCTGAAAAAATGGTGATGAGAATGTGTTCGAGCTATGTGACTAAGTGCTTCCTGTGTCAACGCACCCGTTACAGAAATGATGAGCACAAGAAACAAACCCAATAAGCACTTAATGATGCCAACTGACTACATATGACTACAAGACAAACTGTCTTGTGACACACCTGACAGGTACAGCCTTCCCAAGGACGCCCCTCAAAAGCCCTTGGGGGCCATGGGTTGGACATAACTTTTTCAAACCAAGTCTCAGCCAAGCTCCAGTGCATTGAGCACATGCCTCCCATCACCACAGCCAGCCACCAAAAGCCCAAGTTCCTGTTCCCTCGGGTCACTTTCATCGCAACGCCGCTGAAGCCATTTCGACACAAACGGCCAGGGAAAGCGACGAGTCACAGCGAAATTCGCAGAGATGCGATCCTCGAGTGGCTTGGGGTGGTCATCTAACCGCATTCAATCTGGTGACTACCAAGTTGGACAAACATGGCAATGCATGACATAAAAAATGTGTCATCGCAACAAATTGAAACAAATTCACCCAAAAATTGGATGATTGATGATGGCTGATTGATGATGACCAGCCCATCAGTTTGGGGTAGACCTCGGCCCATGGAAGTTACCGAGTCTCATAGGCTGCCTCCACTGAGCTCCAGGGAGGTGTTACATTGGCCCCGCCAAGGGGTAGCGCCAGCACTGCGCACAGCAACCAACCCGTGATCCATCGACGGCGCTTTCTGTCCGATCTCCGCGTCATTGCGACAGCAACGAGTTGAAAACCATGGCTGAAGTTGGCTGAAGTGTATTCTTTTTCACCCTGCCAAGGCACAGGGTGTCAGTGGGTGAAGGAGAGGTGAACGGTATTGAAATGGAGAACATGTCGCTGCTGTACGGTTCTTTCAGTGGTGCTGCTGTTAAACAGCGGAAGTCAGTTCCATTGCTGTTGCCATGACGAACTCAAGAAAATGCCAAATGCATCCAGATGCGTGGCGGGTGTAGGTTTCTCGCTTGAAGCCATGTTTGAGCCAAACACTAAAAGAAATGCCGCAGGAAATCCAATGGAAGCTCTGGTTCTAGAACCTTCAAGAATTTAAGACAAATTTCAAGCAAATAATATCATACAAATAAAGAAAGAACCAGAATCATAAGTTATATAATATATTGTAAGTGATCATAATAGATATATGCACACGACTGACCAGTGAATATCAGTGATTTCAAGCCACTTCAGGCCCCACCCTTGCAATGACCAAAGCGACTGCACCTCCTAAAGCAGAGCATGCCAGGCAACTGCATAGTAAGACCTGAGATGAGCAGTTGCCTTGCTGAACAATAGCAGAACCTTACATATAGTTGGTTGAAACAACTACATTCAAATTGAAACAACTGTTTCAAAAACACCTCGCCGCAGAGTTTCAAAAAGGAGACCTGGCACACAGCTAGTTTTGGAAGATTTGATGTCCCCCTTTGGACCAGCTTTGTACTCCCAAAATGCCATCAGGGTCCCACTGGCTCGCCTCAGGCGCTCCCTTCTCATGAACCCTATGGATCCCTATGGGACCATCACGAAACCCAGTGCAGTGTCGAGTGGCTTTGAAGTCAAACCGATCTCCCAGGGCCCCAACCAGCCTCAGCTTCAATAAAGGTGGCTGGCAATCTAACACGCTTCCCTATAGCTTGATGCACGCAAGGGAAGATCGAGATCTTGCAGTCGACGTGCTTTTCATGTTCCCTGTTGCCCAACTTCCAACAGGAATAAGCCCGGATATAGAAAAACAATACTCAATGACTCAATGGGTTCTCGCCAACAATCTTTCAAATTGCACTTTCAATAAGTTCTCGCCAAGTTTGTACTTCAGCGGCAACACTTGAAGACGGCCATTCTGGGCAAACAGTGTACGAGATTCACTTGGAAGAGACATCTGGTATACATCCTGTGGCTGCTCTTTTGCTCAAGTCACAGCACGCCGACCGACTAGAAGGATACACCTGCAAAGTTCCAGGTAGTGGTGAAGTTTCTGCTTGTCTTGGGGATGCATTTGGCTGCAGCAGGGCAACGGCTGGCAAATCATCCTGGTCAAGGAAAAAGTGCCAATGATCAGGCCAAAGTACCTGAGGCTGTGCCAGCATCCTCCCTCTGTGAAGGTCAAAGTGCTAAAATCCGATCCCGCAAAAATACAATGTGCTTTTGGGGTGCCATGAGAGTTTAAGATCACTTTGCGCTCTTCATTTGTTTTGGTTTGCAATGGCCCAGGTCTACTTCTATTGCATATGTATATTCTGTTGCGAGTTCTACTGTTTCCTTGTTCGGTTCTCGGTTGGCAATTGGAAGTCTGAAGTGAGCCAGGTCATGTGATAGTCCCTCAAGACTCCTCATTTCATCAGCACCTGAAGCCTCTTGATGTGGCTCCTGATAGGGCCAGTCCCATGAAAATGTGCACAATGCGTGCAGTACAAACAACATCTCCTCACGCCTGTCCACTGCCTCTGATCCATGATCCTGAAAGTTGCCAAGTCATGTTCTCAAAATTATCTGCCTCCATGAAAGAACCACAGTTGATGGAGGAAAAGGGCATGATGCTTTGAACTCCCCATGCAGGTCACATATCCGGAGCATCCATTCGCTGCAGTAGAGGAAAGAGAGTAGGAATGACCATTCCCCACCTCACACGCTGAATTCGAAACAACATCAACAAAATCGCAGGCGATGTCTGTTATCAAACTTTAATGGTATGCAATCAACAAAAATGTATATGTATTGATCAAAAATATCCAAAAACTAACGAAAATCCAAATGCAATTCACTGCCAGTCATCGGCCCACGGTCATCATTCCCAAGAGGACTCCCCAGAATTCAACCACAGCCACCAGTGACAAACACTTTCAGTGAAACATAGCGAAAGTATGTGAAAGCATAGGCAGAAATGATACAGGAATGTTGGAGATCAATGCATATAACATGATATGACTTGACTTTGGTGCCGAGGCGTCCAACGGCTTGATATCCACTTGATGTACCATATGGTATCAATTGGCTGTGACTCGTCAAGACACTCAAAGGTGCCCAGGAAGATCACGTAGCACAGGACATTGAGACCTCGAGCTTGGTGAGGAGTCTCAGTCTCCTGTCGGAGCTATGCGGGGCGGGGACCTTGCTATGCCGATGCTTGGGGGGACCCTCAGGAGCCTTTGGGGTTCTGAACAGGTTGAGGGGTAGACTTCCTGAAGCGCTTCGCTTGTTGAAGTTTACAATGCGCTTCGCAACGAATAATCTCCTCAGCATCCCACTGCCACGCCACATCCCAAACCAACAGATCCTCCAATCGCGAGTACATTGCGTCAGACCGGCAGCTTCGCTGGGCATGGTGAAAGCATCTTGCTTCCCAGCTTGAAGAGTGATTGAGATCCTGTCTCCCTGTGAATCTGAACAGTTAGGGGATTCTTAAGGGATTCATTTAAGAATCCCCAACAGGCTCGAACACATATTAAGGCTGAAGCCATCTGAAGCCTTTAGTTAGTAAGCTATAAAAAGCGTGTGGGTGATCCATCATATTCCTCCCTATCTACTAACTAGAAGGGAGCAACATGCATTCAGTGAGCTACTAGAAGTCAACAAACAACCTACCATCGGTTTGGCATTAAAGGGTGAGTTGAGCTTTTGCCATTCTCTTGAAGTGGCCAACCTCCATCAGGCTGTTGAGTCGATGAAACCCCATGTCGATGAGCAGCATGGTGTCCCATGGCGATGTTGACCCTCGACTTGAGATGCTTGCGACTGGATCAGGGAATAATGCAATGACCGCGGCCACATGGGGCACGTAGCGGCACTAAGTCCTCATCAAAATTGTGACACGTTCACAGTGGAAATTGCGGTCCCACAGTTGATTGCCCCTGTGACACCACTAAGCAGTCATGCAGATGCCTACAGATGCCCTATGGAATCTGCTCATCTCAAGCCTTTTGAAGGTTTAGGATGCTTATGGTTGGTTGAGGTTTGTCAGAAAGTGTTGACCTGGCCGATTGGGCCACAAGGTGATCAAGCCATGTTGACATATGCCAGTAGGAATATTAAAAATGCAAACAACACCAATCTCTCTCTCTCCATCGCCATCCCGAAGGTTCAGCTAAGGCTGAGGGCGAGCTGGTGGCCCAAACAAACGGAGCCGCACTTTGGGGCAAGAACACTCTAGTAGTCTACATCACAAACTGTACATGCACGACAAAGGGACTTGTAAGCCACGGGAACTACGAGACCAAATGGAATTGGGTGTCACTCTTTTATGGACACGCAGTATGCAAATAAATGGGGCATGCTGAATGACTGAACCATGGAATTACCCGAACCCTGCTCTCATCTCTAACTCTCGTTGTCGAACTTCACGGCGACGATGTTTTGCTTCTCTGCCATCATCGGGGAAAGCAAAGGAAGAGGATGAGCCGGAGTGTTGATCCACGCGGGGGGCCATCTGACTGGCTTCAATGCGCGAACTCCCGTGCGAAGCTTGAGATTGCGTAGGGAAACCGTTCTGCGAACCAAGGGGATCATCTAAGCCAAATGGTAAGGTTGCGATTCGAACCCCCAGTTTGTCCATGAGGTTCTTTTCCAAATTTTGCTGCAGTCTACCAAGGAATGCTTCAAACTCTGACAATGGCATCACTCCCTCTTCTGTCTGAACAGCACGGTGGGAACAATGAACACCTTCAGGCCCAACAGTCACACTCCTATACCCAAGGTTTCGCACAGGGTTGGCCAACAACCCGCCTCTACTTGTCTCAATCTCGCAAGAAATGTTGGCTGCCTCAGAACTGTCACTTCCCATGCCCTCGTCCAAACCCAACGCTGAGTAGAGACTCAGAGGCCTCCTTGAGGTCGAACTTCTGGTGCAAGAGGCGGATGTTATAGAGTACATGCCATGCCATAGGTGTTCGGCGGTGCAGCTGTGTCCCTGTTTGATTGCTTGGCGGTAACAATAACCGATGCAGGATATGAGCTTGCGCTCGGCCATGAATTCAACTCAGCGGGCACCTAATTAACAAAAGTTTATCCCCTTTTCGAGGATCTCGCAACCAGAAATGGCTTGAGCCAATGGCTTGAGCCAAAATGGCTAAACAACACCAATGCTATATCCCATTTCAGGCCCAGGATAGCCGGATCGACGCTTTTTGCAGCGCACGCTTTTGCATATCTCCAAACGATCCGAAAACTGCCAGCCATCTACGCGGCGGAAAAGGCGCGGCAAAGCCAAAGCTCAGACTTAGAACTGAGCGTGGCCTGCGCAGCTGGGCAAGAAATCTGCCTAGCGAAAGCAAATTAGATAAGAAAAGTAACATGTCATGATGATCTGAAAACAATGGAGCTGATGATGATGATGATGATGATGATGATGATGATGATGATGATGATGATGATGATGATGATGATGCTGGTGGTGGTGGTGGTGGTGGTGGTGGCCGACGTACAGGGAAAGCAATGCTGGGTGTGACACCACTGCACCCGGCGGATTTGCTGACGACAGACTTGGAAGGCTGAGCATAGCACCCGGATATCGCGGAAAAGGAATGACGTCTCGAATGTTTTGCACCTGAAGAGAAACAAACATTGATTGAGCTGTGCAAGACACAAAATGTCTGGAAAGAAAAGGGATGGAGACACAGAATCCTTCTGTTTTACTGGTGGACTGGACTGGGCAACACCAACACCACCGCCACCACCATGATCACATGATCACATGTATTATCCGCAATTGATTTATTACATTGATTTACAGAAAACACCTTGATTGACTGCCATGTTGTCGTGGCTCCAACTTCCCTCGAGCTCCCCCACTCCAGTAGCCAGCATCACTAGGCGTTCGAAGCCCACCCCAAAGCCAGCATGGGGGACCGAGCCAAAGCGACCTCAATGGGAGGCATCCAGAGAGTGGGCAGCATCGAAGAGTCAAATCTGACTTCTCTGCGTATACATGCTTGCACCTCTCTCTGTGAATATATGAAGATATACTGTATCTATAACTATATAGATGTGCGTGTGTGCGTGTTTTGTCGCGTGTGCGTCCTACATGTGCTAAATCATGTGTTTAATGATGAAAGGTCATTGCTCTTCCTCCTCTTCCTCTTCTTTTTCTTGCGTATTCTTCTTCTCCTCCTCCTCCTTCTTCTTCTCTCTGCTTTGACGGATCCCCCTGAGCTCCTCTTCAAGATGGCAACAGATTAGCAAAACCAACAGGTGGGCAAAATGCACGAGTGCAAAAGAAGCAAATCAAAGAGTCAGGACATATCCAACTCCTTGAAATCACAGTCCAGGGTTCCAGGCGCAGGTCGCGGTACCACCAATAATCTTCTTTGGGAAGACCTAACCTCAAGGATCTCAAGGGAGGGCCAGGGATGGCTGGCTAGGTTGTCCCTACAACTGGGACAGTTGTACAAGGATTGCTGGCACATCACCAGGCTCCACTTACGATGCTCATCTCCTACGCTAGTGCACCGATCACATGATTAGAACTGATACGATAACTGACCAGGTAATACCAATTGGTGAAAGGGTCATTCTGAGTTGGTTGCTTGGGACCGCCTGAGAATGTTGGGATGATCTTGATCCGACTTGGAATGCTGAGACGGGGAGCGCCTTGGGAGCCTCCGCCTCTTCTGCATCCGCAGGAAATTTGGGACAGATTTGGAACATGAAAAAGCTAACACACACACACACATATATATATATATATAAAAATTCATATAGCTATCTAATCTAATCATCGATCTATCGAACTATCCATCTAGATCTTTACATAAAAGGCAAGTAGAAGAAATGAATGGCCATGAATGGCAATGGCGGCAATGACTTGGATCCACATTGATAAAAGTTCTATGGGGATGAATGATGAAAAATGATGACCTGGAGAGTGCGAAAGTGTGTCCAACAATCGGCCCTCTGTCTCTGCCCCCGTGCATCTCATCAAAGCATGTGGACAAGTCTGGTGGCGTCTCCGCAATTGCGTCTGCACAAATTGGATCAATCTTTGCAAGCACTTCGCTGCCTTTGAATGAGACGTTTTTGATGGTTTCCGCGTGCACCATCTGACCACAGCCCATGAAGGGTTCCAAAACAGACCCCCTATGAGCTGCAAACCGATCCTTGGACGAGCTATGTATTCTGCAGGGGTTGGCACCCTGACCTAGAGCCACCGCATAGCTAATACTTGGATATCTTTGGTCATGAGAATACCAACAGATCATGCGAAGCCAAAGCATTCAGAAAACTCTGGGAAATGTGCAAGGCATGTCATGAAATTTCAGACCTGCAACCAGCAAGTCATAGCGAACCAAATGTACAAAAATTAGACCTGCTCACAGCAGTGCATGTAGCTGGAATCATCAGCAATCATGGTCAATCAGGCTATCTATCTGTTTATATCTATTGAATATGCTGCTTCAATTGTACTGCAATCGAGCCAAACCCTAGCAGAGGACCCTGCCCCAAATGGAACACCACAGCTGCACGTAGCATCTTGATGCATCTTGACTTGTCAATATGCTTCATAGCGCTTGCTGATGCAGTTCGGGGCAGGGGAAACAGTGAAACGACCCAACTCTGACTCTCTGAGTCAGAGAAGAGTTCCGCCCTTTGGCCCGGCTCCTGCGTTGTGCTGGAGCCAAGCTGCTGGGTCGTAGTTTTCGACATTAGCAGGACAGGGGCAAATGCACTTTGAGAGCGAAAGCCTGGAGCCTCCTTTCATTCGAAAAGATGTTGGGAGCCAAATGTAGGCTACAATGTAGATAATGTAGTGGCAGCTAGTGGCATTGATTTTCTGAGTAACATTGCTAAGTGCATCTCAATGAAGTGCTCTTGCTGGTAACCTGGCATCTCATCTCTTTGTCGGCTCAAGTTCCAACAGTAGGGACATCCTTGCACACACCCTACAAGATCTAGATCAAGGCCATTTGAAAGATCGTTGGTGGAGAGAAGTTTGATCAAGAAAAATGAAATACAAAAATTTGTGCATGATGGTCAATAGTGGTCAATCATGCTTATATTAGTAAATATTCATAGCATCTATTGTAACACCAAAACTTTTTTGGTCTCTTACAGGGACCCGAGCTCAAGACCACGGAACCGGTGATTCCCTCACTAATTGGATCATATTACTTTGTAATCACAAGATATCACAAGTAACCTTATTGCAAGTGTATCCATTCCACTGCATGGCTCACGTGTTGCGCTCCAGTGCACTACAGCAGCTTTGGCTGTGAACGGCACCCCTGCCATCTCACCAAGATGCTTGCCTCAGAAACTTGCAGTGCCAGGCCAAACGATGGGTGCCCAAAGCCAGGTGACACGGAGATCGGGAATAAGCTCCGCCTACCACTCCACCATAAGTAAATAGAAATAAACATATGCAATATTATGTAATTATAGATTTAATCGGTATGTCCATTCCAGAACTGGTGGCTTCTCATATGAACGTAGATGTATAGCGGCGTGATCAACACGACATGAAGCATCAGCAAGCCAAAACAACAGCTGAAGGGAAAACCCATGTGTGGTCAACATGCAACAATTGCTAAACACTCGAAGCGCAGCATGAAACATATGCACCCTATTTTTTCGCCGCAGCGATTAATTTCTGCGTTTAAGTCTCAAGCTGCAGACCTCTTCCCACCTTCAGCATCTGAATTTCAAAAGCTTGAAATCTGATGCCCTTTTCATGTTGTGAGGTTGTCAACGCTGATCTGCGACCGCGTCTCTGTAGTCTTAGGCTTTTGTGATGAGAACCTAGAAAATATAAGTTCCGGAGCAAAAGTGCTCTTGTTTAACAGCGTTTCGAAGCCTATCACTTAGTGACGCCGATATTATCTTCCAAACTGGTTTGTGTACAGGCGTACTTACGTGACAGGTGATCTCACATGGCCAGGGTGCTATTGGTCTTGTTCACGAGCATCGTCGATGAGCGCACCTGCGGGCATTGCATGAAGAGGCAACTTGCCATGCAAATAGCCACAACCCTGTGCCCGAAACAGTGCGGCAAGTAGTTGACATCATGGCACGAGGTATCGCACAGTCCCATACTTGGATGTGCAGCAAGGGGGGCTCTACTGACTGGGATATAACTGTGTTACTACACATTTCTACACCCTTTTTGAGGATCTATGGTGAGTGTCACCAGTCCAGTGCTATCATCGAGGTACTTCCCCAGTGCAAATCTGGCCGACCATCTCCGACCTCTCAGCTCGTGGTAGGCTCCAGATCTCCGTCTCGCAGACAGCCATGCACTCAGGGCAACGCCCAGCATGGATAGGGCTGCAGCAAAAGCACCTGACGCGAACACACACGCAGGGAGGTGAATTTCTACGTGAACTTAAATATTGACAATCATAATTGTCCAAAAGTATTTATATATAAATATGTATTCAAATATACATATATACAAAAACACATGTGTGTGTGTGTGCGTGCGCTTGCGTGTTTGTGTGTCAGTGTCCATTTGTGCCAGCAAATTCATGTATAAAACATGAAAGTATGCTTGTTAATATAAACAAAAATGCGTATATATACATATGTTAGTACAAGATCCTTTTGGGGTACTTTGAAAAGCTCCCATCATTCCATCATGTAGAACGCCCGTCACAACCGCCTGCCTATTCTGTGAGCTGAATGTCCTTGGCTGAGAGAAAAGGCATGGTGACCATTTTCTTCTCTGGAAAGGTGTGCGGAATCATGCGGGTGAAACAATGGGACTCACCAGAGCATTTTCTGCTGCATGAGTAATGCAATCATCTATGTCGTCAATTCACTGCATAACTGTGAATTGTGTAAAGATTTGAACATGTTGTCCAAACTATCATTAGCAGAAATTCTATCTACAAAAAAAGTTGTGTTTATTGGCCTCAGGCCCTCCATGCTCTGACCGCCAATTGTATCCAATTGTCACTTTCCATCAGCTGATGCAAGAAATCAAAAGAGATGGGTGCTTAAGCCCCTGATGATCGAATTCAAAGTGTGGTTGGACCATTGGATGAGCAATGATAAGCCGAGTAAGTATACAATAGTGAGTGGTAGATTTTGTCGTGTGTTCCCGATTGATTAGATTCAAAATCCCAACCGCTGAAAGTCTGACCAGAAATCTCCAGGGTGTTTTTACTGGTGCCATTGCGGCCGTGTTCCGAGCAAAGAGAACTAATACACCGCCCTTCACCACCCCAAAGTTCACTATAAATGCGTGATTTATCAGGATCTCCCGACGAGGTCATACCAACTGGATCCACTTCGAAACAAGGCTGGCATCTCATGTGGCGCCTCAATCGACCAAGCATCCTGCCAAGCTGTGCCTGTTGAGCCATGACGCACTGACTAGTTTTCTCTTTGCCTCGGCAAAGCTGACGTGTCATTGACAGTGCTTTCGGGAACTGCGGTGACTACACCGTACCCCAGAAATGCCCAAGTTGTGCAGCCATGTGTAGACCACCCTTACTGCCTTGTCTAATCATTGGTTTTCCACTCCTGGGAAAAACATGGATCAACACATCTACCCCCATTTCTGGTTGCAAAAAGCCCGTGAAAGCGTCCATCACATTGTATCATTTGCTATCCTTTGAGCGATGCATCTTCCGGAAGGCTTCCACTGAGCGTGGCTTCAACTCACAATTCACAGATTGGTTCTTCCCTTTGAGGCCATGGCCATCTATGGCCATCTATGGCCATCTATGGCCATCTATGGCCCATGGTATCCCATGATATCCCATGATGGCCCATGCCGCTATGGTAACTATCAGCACGTAAGGTTGGTTCCAAGCGCTCCGCGCTCCCAGGCGCCAAGCCTCGAAGCCCGAAAGGAAGGAAGACTTCTGCAGGTATTCCTCTGGAAGGCCTCAGCGAATTGAAGCTATGCGAAGGTCAAACACAGTGGAAACACGAATAGAAAATCATCAAACAAATCAAAGAATAATGGAAAATCATAGAAAATGATAGAAACACAGAATGGATATCATTCTTTTGTCTGACAATGTCTGGGCATCGGTTGGGGAAAACTCCGCCCCCTTGGGGCGGGCGAGTGGCATCTTCACGTCTGTTGATCGTCGCCAATAGTGTAGCAACACCTAACCACATGTAAAAACACTACATCAACACGCCAGCAAAAAGCATCATTCTATTTCTTGGCATCCAAATTGTTTCCGTTCAAGCTCCATTCCCCTTCGCTTCTCCTGAGATGCCCCACGATGTTTCGAGAAGAACTCCCGGATGAGGACATTGCCATCAACCCTGGGATGCTCGGAGGTACGATATCAGCAGCAAGATGGGCTATTACACTGGGCATGTTGGGCCAGCAGCTTTTAAGCATTGCGATGGTAGAGGCATGTTCCAACCTACGCCCAGCCGAAGCTTACTCATTGTCATCCTCCTGGTATCGGGCATGTTCACCATCGTATCTGGAAAAAAAATCATCATTATCCTACATGGCTATCAGTCAAAACTCGGCACCACCAGTGTACCATCATTAACCATGGTTTTCCTACATTATTGTTGGTCCGTTGCCATATTGGTGATGCTTCATACTGACCCATAGCCGCCATAGCCATAGCAGTTGCTTCATGTTGCTTCTCATCCCCTACTCTTCACCTCCCCAATCGCACCTGGCGACCTTCCCAAGCCCTCGATGTGCCCACAAAGCGTTGGGCCTGAGCGACGCAGGGGATTCGTTCAAACAAGCCGTTTCATAGCTACCAAGCATGGCTCATGATCATAGAGATGACTGATATGATCTGATCTTGTAACTAATGATCATAGATGATATAACAAAAAATCAATGCAAACTGCTTATGAATCATCCATCCTGGCTTTTGATTCATTTATATTCATGTTTGATCATCAATGTAAACGGTTTAAAGTCATGATGTCAATCATGGGTCATGAGTCATCATGTTTATCATTGATGGATGCTGATTAACGGATGGTATGGTTTGCAATGGTCACTTTGGCCCATGGCCCATACCCATAAGTGGTAAATGTGTAAGTGTAAATCAAGATCGCTGTTGATCTTGATGCTCTTGATGTCTCGAGGGTTTCATCGCAATAACAGTGATTTGCGAAGCACGTGCTACAGTAACTCCGGCAAAGCCCGAAGAAAGTTCCCACTTGTAACTATTAACTATCCAGCATATACTAGCTTGATTACATCAACATTCCCGCTGTTCATCGCAAACAAAGGCTGGTTGGTACATGGACTCTTCGGGTTGGGACATGGAATACTGCACGGTGCAGCTGATCAACCAAGCAACCATTGGTGCCCAGCACCATCGAGGCGAATCAGCTCCACTGTTGCGTCATCCTTGCAGCCCTGGTACCTCTCAGCAACTTTGGTCTCGGGTGCAATCTATGGCTATTAGTGTTCACGGACGCCCAATGGATCGCAATCCCAACAAATCGCAACAGATCCCCGTAAACCCACAAGTACATCATAATAATCTTTAGTTCATAATATATGTCTCTCCATCGCCATTCACACATTCATTTGTTAAAGAAGATTCCAATCGCATAATTCCTCAAGTGGCCCACGTCATTTCTCCCTCGCGGAACTCGCAACAAAGGCGCCCCGCACCTGGCCATACTGAACTCACCTGCGAGCCATTTTTGGGATCAAGTCACTGTGGAAAGGACCCCACTGCAATGCACAACTCAATGTGCTGCAAAAATCGCAGCGCATGAGGGGAAGACCTACAACGTAAACTAGAATCATGACCATACGAGCACATGATAACTGATGAAATGGCTGACAGATCCAAAATAGCACTGCAACACATAATGGAAGTAGCATATTTTAGCCACTAGCGGTCAATAAGTGGGGTTTATGCAAATGTCAGCTGTTGAAGGCTGAACAGGTGGTGGTGGTCACACCCAACCGCCGCTCCCAAGACCTCCGAGTTTCGCGAATTTGGGAGCCCCAAAGGCTTCACCTGGACCCGCTTCAGAACCAGTTGCACCAAAAGCAGTGACTTGCTCCCATTGGCTATGGGTCAATATTAACCAACCATAATGGGGAATAATAACCAACCATTTTAAAGGGAATATAATGGTTAATGATAGGGGAACCAGGGGTACAGGGTTTTGACCCACAACCCCATTAAAGGGGCTAAGGCATGGCTAAGGCCTGGCTAAGGGGGGAATGCTACTTGGGGATAGTTGGAGCACTGTGCAGGACACGGCTTTGTGCAGTTGGGTCGCTGCATTGGTTGAACAACGCCCACTTCTGCAAGGCATCTGGCACAGAGGCTTTCCAGTACTCGTCCCCATTGCCTGGGCGTCGCTCATCGGGGAGGCAGAGATCACTGGCTCTTACCTCATGGTTCTGCAACGGCCACCCGGGAATCGAACGATATCTAACGCCTATGGAAGCTCACGCTCACAAATGTGTGCAGGCTTGCCCCGCAATGCTTGAAACAGACCAACTCTACGTCTAGCCCCACCTTCCCATGGGTTCACTGGATCCCATTGTCCATGAAAAGCCTCGGCGAGGATCTTGGAAACGGCAAACCAGGAACATCCAAGCTTCGAGGTTTGGGGCAACATCAAATGACAAGTTTGCATCACACATACATAAAACATACATGATAATACATGCATAAAACATACAGTACATCAGTGAGTATTGTGGATGGCTTGAAGGGAAAACACTGGGCTGCGCAAAGCAAACAAGAAGGGAGTCCCTGTGCAGCTCCGTGCAACCGCCCGCCCTCCTCACATTGCTCGCCCCCAACAGGCATAATAAAGCAGGTATCTGTCTGGACAACTGATTCCATCGCCTACACGCTTGGTGAAAGTATGTAACCCCCACTGAAAGTGCTCATGATTGGACGTACGATGTAGGCACTCTCCGTGGAATCTGTCTGTAAGAGTGTATGCAAATGAATATCTGAAAAATGACTGGAAAAATCAATGAAGGGTAAACACGCAAATCATATTGAGCCTGGTGCTTATAGGTTGCCTGGCCATGACGTGACATGCTTGGTAGTTCTAGGTAGCCGACCCAGTTACCACCCCCTCTGAACCATTTTTGTTTCCGCGCATGTTGACGTTTCACCAAGATGTTAAGGTTCCACAACCATGTCCAAGTTCCACCACCATGTTAACGTTCCACCACCATGCTACCGTTCCACCACCATAGTAACGTCCCACCATGTTAACTTTCCACCACCATGGTAACGTCCTACAACCCTGCTGACGTTCCACCACCATGGTAACGTTCCACCAAGATGTTAACGTTCCACCACTAGGTTCACTTGGTATGCTTTGGTCTCCTGAATCCAAATCGCTTGAATCTCGAAGACAAAGCCAACATGCAAACTGCGCCGCTATTTCCCTGCGTTTTAGCGCAGGGATTATGCCTCATCACCATAATTCCAGGGTGTTTCCCAACAAAGCCTGTGAGGCGGCATCAACATGTTTTAAAAACTGAAAAAATTGGAAAAACAACTCCTCACAAGTGCATTTTTACTGTTATTTGCAGTCAATTTGACACCTCGGCAGCAATTCGGGGGGTGGAAACCGGGTCGCGCGCCTAGTTCTACATAGGTTTTTACATGGCCTTGACGAGTGTGAAACCTGTGGATCAAGCCAAAGGCAAAGTTTCAATATCTGAGCACAATATATATACCTACAAGTAGATGTGGGTTTCAATTCAGGCACTGGTGACATCACCACAAAATGTCTTTTCAAGTGTCCGCCCTTGATACTCCCAGATAAGGAGAGGGAAATGCTACAAACAGGATTTGATGAACATGCCAATCATTTTTTGCTGTCCACAAAACAGCTTACTTCCCGGCTGGACTAGATCAGCATTTGAAGAAGAACATTGCCCTTAGAAGTTCTATCAACCATAGGGCAACCCTTTCTGCAGTGGAAAATGGGATATAGCAGGAGTAAACCCATCCGTCATCTTGCCACCAAGATGCCAGCACAGGGATTGGCCGTCCTCAGGAAATGTTGCAAAAGATTGGGCGCTCAATGCGCAGCGTGAGGCTCTTCCTATGCTTTGCCTAAGGTAAGCTCCACATTTCCCCATGAGCTGACAACTGATTCATTGATTTGGTCAGGACACATTTTGGAGAGTCTTATCTTCTGATGGAGGCTCCAAGCCCCAAATGACAAGTGATGCGTCGCACAAGGAATGGATGCCGGGCCTGCATGGTTCGGCTCAGGGTAGCGTAAGCCTTCCAACAGCGCAGCAAACATTGTTATTGGTGCAGCTGCATTTGCCGTGGACGATGCATCATCATGCATCGAAGGTTACCTACATATCTAAAAGCATGTTGTAGAGCACGAATTCACAACTCCCATTAAGACTTGATTCGTTTCTGTGGTGGAAGACAGCTAGCTATGAAACGTGAAGCATCGCACAGAGATGTCTGATGGGCATGATGCTCATGATTGTCATGATGCTGATGATGAGCATTGATTGACGGATGGATTGCAATGGTTGTCGCGATGAATGACGACGAACGGAGCTGAGTCATAAACGAATATTGTCGAGAACGCATGACGACGGATGATGACCATAATATTGAAAATGCGACAAGTATGGCTCACGATGGATCGTAATTATATATATAATGATGATATCATCGTGCCGGTGATGCCGATACTGAGGATAGTGATGAATGATGAGTCATCCATGGTGCAGGATGGCCGTTGCAGTTGCTGCATCATTTGCAAGCGGAGATCCATACCAAACAGCCCAGCAGTGGCTTCTGAAAAGCACCGGAGTCTTCTGGCTATAACTGGAGGTGATTTATTAAGAAATTGATCTCACACTGAAAGGTTTACATTAGCCCCTGCACAGCCATGCAGATTCATCTGCCAACCTGACACTGGAGCCACTGATGCGATGACGTCTGACCTCGGAGTTGCTATTTGAGATCAGGGTTCAAATGAATACCTGTGGAAACACCTGGGTGTACATTTGGATACATATCACGTATGGCATCTGGATGCCATCCATTTGGATGAAATCAATATAAAGCAAACACAAGTAAACTGATAGTAAACTGATAGTAAACTGTAGGATGATCATTCCTCGAAGTCAGAGGTTCTCTTGTTGCATGAGCATCTGAGAGCTGTGCTGTGGTGCCCTGTCGGGTTGTGGGGGCAGGGCTGTCTCCACTGCTCAGCTCCCCGCATCTCGGAAGCAAGGCGCATACCTTGGCACACGATTCGACACAGAGGTCCCAAATTGCTAGCAGAAACTGGACAGCTGAGTTTCGAATATGTCATCTAATGTCGGTGAATTGCTGAGCTTCGATGAAGATGTCATCGACTGTCATCTCATGTCATCCGATGTCATCTGTTCAATCCGTTCAATGTCATTTATTCATATCTATTATCTATTGGTTCACCTTCATGCTGGGCTGAGATCTTCTTATACCATCTTGCTCTCCAACCATGCGCTGAGTTCAAGCTACTTCATCTGGTGGCCCCTTTGAACCACCAATGTCAGACAAACACCAGATACGTTACATTTGCATGGTGCTCGAGCGCCAAGGCCTGAGGAAATCACAAATGTGTCCAGGTCCCAGTTGCAGAAGCGTGCACCATTGGAGTATCCAGCGCAGTGGACTCTTCTCTTGTCAATGCAGGGCAGTTGCAATACCTAGGCGGAGGATCATGGAACCAAGCCAGGAAAAATATGCATTGCCATGGTCACGTTCACTTGAAAATTTTCAAACAGAGTCGGCTTCTTTTGTCAGCGTGTCTTTTTTTCTGTGGCCTTGGGCCAAGGGTATCCTGAAGTGTTACTCACCTGCACTTATCCTGTTGCCGTGAAACAGGCAACCTACAACAACCACAAAGATCCCACAATTCCGGCCTGGCCGAGTATCTCCTTGGTGGCCTCCAAATCATGCACTCCCTGGAGATGCAGGGCAGGGAGATGCATCCAAGATTGTCTACCCATAGATACTTTAAATCCAACAGCTGAATTGGCGTGGCCATGCGTGGCCGTTCCTGTTGCGAAAAATTATGTGTTGATCTTTTTACCTCGGTTGTACTTTACTTTTGGGCTTGACCTTTTGCAGGATTAAGGCATTGGCTGTGCACTTCCCCCCTGCAATCACCACATATGCTGTCACGTGCAGTATCATACGCTTGTTGGTCCTCTGAAAAATCACGCGCATCTTAGTAGCTCTTTGAACCAGCGAGCTCTGAGAAAGAATGCAGAGATGCTGCACCCCTTATTCTCCCAAAGGCCAGCAATACTGCCGTGCCCAGCCTGCTGCTCTTCTTCAGCCGTGGGCTGACTATGTGGCCCGACGTTGAACTGAGTCCTGTGCGGCAGCGACCTTTCTCACGCCGTTCCCATCTCTCCCATCCTCTCCGACCCCTAGGCCATCCTAGGCCCCTAGGTCTGCCATGGCTTGCCTAGATACATTTTTCCCATGCTTTCCCACGGCTGGCACCTGCTATCATCGTATTTGTTGGGCAAGCCCTGCAAGGCCACGAAGCCAATGCCTGGCAGCAGTTGACCCAGCGACCGCGGTGGTGAGGGCAGCTGGGCCACCGGACCATTGTGAATGGCAAAGAGGTGAAGGCCTCGGTGCAATAAGACCTAGACACGTGCACTGCAATGCAATGCACAAAGGCGTGGTGTTTTTTTCCGGTTCCCGAAACTGACACTTTCTCTCTACCTGTTTTGGTCTCTTTAGGTCCAAGCCCAACATATCTTTGCAGCGATTCGTGTTTGGTGGGAGCTGAGCGAACTAAAAAGCGTAACCAAATGCACTGGTTCCCCAAGAATAACCTGCTCCCAGCCTCTACCACCTACCAGAATCTACCAAAGGCACGAATCTTTTCCCCAAAGTGTTTTCGCAGCAATCTGGGGTCCAGGTGTGACGAAGCTTTCACCGGCTGCTCGGATGACGAATCTTGGCAACCCTGCGGGAATATTTCAGGAAAGCCTCAGCACCAAGGCTCCAAGCGACAGCCTTCCTGACTCTAAAATATGTTGGTCATTCACGGTTCTGTTTGTCAGTCATTATGACACTATTCAATTGCAAGATTATTGGTTGTTTGGATGGTTGTTGGATAGCTTATGGCTATATATACGTGGTCCATGTTCGAGGATCATCCGCTGTGCTCATCGCGAAGAAACCCCAAGTTAGATTAGAAATTCCAATTCATCCCATACGTCATTGATGCGCCCGTTGAACAAAAAAATACTCAAAAAACGACCAAAATGGACCAACATGAACCACCACCAAGCACTAGCCTTTTCCTTGAGCCACTTCCCTGACCCGCGAGCGAACTCCGCCGAGTCACCATGGCCATGTTTCGGGTGCCATGAAACAGCAGCCAGAGCGGAGCATCGCTGCGACTGGGCAAGAACATGAAAAATCCTCGGTGTCATTCTCAGTCGGGATTCTCTTCTTGCACTTGAAAAGAGGGCGCATTAAAGGATTGAGGATGATTGAAGGTCAAGTCTGTGGTCCAGTGTGGTAAGTCTCTGCTGATATGCGCTCTACCCATTCTTGCGAGAATGCACATGCGACCGCATACCCAGTCAAACCTGGGTATACAAAACAAAGTGAAGGCATGGGAAGGCCGACAATGCACCAGCAAAAATTGAAGACCACAGCGTGATGATGATGATGATGATGATGATGATGATGATGATGATGATGAAAAACAATATGTAATACCTGTATATATATATATAAATAAATATATAATCCTTATGTATTGTTTTTTCTCATGGCACTCACGGTGACGAGAATGACCTCACGGACCAAGGCACGACGATCTATGCCGCGCACGCGGATGGTGATCTGTCGGCGAGGTCATCCAGGGGATCAATGGAAAAGTGTCATGCATTGCCAAAGGAGTTGGGGAAGTTTACCGTAAGTGATTTTAGTAGCTGGTAGTTGGGTACAACTAGATTTTTGATGTGGCAAGTAAGTAGTTGGTTTGGGCTCAGTTTGGAGATTCTTGTGACCCATGGACCCATGGCCATCCAGGTTGCATGATATTGATGCAGGGGGCACTCAGGGCACAATCGCGGGCAAGCCCAAACACGGTCGTGTTACCAAAGCCCATTCTTGGCATCCACGGGCTTATCCCATCCAGGTATCTTCTTTCGCGATGACTGTCCCCAACAAACAACGGTGCTGAAGTATCCTGCTGCCACCTGAGTGCCTAGCTGTGAGACATTCTGAGATGACATGATCCAGCACATTGCACTTCCGATGAGCACGGGGTCACTCATGGCTACCTTTTGCCGGAATTGCCGACCAAAAAAGCTTCGACTTGGGGGCAAGTTGAACCCGGTGCCAGGGATCTGGCCTCCTTGGGGCCAAAACCAGAACACTGGCTCTTGGCCGGTACCTTGCGTGGCAAGGGGTTTGAAAGACCGAAAGCCCAAGTGTTCCCCCCACAGCTATGGAAGAAGCACAGGAAACAAATTCCGAATCACCATGAAGAATCAAACATATCATCAAAGGATGGTTACATGATGTGTGCATGCACTTCTGGATGACAAGTAATTAGATGTGTTTGACAGCTGAGAGCTGACATCTTTAGACCGCATGGCTCAGCATCGCATCGGTAGCACTGCTGGGGCTCCTGACCACGTAGTTTCCGATATGGATGGGACCAACAGCCTGGGAGCACTAAGCCGAGACCCTAGCTGAACCCCTCAGATCCAGTTTTTGCCAAATTCAAAAGCCATGATAAACCATTCAATGATTCAATCTCTTGATGAACGGATGTCTTTTCTATTGGCTTCGATTTCCGGACTTTCCGGGTTTGCAGCACCGCACTTTTGAAGGTACCAGTACAAGCAATGCTGGCATACCCTTTGAATGCCCTTGAGATATTTGAGGCAGGTTGCAGCCGGCTAAAGGAGCTTGCAGAAGCTTGTCTTCCTCTTGCATATCTCTAACAGTCTAACATTTGCTGATGTTTGCATGGTGGCTGGGTATGGAAAACAGAGCAACAGCTGGGTCAAACCTCATGGAAAGCCAATGCAGCTATCAAGACTTGGTCAGGCTGCAACAAGAGAAAACGCAATGCCCCCGTTCGGAGCTGGTTACCATCAGACATCGTCACCCCGCGCGACGCGCATCCTGCCTTCGTCCCAAGGGATGTCGTTGCGACCTTGGAGTTGCAACCACTGGACACTGTGCGTTGAAGATTGGTGGAGTGCTTCGTTGCCCCTTTCCTTTCAGCAAAACCTTTCATCTAAAAGACTTAGCTTTCCATCCAGATCGAAAAGCCACATCCAGCTGCAGCAAAGTCACGGTCGCTAGCCTTGTGGTGGTGACTGTGGTCTTGCTGGTGGTCGTCAAAGTGGTTCTGCTAGTCGTCGTGATGCTGGTCTTGCTGGTGGTTGTAACTGTTGTTTTGCTTGTCGTGGTGACTGTTGTTTTGCTGGTGGTTGTGACTGTGGTTTTGCTGGTGGTTGTGACTGTTGTTTTGCTGGTGGTTGTGACTGTGGTTTTGCTGGTGGTTGTGACAGTGGTCCTGCTCGTGGTGGTCAATGTTGTGCGGCTTGTCGTAGTCACTGTCGTGCGGCTCGTTGTCGTAATGCTAGTTTGCGTGGCCGTGGGCGGCAAGGTGGGTGGAAGGGTAGTCACCTTGGTGTCAGGAACCAAACGCCGCAGTTCAAGAAGTGAGTCTTGCACAGCCCATGTCAAGACATCTCAGAATCACATCGATACTTCCTGAAGTGTCGAGTCTAAACGATAGATACTCCTCTCAGGATTCACGGATAATCGAGCGACTATGTGTTCAGGATCATCAGGATCTGTTTGGATCTGTGGATAAAGGATGTATGGCATGGCCGGTCCACAGAAAAATGAGTTTAACTATGGATGTTGTATAGCATTTATGGCCGAGAAACTAGAGGTTTTCTGGAGGATTTATGGGTGATTGATTTACACCAGCTTTGTGGGTGCATCAGGGGCTGAGGACTTTTGGATACTCCATTCATATGCTGTGGACCACTGAGCGTTTAAACAGGGAGTCAGCAGGCCGTAGAAAGGGTCACGTGCATCGAGTGATGACAGGGAAGCCATCATCTTCTCGTGGGCAGACATACAATGGTTAAACGTGTCGAGCACCGAGTCGATGTGGAGAACATCGAAAGCAGATGAGTCTCAGCATGTCTAGGCCTACGGGATCCTATGGACTAGCAGCTGGTGTGATGCTTTTGGTTGACCATTCACTATTGGATCACTCGTGAAAATGGAGTGGAATTCGAACTCCCGTGTCACACCACAAGCATGCCAGTGAAGGGCTATCAGGAGAGTTAAAGGGACCGCAGTGATCACAGCGTGAAGAATCTCTAAGTGAGGCAATTGCCCAGGCCTACATATGAGAAGAACATCTGAGTGCGCTGGATGGAGCAGCAACTCAGGTCGCTTGTGCCACCTCGTGACATTGGAATCGGTCACTTGCCTCTTCTTAGAATTTAACCATCTTTGACATTCTCTGACCAGGATATAAATATCCATGAGAACAATTCAAAAGAATTCAAAAGATTCATGGAGAACATAAAGATACAATGAACATACAGGTACAATGATACAAGTTCTGATTTTGTCTGTCCTTCTGGGACATTACGCATGAAAGCATACCACGGTTTGACAAGAACCTATGACGCCATGCCACTGGTGGTGGCGCTCGTGTTGCTAACCGCAGCGTCGTTGGTGGTGGTGGTCTTGTTGTGGGCGGCAGGGTCGTAGGTGGCAGGGTCGTAGGTGGCAATGTTGTTGGCGGCAGGGTCGTAGGTGGCAGGGTGGTAGGTGGCAGGGTGGTAGGCGGCAATGTGGTAGGTGGCAAGGTGGTAGGTGGCAATGTGGTAGGCGGCAATGTGGTAGGCGGCAAGGTCGTTCGTGGAGTTTGTCCGGCAGCCTTAGTCGATGTCCCACAGGAAGGGCCCAAACAGCTCATTTATGTACAAAGAGACACGGTTTCCACTATACAAAGGCAAACTTTCGGGCTCTGCCATCAACAATGTTGTCCCCAAAAGCACAACAGCACAATTATAAGAAGTTTCTGCCACAAGAGAACCTTCAACGGTGGTTCCATCAAACTGCAGTGACAGGCCCCCTGGCATCATGCTTACCGCAAAGATAGTAGTCCCTGCAACCTCAGTATGTACACATTGGGCACGCGAACGCGCAGTGGGTTCAGCGAAAGCCCCAAAGCATGGCAAATTCCGAAATTCTCGAAATGATGTGGAAACGATGTGGCTGAAGTCATAGATTGCTATGAGCGTTGCTGGGCACCAGGCAGTTATTGAAGCTGTGGCACCAACCTCGACATGGCAAACAGTGGCGAATTGTTGGACTCTCCAGGCAGACCCTTGGATCCTGCTTAAGGCAGGAGCCAAATATGATTGCAGAGCTTGTATGGAACAGGTATCTATACATATATGCATATGCATACAAATAAATAAGCAAATATACATCATTATACATCCATAAGTGCATATAAGTACTGTACATTCTGATGATAAACGGTGTAAGCGCGTGTATGCACATATGATAGTGTATGATGATATATGATGATCGTAGCCATGGGCCAGAGCCAGACACAAAAGTCCTGAAGTTTTCCTAAGGCAAAGAGATCTTGTGCTCGGGCTGGAGCTGCCTACGTCATCCAACCTGGTCTAAGAGTGCCGCATTCGTATGACTGAGTCCAGAGAAAGGGGGTATTAAGAAAGACATGGAACAAATGAAATGATATGAAAAGTCATTGAAAAGTGGAAAGAAAGTGCATATTTGAATATGTCAAAATATGTGGTTGATTGATGATGCTTCATTTCGCAACCAAGATGCTGATGCACTGGCAGGATCGGCCGGGCCTCGGGCCGTGGCTTCGTCCATGACTTTGCGGTCACGTGGATGTTGGAGGCACCAATGGATACCAATGGCACTGATCAACGCGTCGATGTCTACAGATTTTACACGGCCGGGTGCCACAGAATCATACCATGGCGATCCATGGATCTACATGGCGGCATTGACCAACGGGGCCATCCTCCCAAGAGCTGGCTGGTGGCAACTGGTTTGCTGCCAAGTGGCACTAATTTGCCGCAATGGCCCTTGCAGCTCGGTAGCGACCCAATCGGCACCTGGGTCAGCTGAGTGCACTGCATGCGTTGGAAGATCCGCGGAGGCTGTGCTCCGCTAGCGTTACAATTGGAGGATGAAGAGCGGCCCAAAGGAACTGAATGAAGCAGGAAAACGTGTGCCGTGATTCGGACCATGGACTCTCGTGATTACAACGGACATCAAGGTAGCCATCACTGAGGAAACACAAAAAAGGAAGACCAAAGACCAAGGCTGCCAAAATTGTCAGCCAAGAGGTTGCTTTAACCACTGGACTAACTACATCTTAATAGGATCCCAACCTGCTGACCTTTTGTGACATCCCACATTCAGATCAAAGGACCACAGCAGCATCTCCACAAGCTAAGAGGGCCAAGGTCAGCAAATACGAAGCCATCACCAAGCGCATCACATTGGAACCTGACGAATTACTTGGCACGGTCATCATTGGCCCAGGCAGATCACAACATTACATTGACGCCCAAAATCCATTCGCAAATTGTCTCTCACCTCGAAAAGCTTCCATATCGGCTTAAACTTGTGTTGCTCTTCTACAAAACGTCTGAATTCAATTGATGAATTATGAATGTTTAAGCAATTATTGATTAATTATTAATTCATCAAATGCTTCTTCAGCACATTTTGTTCTGACTTTGGTGTCTGTACAACATCAGTTCTACCCTCTGTCATGGCCTCCTCTCGACTAATCTCAAAGAGCCCACGCGTCATGTCAGCGGTCACACGGCCGCGGCCCCGTTCGCAAGACTTTTGAAAGCTGGTCTCTCAATTTTTTGTGATGATCTGGTACCCTGGCGGCTGAAAATCGCAGCATCTTGCAATATCTTCCACCGTTTCACGCCTGTAGCTTGGTCTGTAGATGTCTGCAGTGTTCCTACTGATAAACTTTCAAAGTGGCAAAAAGATGCACCGAGATGCAAAGAGTGTGGTCTGACTGACGTTAGCTGTGAGCAATTCACTGCCAAATCTACAATGCGCTGGAGCCTGGCAGTTCATAATTGACGTACAAAAATCTTTGAGCATCCAATCTGAGATGCAACTGCTGGAGTTCCCTGCGGTGGTTTGGGGACGGGCCCCTGTAAGAAGCAACCATGGATTCATGTAAAACGAGATTCCTGGGTGAAAAAACATGTCTTATCTAACTAGAAGCAGCATTTCTTTACATGTTTAAACTATAAAACTGGGTGGATGCCTCA
This sequence comes from Symbiodinium kawagutii, assembly GCA_009767595.1. Classification (NCBI taxonomy): domain Eukaryota; class Dinophyceae; order Suessiales; family Symbiodiniaceae; genus Symbiodinium; species Symbiodinium kawagutii. The sequence continues at coordinate 307,635 of VSDK01018072.1, forward strand.
GTGGCACAATGAGACACAGCAGGTTGCGACCACATCCCTGTCAGAACATCTGAGCAACTCTGTGAAATACGCAGGGGCATGCATCTATGGCCAATCTATTGCTTTGTCACCCCTGCCATCTGAACCATACAGCAGCCTCTGCAACAGCCACCCATCAGCCTGTATATAACTCTTGTGGCCCCCAACCCTTCGATTCGCTCGTCAAGGACCTGCAGCCAGATCATGGGAACATCTTCCAAAGCACAGCACTGAATGGGGAAGATCTTGCAGTGACTGACACGTTTCGGGGTTCGTGAGGTCTTTCTTCGTGGTTTCCTTATTTTGAATTTGTTTGCCAACTGTCCGGCCCCAGCCTCTATCCGTTCTTCTCTTTGAGAGCCACCAACCAGCTCTCCAATTCCTGCCGTGTGGGAGGGCACTAGTCTTGGAAATCGCTCCTGGGAGTCCTGGGCGCAGTCCTGGACAAAGGACATCCATGGCGGCGACCGTCTTCCCATCCTCGTTGAGACGCATGTAAAACGCCTTGCACTCCTCGCGCTCGGTCACTGTGCGATGGCCGAAATCGCACAGAAAATGAATGTCAAGAAATGTCTGAGATTGCTAAGACGAAAAAAATGAAAGAAACAAAATCAAAAAGAAAACATCGTGTCAACCTTGCGCTAAGCAGGCGGTAGATTTCCGCTGCTCTGTCCTTGGGGTAGTTGTACACGATCAAGGGACCTTTGCACACATGATCGGTCAGGAATTTCCTCAGGAGACGGTCGGACTGCAGCTGGATCGGGGACAGCTGACAGGGCATGGCAAACAGGGCACTGCCTCTGCCTTTACTTCAGCCATCAATGGGCACCATTGGCTCAAAATAACATAAAATATTTATAGATATTTAGAGTGTTTCCATTCTGTTTCTCCTCCGTAAGCTGATGCGAAAACCTGGACCATCCCACTTTCAAGCCTTCCCCGTAGTCAGCTGGCAGAATGATCTAACCCAAGCAAACTGTCAGCGGTCTTTGAATTTGCTGCCAAATTTGCTACTGACCCAGACCCAAGCGAGCGTGCTTAGGGACAGACTCATGCTCTGTCTGCAGCTCCTTCCCCCAAGACACTTCAAATTCCTGAGCAATGGCTGGCGCTGAGCACAGTTTTCTTGGAAGCTGATGCAGAATTGAAAGAAAGGCATCTGAAAAGCGGCCGGCAGATCGATCACGGCCAGCAACGACTTAAAACAGTACCAACATGTACCAACAACAAACAAGAATCAACAACAACAACAACAACAACAACAACAACAACAACAACAACAACAACAACAACAACAACAACAACAACAACAGCTGCTGCCCGGGCAGATTTATTGCCAGAACTACCCCTCAACAGGCCCTGTGTCTTCACATCCAAGGCTTTACTTTTGAGCTGGTTGCAATTGGTTGAAGCTTGGAGTGGCCAAGTTTGACAAGCAGCATCCCAGTTGAAACAACCAGTCAAAGGATATCAAAAGTACCAGAGTGGGTCCAGGTTGCCCTGAAGCCAAGCGCTGCTGCTTTTTGTTCAGCCCGGCCAGGAGGCCTGCTGGATCTATCTAGCAGTACTCCTCGATACATTTGCGTCATGCCTGGACTGATTCATGTAGCTATTCATCTAGCAAAATAATCCATCTTTAACCATCCATCATCACCACGTGCCCAAAAATGGCGCTCAAAAAAAGCTTCAAACTTTACATCACCTTGCTCGATGTGCTTCTGCAAGACCTGGCGAGCGCAACCATAACAAAGAATCACAAAAGGGCTCCTACAATGCTAAGACACGATGCAAAAAAGGGGCTAACATGATAAGAGTATTCAGCGACGTTGTCACAATTGCTGCTGAATGGGTAAGAAGTAGTCAAAAGGGATGCTATGTCCAGGAGTTGGCCGGGAACACCTTTTGCGTGGAATTGAAAGTAACAGTCTGAAAATTGGAAATTGACCACGAGGAACCGAAACTCATTTCCAGCAGTAATGACCTCCCAAAGACTTTCCTGGTTCCAGAGCCAAAGTACCGTAGATATTATACATAATATATGTTTATCTATAAAATTCATTTAGTCACTTGTCTTTCTATACTATATTTTTTGCCGGCGTCCAACAGCTTGCCCTTACTACACAAATAGATCTATGTATGAATGCTGTATCCAGAATCTCCATGGGTGTCCTGTGCAACCCGGTCGTGCCCAGAGGCGATCCTCCACTGCTTCAGTGTAGCTCATCCGTGCGAAGCTCTTCGAGGCAATCAATTCCAAGCGCTCCTGGAGTCCCGGAGTCCCGGGATGGCAGAAATTGTGGCAGAAAATGATAACTGAAAATCATTTAGGATAATTATTTCAAAATTATCATCACTTAGGCTTACTTAGGATAATTTGAATGTTAGGTGATGTTAAGTGACTAATCAGATTATGAAATGGGTAATTAAGTGAACGAACGCGGGACGAATATGTTTCCAATATGTTTCTTCATTGGGCTAGGACTATGACTACGCTGCTTGCTTGGTATTGGGGGGGGGAACAGGTTTGGTGATTGGTGCGGAAGGTGAATGTGAAGCCCATCCCGAGCTCCCTCCGTCCTTGATCTCTTTGTCCTTAGTCCCAGCGATTTATGCTGTGCCTTCTGTTAAGATCTGGTCCGTCCAGGCACTAGCATTGAGATATATTGAGATACATATAGATTGATACAGGATATGTATATGTCACGTATGAAGCGTTCAAAGAAACAGCTGGGCGGCAATTCTGAAGCCAAGAAGCTACTCTGAGATTGAAGAAATCCACATCTGACTTGCACTTCTCTAGGACTTGGGACACGCAATACCTGCGTCCAGCTACGCTACAGCTACGAAGGTAGACCTTCTCACTGCACTGTTTGTGATTGTTTGTGTGTGGCAGTTACATTGTAGCCGGTCATTCTTATTCAAATGCATAAGTGGGATTGGGATTCTTGGGCCCATCCTGCAGCCATGACAGCCCCAAACACCGATGTTCCAATGACACATGCCAGTCCCACACAGGTGCCTGATGTAGGCTTCTGCGCAGTCCATATCATCCTCTAAATTCGCGAAGGCCATCTCGGGTTCGATCCTGAGCATCGCTGTACTCAGCTTGCAGTGGGACTGTGTTCGATCTGTACCCCCTGTGGTTTTGCGGCGGTACCGTCGGTGCCATTCTATCACTTGGCGAGCAGCACTGACAGACCACTGCACGAAAGGTGTAAGGCTAGCGGCCTAAAGTAAGCCTGCCTCCTAATCCGCTACACATCCATCTCGTGGCGGAACGCTTTCCCAGTGGTTGGTCTAAGAAAGTCTGTGTGCGTGTTCGATTTGTTCATGTTTATGTTTAAAAGAATCTGACTACATATCTAAAAAACAAGCATAACATGAGAAACCCATTTGAATCTGCAGGTTCTCCATTGTTGTGAGCACATCTGTGATCTGAACTCCCGGGCATCCGCACATCCAGAACTCTGCCAGGTGCCGAGTCGTGCCTAGGATGCCCCGCTGCATCAGTAACCATTCTTGAACCATTAAACTGATTACATTATGTAAACATCATCTATTGTAAGCAGTAGTGAATGTAAAATCGGCAGATGCCGATGTGAAACCTACGTCAGCATGTCATCGCGTCTGCCAGTGGGCTCATAGATGTTCATAGGATGCTTTGCCTGGGAATGGCAATAGCATGAATGATACGGCCTCGAGAGCACCAATGGAGAATCCAAAATATCCAAACATATCCAAACCATTGTTTAGAGTACTTTAATGTACTTTAGAGTTTAGAGTTTGACTCATTTCTTCTTCTCTCCGGGCTAGAGTTTGACTCAGTTTAGAGTTCAAAAAATTTGAAGTTTAAACTAAATGAGTTTAGAGTGACCTTGAGACTGATGAGTTCATCCTCAGTTTCAAGCTGGAATTCTCTGCCCGAAACGTTGGGCCAAAGGTATAGACCTTGCAGCAGAATCCAAGGGTTGGTTCTGAGGAGGTTGTGTCCAAAAAAGCATCACATGGGCTCCTGAAACTCACCTTTTTCTGACATGTTCCTGGCAAAGAGCAATCCGATTAGTGGGGGGGAGATTGGCGATGGCTGAGTGGCTCACACCTAGCTGACCTAGCTTCCATCCACAGATCGCCTCCACATTCTACAAGGTTACAACTTCAATGAGCATCCCAAAGATGGATCTTTCCTGGCTCACAAGCCCCGCTCTTGAGGTATCCCGGCATCTCCTAAACCACAGCAGAAGTTCTCAACTTGCAATTGTCCCGAGACCTGAAGGCCGAGATTCAGCGGACAGGCAGTTTTGTTGCATAACGAAATTGAAACCTCTGAAAACATGTAAGTTCAAGAGGCCAATGCCAAGATGTCATGACGTGCACGAGTCCGTGACATGCCTCGCCCCGATCTCGCCCCACAAGGCATGGCTGAGAAAGGGATCTGAAATGAAGAGCAACTGGGAATGATTTGACCCCCAAACACACGGTCACCATTTGACAACAATAATGAAACCCATGGTGGAAGCTACAACTGTTGTGATACTTCAAGCCTCCGTTGTTCATGGAACAGGGTTCGGCATAGCGCCATTGCCGCCACGTTTTGATTCCCGGGTCACCGCTCCCGCAATAAGACCTGCACGAAGATGACCGGGACAGTGCGACCACTGCAACGATGGCGCAGAAAGATAATATTGCCAGCCGCCGCCGGAGTCCACTCACACAATTCTCCGACATTTCACAAGTGTTTGCTCAAATCATGGTCATGATATGTCATGATCATAGCGGTCCTAGAAGCAGGGACCGGTCGATTGAGCAACTTAGAGTGATGAGTCCATGGCGCTGTCGACAATGACTCGTGGCAGGTGGCCACCTGTTTGACGGCTCCAGTCCAGGCTGCCAGCAATTCTGCTTGGGCAGCGCTCGAAGATGTCAAGGGACACTTTTTTGACATGGGAGTTTCTGAATCCATGGGTTTCTGCTGCGAACCTCAACCGTGCAAGTTACGACGTGTGCGTGTGTGTGTTCACTACAGTTCTAAAAGCCTCTTGTTGTAAATGTTATATAACTGCATTTTCTGCTCGCGCATGTGTGTGTGTGTGTGTGATTCATGCGCATGCGAAAAATCTAAAGCATACTCCATACAGTAAAATACTGTACACATGTCCATGCGCATGTGCATGCAAAACAAGACCAGTGACCTGCAATGACCTACATGCAAAAAAACGGGTGCAAAATCAAGTACGCAAGGCTAAGCATCCGTGTGTGTTCTGCTTGAACTGTTACAACGCAAGGCACATGAAACTTGTTGAAACTCCATGTTGAACTGCTCATGTTCTCGAAGAAAATCATTTTGGCCGGTGTGATGCTCTACCGATCTGGCTCAGACCTGAGACCCACATAGCGCTTTGAGACCACACCGGTGGCTCAAGGTGCCACTATGTGTCTTTCCTCTGAACCAGACCTGTCTGCCCAACTGAGACCTCGCAACTTACGCGTCTTTTGTACTGAGATGCTACCTGTTACGAAGAAACTTCTTCAAAACACTTCAACACTATCCTTGGCAAAGAGCGAGGTTGCATCCACACGGATGCAGGAAGAGAAGAGAGCCTGCTCGCGCCCTCGAGCGGCGTGACTCAGAAAGCGAACCAGAATCCTCACTGGCGGCTATAGAGAAACACACCTTAGGGTGCGCCTATGTGTAAATCGTGTGCTGAATGGAGTGATATGAAGTAACCATCGGTCATGGAAGAATGCCGTCCCAACCACTTTGTCGGATATTCCTCGTCAGGCCAACTTATACTGCTTAATGCGATTAGCTGTATATAGCTCCTAAGGTCCTTGACGAAGAAAGAATTTGGTTTGGATGGGAGATAGGCAAGAACAAAATCTCTGTAGCACAAAGTGGTGCATATTCCAAATCTTTGAGGAACCAAACTCCCATGGAAATGGAACTTGGGTTCGATCAAAGCTACCACGTTCATGCTTCTTCGTCCAGCAAAGCCGATGGAGCCAATCTCCACTAAAACTGACTGAACGGCAATTATACAGGTCTGCTGTGTTCTCAAGGCTCAAGGCAACACACATGCTCTCACAAAAACAATCGCCAACACAAACATGGAACGAGCTGCAAAATTTTGCTTGGTCCCATGTTAGTGTAAAGGATTCTGGGGGAACAATCCTGCATATCCACAAATTGAAATAAGCCAATGGGATTGTATTTACACAACATTCGTGTACAGCTCCATTTGCCAATGGCTTGGCCATGGCATGTTCGGAGATGGTTCAGCGAAATGTCGAATGCCGATTTGGCTTGCATCCTGCAAGATCAAAATTCCTGGAACGTGCTGAGGGGCTGAGACTCCCAGGAATCCAAACCGCCAAGCAGCTGTGCCTGAAGATACTTCTGCATACTTTCGAGTGCCGTATACTTGACAAGCTTACAAACAAATCAATTAAACACTTACTAAGTTTTTGTTGCGTCAGATTTATGCGGATTTCATCTTTAGCAGGATGGCTTCTCCAACGCATGACGCGAGGAACCGATAGGCTGGGTGGAGAAATGTGGAGAAACAACCGGGCCCAGGATTGTCCATGCTCGTCAAACGGCCCAAGTTTGGGAGTGAAGAATCTGTGAACACCATACTTTACTGGCAGATGATGACTGGAGACTTTGATCATAACTTTCTACACCCAGCCCGGGAAAACACCCCAGCAAAACATAGCATAGCACGCCGGCATTCCTTATTCGGACATTTCGCCAGTGGATGCCTGCGAAAACATAGCATAGCACCCCGGCATTCCTTATTCGGACATTTCGCCAGTGGATGCCTGCGGCCAACTTGTCTGCCAAAGGAGCTATGAACTTGTTGAAGCAAAGTGACATTCATGCTTCAGATTTGAGCTCAGGGACAAGCCGCACAGCACAGCTGTTTAAGCGAAACCCTGACTCTGAAGATTTCTGGATGGTCTGAACCCGCGCATGGAACATCATGCAAGTCCGCGTCCATCTGCTAGCTCAGTTTCAGGGCCCCCGTTTGGAAGCCAATGGTCCCTGTCAGGGCAGAGGCAAAGTACAAGAATTTCTGCACGAAGGCAACGGTGACGCAGGTGTCCCAAACAAAGAAGCCACACTCACCTCACAACGGATGGGGAGACCAAGCCCTCTTTCCCCTGAGAAACGTCAAACATCGTCAAAGCGAAAAGTTACAAGTTGGGGAGCTGCGATGGCGTGTCCCTGTGTGTGTGAGCGGGGGCTTGGGCTATGCCAGACTGCTGAAGACCTTCAAGACACAAAAAGAAGTTTATTCAAAGCGAGGTCGCTCAAGGACAGGTACATTGCCAGCACGACGAAAAAATGTTGAAAAGATTGGAAGAGTTGCGAAAACGTCCACTAACCCGTGGCATAATTTCAAAACATTCCATTTGTTCAGGCAAGGTGCTCAGCATCCTCCTCTTCATCTTCGACTTCGCAAAGGGTCACCAATGATGGCAGGCGATTGCAAGCTGTTGTGGTGGAGGCGTGTGTCCATAGGACTCCAGGAAGAAACAACACAATCGCAGCTCCCCCACACACAACTCCCAACTCGCGTCCTGGCCAAGGTAACCCCATGACCCGGCTCCTCCCAAGGGCAACCCCATGTCTTGTTTCAATTGATTCCAGGACATCTTACAATTTGTTTGCAAGACAACGTTATGAAATATATTGAAATCGTGTTTTTGTTTTTCTCTTGCTTTCTCAGGTTGTAGCACCAAAGCATGGCAGCCTCTTTTCTGTTGATTAGAAATCGGATTGCAAGATCCCATCAGAAATTCCTGCATAGGTGTCACAGCCCCGTGCATGCTAGCAAGAATGATTTGTGAGGAAAGAAATCTCTGGAGGATGCGATATAGAGGAACTCAAAAGTTTTGCTCAAAATTTTGAAGTGGAAAGAATATGAAAATGAGGACCCTGGCTGGTACGAGCAGATTTTGCTTCAATCGCTATCCTTATCGTTATCGGCGCTGCTTCCGCTTACACTTTGCGTGGTTGCGATGGGGTATGCACATTCATACGCATGTGGGAAAATTGGTTAAGTCATCACCTTTTCCTCCTGTCGTTTTTTGGGGTGGCAAACTCCATTCATGCTCGGGGGGAGCCGCATCCGCCAATTAGAATTGAAAGCACGAGGTTGGTATGGTTTCGTTTGCTCGATGTTTGCGGTTCTTAGGGTTGGTAGAGTATGGTTTCGTTTGCCATCATCAGTTGTGATCTTGAGGAAACGGTCAAGAAGCAGGTTTCTTCTTTAACGATGGTACTTGGTAAGAGAAGGTAAAATGATTCAAATGTTCTGTTTGGTTTGCCACTCTGATGGCCCTTCACGGAGGATGGGGAAAAACAGATTCGTGACCTCCGGCAAAAGATTTGTGCTTTTCTCTTCCTTGCTGACCGTGGGTGCCACACGGTAAAAGAAACAATAAGTGAGGGGGTGGGGGTGAAACTGTAAAATGGCAGTGTTTGTCGGCTTTTTTCCGAGTTCGCCATTTTTTGCCGCCGAATCACGGGCACCTTTGAAAGGAGGTCAAAATTGCAACTTACATGTTTGCAACGGCCAGGGTGCGAGACACTCTCTTTTTCAGGAATTAGCGAGATCATGTCACATACAAATACTGTAGCATTCTGACATAGGTATCTGGAACCTGGAGGATCTTGCTGGGGATGAAATGGGATAAAAACATGCGGGTTACTTTACTAAATATCGGCCGGCTAACTCCCCTGCTCATTCCGAGGGGTGAAACGTGCAACTTACAATTCAAGAGGCCAGAAGGGGGATCATAAAACGGAGAGTTAACGGAGCGTTAACGGAGAGCTAAGGTTCCTTTTCTCAGCCCCAGCTTGAAAGCCAAAGAACCAGCCCCATTTTGTTTATGTTTTGCTTTTGGAGGTTGTGAATCACTTTGGGCTCGAAGGGCTGGGGTGCCCCAGGGTTTGTAGCCCTGACATGTCTAGTGGGTTGAAGCTGGAGATATTCTTCACTACCAGGGTGCACGAATCTATACGAATCAACCATCTGTGGCACCAAATTGTTACTCTCTCTCGGGCATGGCGGTCCGACCGCCATCTCGGCGAGACGTCCCATGGGCGCAGAAAGAATCTACGCGGTGAAAGCGCAGCCGCCGTGAAGTCTGGAAAACGAGGTGTTACTGTTCCCCCATGAGAATGTTCCGCCACCACAATGGGCCACCATGACAATGCTTCACCACAGCAGTGTCGCACCACCGTGGTAATGTGTCACATCCATAAAGAATGTACAACGTCCACTACAGTAATGTCCCAACTCAATGTTCCATGAATACGTGCATGTTGCACCAACCTGACAACTCTACAACATGTTCTGATCCGTCATGCTCCAAGCTGTCGGACATCATTTTTTTCCGGTGACTAACAACTTTTTGACCTTGCCCGTTAGCAGTCCAAAAGACCGCAACGACAACAAAAAAACACCAATCGCTACCACACGCCACCACCTCAAAAAATGCCACGAAAACGAACCCACCAAAACATCCCCCCACCAAAATTGGACCAACAGTCTACCATAGTTACTAACTTAGTTGCATTAAAATGAACTTAGTTTGGACTGTTGCCGCCAGCCCACGAAATCCGGTATTTTGAGCTACCCAATCATGTAACATGCATGTTTCCCTCTTACGTTGAAAAAGGCAAATTCAGATTTTGGACCACTTTGGGAGTTCCTATGCCTGCCTACATGGGCAGTTGGCCTTGCACGGAGCCATTTTGTGGTGTCTGACCAAACTATCAACTGTGGAAATGTCTCGCATTTTGCCCTTCAGAAACTTTGTAGATTTGACCTCACCACCATTCACCTCCCTCTAGGGATCTCTCAAGAATCCATGAACTCCCCAAACCCAGTTGCAATTTGTGCTATTGCTGTGGGTCAGAATTTCATATTTGTAAGCTGCATTCGTGATGCACCTCAAGGCCAAGGGGTTGTAAAGAAAGATTCTAGACAAGCTATGACAAACCACACTTCACAATATCCTTGTGGCAAATTCATGAATTTTGTCGGGGACTCGTCTCTGAAGCGTCTTGCACTGTCAATTTTGGGGCATGGACAGCAGCTTTTGCAGCTTATGTTTATCCTCTCCTCGGGGCCACGTCTCATCATGTCTCCCTCCTGCCTTGTCGTAAGTCGTAGAGAGCAGACAAGGCCAGAGTCACAATGAGCGAAGCAAGAGCAGCAAAGCAGTGCTCAAAGGTCCGAGATGTCTTCCGGAACAGCCCACTGACCCGCCTCCAATCCTGTTTGGCCTCCATGCAGGTAACAGTTCCGCCCAAGAGTGATGCGATCCACGAGTTGAGAATCAAAAGCATGGCATGTGATGTTCTCACCTGCCAAAAACTGGCCACCACCAAAATTCCCATGAGAATAACCTGGGAGAACAGCACGGTCACATCCAGCACATCGAGCCACTCTTCGAACTGAGTCCCCTCTTGGACGGAGTTCCAGGCACCAGGGATGTACCGAGCAAAGACCAAGATGAACCACAGGAGGAGCGTCCAAAGTGCATCTTTGCAACTCCAAGTCTTCCACCTCAACGCTTCAAAATGAGTCTAAGAAGAAACATGCATTCAATACTGCACTGTGTATTATAGATATTTCTTATCTATGAATATCTATGAATATCTATGAATATCTATGAATTATTATGAATTCACCAATGCAATGCATTCAATGCAAGTGGCATTTAAATCTAAATGCATAGATAGTTTGGTGATGTTTGGTGTGCATTCTGGAAAGCTATGCATCCTGTCTAGGGGCCAGTCATGGAGACCCCGAGCCCCACACCCAGAACGGGTCTAGGCCATGCATTCCGGGGGCAAGATCACAGTGAATCTAGCCGCACAAGCGCGCAGGGTAATTTCTTGCCGAAATACTCCCAGCGGCAACATGCTCCAACACGTGCAGGTGGGCTGAGATACATCAAACATCAAAAAAGGGTGATGCCACATGATGCTAAACTAAATGATACTACATGATGCCACCAGTATCATGCCGAGCCACACAAGACCCAAGCCTCTCTGACTGCAATAGGAGTCAAGCTCGCGGGCACTTTGGGCTACAAGCTTAGTAGTGTCCTTCAGGAAGTTGCTGTGCGGGGTAGCAGGCTTTTCTTGAAAAATCTAAGCAAATTTGGATCCTTTACAACGAAGTCACAACCAATTGCCAGCCCTCACACAGCATGGCAGCGTGTCATCCAACCAGGAGAGAGCGCATGACTTTCGCATAACGAGATTGGCATAATATTTACACTGATGTTGTTTGGTCACATTTGGTCGAGCAGTCCTTGTAAGTAAGTACACCACCCCAACTCACAAGCACCAGAATCGCGCCCATCAAAAGCACCATGTCCAAGGCCAAGGGAGGCCATGAGCCACCACAGAGTTCCTCATCGCCAAACTCGTCCGAATGGCACAGCACCACCTTCTGCACGCTGCCCACAAGGAAGTAAAGCAGAAGCAGAATCATGCTCCTCGAAAGCGCTCGAAAGCGCTCGAAAGCGCCATTTGCAAAATTTTGCAAACCTCTCTCTCTCATTTTTTTCAGAGGGACTGGACGAGTGAAGATGATTCAAAGCTAGTTTAATTCTTGAGTTAAGAGATGCTAAGAGAATAACTGAATGGTAACCGATTCAAAATGATTTAAGCGAGTCGTTCCAAGGCAAGGTTCCAGTGATAGAGCCTGGATGCCCAGTGTTTGGAGCAGTTTTTCCAGGTGGGCGTGTCACTCTCGAAGTCAAACAACGGCACCAGCCCCAGAGCTTTGGAAACATAACAAGTGATGAAGGTGTTCAAGGGACTGAGCTTAAGCCAGCGTGATTCAATCTCAACAAACTCCACCTCTTCACCCTCCATCGTGTCTGCATCCGAATCTTCGGACTCATCATCAGAAACTGAGTGCGCTGAAGAGGGAACATCATGCTTTTCACGCACGGAGCCCAGTGAAGATTTGACCGATCGGACCGATTGTACAGTCTGCGAACCACCTTTCTTTGGGACATCCTTCGCGCTTAGCAGGGGCGAAGCCTTCACACTGGGAGTCTTGTCATGCAAGTCTGCGGTAAGTTCCTGTTCCCTGACTTTGAAGACTTCAGTGATGTTGGCTTTTGACACTGCCCGGTTGAGAGAAACGCTGTTGCGTCTGGACTTGACCGAGCCTGCTTTGGAGTTGTGGTCACTGTGCAGAGACGCTACCCTCTCAGATTTCTGAGCCTGACCTTCTCCGCCACTTCCAGTCCTTTTGGGACTGGAGGGCTCTGGTTGAGATGAATGCCTCGAGCTTTTGACCTCGCCTGACTCAACTCGCGTGTTTGCAGGTGGTCTGACATCTTCACTGGCCGAGTTGCCTGACGCTACCGGCCCCCAGGCACCTGAGTCCAAAGGCCCAAAGCCGTTCTCACTGCGCACCGGTGCCACGGGAAGTATCAACCCCGGTGGCCCTGGCAGTTCACCATGCGCACCGTTCAGACTCCGACATGGTGCGCCTTGGTCCGCCCTCCGGTGCCCGTCACGACCCTTCTTTTTCAGCTTGTGAGGGCTGTCCTTCGGGTCCTTCGGCTTCTTCCAGGTTGCGAGGCCTCCGCTCAAGGTGGCGGCCTCTGGAATTCTCATAGCCTGGACTGGCACCAGACTGGCAATATCCATCTGCAATGCTTGCATCGCGAGAGTCTCGGGCGCCTTCCAGGGCAATCCCTCGCACGGTCCTACGTTTAACAGTCTTCGTTAGTCTTCACACGACCTACCTGCACAGCACCATGAAGATATCAATCCCTGACCTAGCATAATGCTTCATGATGTTTCATGATGTTGCCATATATGCTCTCATGATTTTTGTGCTTGGCCTGGAGTCTTTTTCCTGATGTCGAAGGTTTTGGCGGCGTGTTGCGGGACGTCCCCGAACACACGGAGTTTCTCCTGTGTTTCGATTCCAATCCATCGATTTTTTGGTCCATCTTTTCCAGCTGCGCCATGATCGATTCATGAAATGATGTCATGACCTGGCCCAGGCATTTTTTCGCAGTCAGTTTTGCAAAATACTCTTTTGAAGAAGTGAAATTAGTGCTAAGAGTCATCAACATGAATGCTTAATCAATATAATGATATGTAATGCATCGAATATATAGTATAACTAATGTAGATATCTATATATAATATACATATATTTATTTGTGCGTATACGTGTCTGTGTGTGTGTGTGTGCGTGTTTTAAAACATGCTGCTGTATGACAACATGGCTCCCGAACCTGCAACAGGTCTTCGGTCAACGGCTTCTGGGTACGACCTGCGGCAGCCTCATCTTCCGACAGCGGCTCCAATGACGGTGCTGACTCCAGGGCTGGGGCGTCTGGGCTGCTCAGAGTCACCGGCAATGGCATTGCGTGCATCGGCCGCAAACGACCGCTCCCTGAAGCTACTGGTGGCTTGATTCTGTGAGGATTTACGCTGCGTACCTGTGCCATTTGAGCCTTTCCTACGACATGTCTTGAACCACGGCGAACAAATCACACTCCATCATCCTTCTTGTCGATCTTGCAAGAGTCTAGTATCTTTATATATTTTTGAATCAAAGAGACCTTGTCAATCTGGCCGATCGTTGACAGAAAGGGAACATCATGTAATTTCATACCATGACACAACATACACCATTTCGTGACCTGCAACAGTACCAGAGCCCAGCAGAATTCAAAATAAATCATCTGAAATCACGCTCTCTCGGTGACCCCGGAGTGCAAACTCAAGCTTCTGACTGTGAGAAATGCAGGACGACCAAAGAACTCCTCGTTCTGATCCTTCTTTTCGGTTTCTCCCTGCGGGGGAGCACAATGGATGCGCCTCACTCCCAGGGCGACTCTTGGATCCGTGGATTCCTATGAATTCTTTGGTTCTGTAAGCACCAAACAACCCAAAGATCAGCGTCGCCTCCTGGGAGATGCGGAACATCTCACCTGCACCTTCGCAATCTGCCGTGGTGATGATTGGCGTGTGCCTGGAGAGGGCGCCGCGGAGCGTCGTCCCAAGATGCCAAAGACTCGGATCGTTGCATTGCGGAAAATCCCCCCAAAAAAAAAACGAAAAGTGCTTGAAATGTGCAAAGTGAAGTGCGAAGGATTGCGAAGGTAAAAATTCAATACCTTCATCTCTGCAATTTCACCATCACCAAAGCAAATTAGCTGGAAACAAAAAGTGACAAAAATTCAACTCGGCCTGACACCATGGATTTCATCGGTGCGGAGCCACGTGTACAGCAGGTGATCAAAGACTGATCAGCACTCTGCCCAGGCCACCCAATCCCATCCCACATTTTAGCACCCCGACACATAAAGGAAACCTCGATCCTGGAAGAATTGATGCGTACCTGTATGCATATTCATGCATGCCGTGAGCCAGGAATCTGGAAAGCGAGCAACTTTTCTCAGAAAAGTGCTTCTAAGTAACACAAAGCAATGGCAAACGTTTACCACCTGTTTCTGGATAGTTGGCCCCTAGCATCCCCTAGCAGCCCAACAAGCTCCATGAACCTCAGTAGTTCGGGTAACTGACCCAGCTGCTGACTGAAGCCTTGCTATTTCAAAAGGCCAAGTGGTCCCCAAGGCTTGACTACTTGGCCCCTGCCATAGCTCGGCGCACTCATGGCCAAGGTGTTTCGCACACGGCTCACCGCACCAATCAAATTGGACCTGGCCGCTGGGATTGGAACTTGGGACCCCACAAGTAATCAGCTTGGGCATGTGGTTGTACTATGCTATACCGGTTTTGCCCAACAACACTGAATTTCTGCAGGCTGTATTTCGCACAATTTCGCATCTTGCAGTCCAAATCTTCTGTGGCAACCTGAAAAGCCAAAGATGGACCTCTAGCAAACAGCAAACAAATAAGTTGAATCCTGTACAGCGAATGTACTGAGGATGCGGTGTCCTTGTGGAATGCCAACCGTCCCACCTTGCTATCCATCACGAGCTAACTGAAGCTGTCCGTATTTTGATCGTATTATATCCTATCAGATCCGATGCTTTTGTTCTATCGTATCCTGTCCGGTCATATCACACAGCTATCACATCCTGTCTCCCCAAATGCCCGATGCTCCAACAGCAACACTTTTCCCACGGCAATCATCTCTTCACGCCAACCAGCCGCTGCCAGAACTGGGCGAGAGGGACCAACTGTGGCTTCCGTGGGCAGCATGTGAATGCTACGTGGTCGTCGAGCGCTTGACTTTCTTAGCTCCAACATGCAGTTTTAACGCCCGCCGGAATCCATCACTAAGACTTAAAACATGTAGAAGATTGTAGAAGTAATTGCCTAAGGTGGCATCTTTACAGGGAAAGGCAACCTGAAACACTCTGAATGGAGCTCCGAATGTATGTGATCACCCCTGGCTCAAAACTTCAGAACGAAGGATGGATCGACTGAACACACAACCATGTTGACAGATCGTTACAATCAACGGCACCAAACCTGCCCAAACCTGCCCAGCTGGGACTGCTGGTGTGTCGATGATGCAGCAAGTCGTCAGGTGCTACACATGCAGCTCATCATGTTCATCAGTATGTCGTCGAATCTTAGACCAAATGAATCAGATAGCACTACATTTATGCACTACCAGCCTGCAATGAACAATGCCTGTCAATGCACAATATATCCGCGTTCCTGTATGTGGCTGCCGCACAGTGTGCGCGTGCGTCTGCGCGCCTGATGAATGTCCATACCCACAGGTCACACGGGCAAATGAATTGTAAAGAACAGAAAACCAAGCAGGAAACCCGATGCAACGGATGCAACCTGCATCACTTTCCCAAGTGCAGTGCCAAGTGACTCTGGTCATGGCAGGCTCTTCTTTGGAGCTCACCTCCACGACTGGCTCAGCGGTTTCTGTACCAATCCTCAACGGGAAATTGGAACATGGGGCCTACAATTTCCTGGGACGTTTCTAGACTCTAGACAACATGCCTCCAATTTTGATGCGGAAGCGCTGGCACTTCAAGCCACCAAAATACTGCAACGACTGTTTGAAGTATCTCATGGACATACTACTGCAACTCAAGCGGACACAGGGACGAACCATAATGAACCAACAAGAATGAACTGGAGTATCTCTCACTAATTTAAGACTTTCACTGTCTCTGAGAGCTGTGAGAGCCCAGTTCAAATGGCTTCACCGGTATCCCTCTGAGTGCCAGTCAGTGTTATATAACTGTCCCCAAACTGCGGTGGATTGAAACAAAATCAAGCGTTCTTGGCCGGGCAGCGAGACTGTAATCAACTCAATGGTGTAGGTCATGATTTCTTCTACTCCAGGGCGGTTCATACCTTGCAAGACTTGATGGGGGAAGAACATTGGAGTGTAACGAACATCCAACTGGAGCTGTCTCCTGCATTAAGCCCTCAGATTGTGGTTTGCATTTTTGCCCCTGTGTTCCTGGACCTTGCATAAGTCAAGCGAATCTTAAATCTTCTCAACACACAGACTCAAGAGATCTCAAGAGTTGCCAGATGCTTCCCTTCTTCCAAGAAGCGAGGAGGGACAATGAGTTCCCGTCGTCCTCCTGCTCTCCTCGGTGGCCGCAACATGCCTCACTGGAAACTTGATGAAACTTGCAACCTTTCCAACCCTGCCTCACAAGTGGATTGAAACGCCCCCAAAGCTTGTGACAAAGGCAGCCTATAGGGCCATATAGGTCCTATCGGCCTTGAAAATGATGCCATTTGCACCGTCTCCGACCAGGTCTGACCGCCAAGTTGCATGCCAAGCACGCCCTCCCCCAACGCAGGGAAGTCTGGTGTGCGTCCGGCCTGGCACAGGGATGGCCAACGGTAACGGCCTACTGATTTCTTAACCGCAGAACCAGGGGTTGTAACGCGCACAGCTGCACTAAACATGCTGGGACTGTGCAGCAGCATCAATGCGTTTAGTGAAACATCAATGTGTTTTTCATCTGCACAAACTGGGATCTGTGTAACGAATATGTGGCATAGGGTACTGGAATGTGTGTTTTGACTTCGAAATATCGGAATCAATTAGTTGCTTGCAGTGTCACATGCGCACTCGTACTGTTACCATTTTAGGACCCAAATCCACATGGACAGCTTCTCAAAGCCACCGCTTCAATCTGGCAGGTTTGGGAGGAAATGCCTAGAAACCACATACTATCACATACAATCATGTGTCATACTATGCCTGCTGACTGCACTTGACCATACTTTAAGATCATACTACGACTTGCCATACCACGTACATCTACATACCAATGCAGTCCAACAATGAATTTCCACTATTCAATCCCATCAACCATGGTCAGAATAACTACCATGCCTAGCCCTAGCTGCCTGCTGGAAAGTTCCGCTCTGATTTTGGGCATGGAAACACTGCTGGGCAGCTCTCTGCATGCCAGAAAGTACCAGTCTCAGAGAAAAGTCAAGTCGGGCTCATCACCAAGCATAATCACCAATCAACCAATGAACAACGCAAATCTCATTTGGTTATTATGCCCCAATCATTGCCAACCACAATGAACCAAGAAAACAAGAATTGGAATCTTCTCTGTACTGATCTTTGCTGACAGCTATTGTGGACTGCAATCTTGAAGATTTTGAAGCCCTGGAATGCCCGGGCCCCGCTTACATCATCTTGAGATCGTTTCTGACTGTTTCGAAGTTGATGCTTGATGGTGTTCTTTCCTCAACTTCTTCAATTCATCAACAATTTCTTCCAATAGAGGGAATTCCTGCAAGTTAATTCAAGTTAATTCAAGTTTTTGCTTCTTGAAATTCTTCAACTTCGACGAATTCATCGCCGTTTCTCAACAGCTGGAGGCGTCGCCTGCCTCGATACAAGGAGGGCTAGTGGCTACGTTCCAGGTCGATTCCTTGGAGCAAGCGGCCCGGTGTCAAGGTCATGAGGCATCTCAAAGCTTAAGGAAAACTCATGAGGAAGTGGAATGAAGTATTTTTATTATATTTATTAGTATATTTAGTATCTATTAGTGTGGTTAAATGAGGAAAAGTGCTTAAGTGTGGATGAGGAAATTGATGGCGAAATGGATGAGTTACCTGCACTTTGCTATGAAAGTTCAGTGGTGTGGCACAGGGTTGGCCTTTCCAAGATGTTCCAAGTACCTCCACCTATGACAGGGAAAATGTTGTCTATTGATCGGCGGGAATAAGTAGCCAGCAGAACCAACACCTGCTTGTGAAAAGAGTCCGTCACCTTGCCATTGAGCCGCTTGCCTGGTGCTGATGTGCAGGGATGGTCATGGTGGTGGCTCCTTGTGGCCACTTGGGAATGCAAAGTCCTCCATTGTGTTTCAAGTATTCTGCACCTAGGAAGTTTGAAAAAACTTGATGGTTGCATCGTAGCAATGTTAGACTTGCCAAGCTGCACTGAGCCTAGAGATCATAAAATCGGTCCCCATCAATACAGATACCAGTTCCTTCGTGTTTTCTTTGCTACGCCACTTCGCTACCACATGTCACTTTCTACCAAGCCCCCCCTGAAAAAAACAGGGCCTTCGTAGTGAATGCACACCAGCACACCCTTCCTTGCAGAAAGGGCGACCAAATTGCACCATGCATGTCTGTGTGTGTGTGTGCGCGTGTGCGCGACTGTGCGCGTTTGCTTGCCTCCATGTTGTATGTATACACAATACAGATGGCTATGTGCATGTGCATACGTACACGTTTATGTTCTGTATGTGTATGTGTTTGTGTATGTGTACATAGGCAGGTTGGGAGGCAGGCAGACAGGCAGGCTGGCAGGTAGGCAGGGATTCGCGGATGAATGGATGGATGGATGGATGGATGGATGGATGGATGGATGGATGGATGGATGGACGGACGGACGGAGGGACGGCCTGGCGAGCGGACGGACGGACGGATGGATATCTGTGTCTGTGTCTGTGTCTCTTTCAAGTCTCTCTCTCTCTCTCTCTCGTTGGGCTTGGCTGTCCGCCGCCTCACCGAGGCGCCCTCAAAGGTCAGACCAAGGCGTGGTGCCGAGGCCAACCAAACCTAGGAATACCTACTGTAGACTGTATGGAGCGCACGATGCATCATCTGCCTTAGAGGCAGGAAAGGATGACGGATGTACTACGCGAACTTCTGCAACAGCAGGATGTACTCTTTCAAGTCTGTCCCTCCGTCAATCTGCCTGTATGCATGCATGAATTCATAGGTTTGACCAACCCCTAGCGCCCATTTCCATCAGATATTGAAGGAAGAAGTACTGTATTTTGTAGAGTTTTACTATAGTGGCCACGTATGGTAGAAGTTGTCATCGTATGGTAGAAGTTGTCATCGTATGGTAGAAGTTGTCATCAAATGACAGGGCCACCTAATAGCGTTCGTGTTTGTGGCGTCGAAGGTGGGCACTAGGGGTCGGTGACGGCAAT
>VSDK01018072.1:332897-385451 GCA_009767595.1 Symbiodinium kawagutii
GTATGTATGTATGTATGTATGTATGTATGTATGTATGTATGTATGTATGTATGTATGCATGTATGTATGTATGTATGCATGTATGTATGTATGCATGCATGTATGTATGTATGCGTGTATGCATGCATGCATGCATGTGCATGAACCGTCTAAAACCCTCGTTGAAAAAAAAGTGAACCACCGTATAAACCACGCTAAAGAAAAGTTGATGAAAAAGGGATGTAAAGGGGTCAAACAATAGGTTTTAACGAGGCCACTGTTCCCATACAGAATCAAACGCCTGCTTTTTCTCCTGCGAACAGTTCTGGAATGCATGGATATGGCATGATGTGGCATGATATGGCATGATATGGCATGATATGGCGTGATATAGCATGATATGATATGATATGCTATGATATGGCGTGATATGCTATGACATGACATGACGTGACATGACATGACATGACATGATATGATATGATATGATATGATATGATATGATATGATATGATGATATGGCCTTGTTTCCTCCCTGTTGTGTAGTAGAATCTGTTGCAAAATGCCCCTGATTCCGATGGGTATCTCCCTTGATTTGGTAATCGCATGTTATGCTCAAAGGGAGACATTTGAATGTGGCTTCATGTATCCCTTCAACATGCTTTAAAACTCTCATTTAGTCTGCTACTAGTGGTAGGTGGACAGGTTATTCACTTCTCCTGTTGGCATCTGGGCCAACGAAACAAAACCACGCGATCATCAATTATAAATTATCACCCCCACCAGCAGCAGCGGCAGCAGCATCATCATCATCGTCATCGTCATCGTCATCGTCATCGTCATCGTCGTCATGGTCATCATCGTCATCATCATCATCATCATCATCATCATCATCATCATCATCATCATCATCATCATCATCATCATCATATGTCATCGTCGTCGTTGCCGCCGGCCACGATCAAATCTGCCAGAGGGGGGCCAGCTTCAATGGTAAACCACCGTATACCACGGTTATCCGTTAAAGGCTTTGGAGTCCCGGCATCTTCAAAGCCCTTCGCATCTCCAAGAACCTTGGCGACCAACTGTGGACATGAAACCGAGTGACTCAGCATGTCTTGTGAATGCGCCGCATGATTTCGCATCTTGCATCGACCCAGTTCCATCTAGTTCCATCTAGATCCATCGATCTTACACCATGCGTCTTCTATCAGCTTCACAAAATGCATAAGGGAAGCAAGCTCGAACGGTAAAATCATTCGACTTTGATCAGGTCCCTTGATGTTCCTCGCTATGATCTCATACAAAAAAACTACAGTTATTCATTGCCGGGGCATCCAACAGCTTGCCTACCCAAATGATCAGTCAGCTCTGGCTGCCGACCATGGCCATCCAATAGCCATCCGAAGCCTCGGGACACTTTTATTCTAAAGCAACCCCTTGCGCCGCTGATTTTGTCAGCTGGTCCTGACTCGGGGAAACATGACATCTACGAGGCATCTCTATGTACATGAGCCCATGTCTCATGATGTCTCATGTTCCGTCCTACGACATCACGGCTACCAAAGTGAGCGCGCAAACTCTTGAGCTGCAAATGACGCCACCGCTTGGAAAACGGCGTCAGGCCTTTCAGGCCTTTGATGCTCAAGCTCGTAGCAGCGCAAGAGGTGCCAGCCATCAATTTTGAGCAAGCAATGTGAAGCCTCTTGAAATACTGTTGAAGCTTCTTGAACTTGGATTGTGATATCGGGTGCTTTTGGCTGATCAGGAGTCAGCCTTTGAGCGCTCCCTACAACAAATGCAGCTTTTGAAGAATCCCCTGTCTGAATAACCAAGGAAGGCCCTGGGGCCATGGGGTCAGGCCCAACTTGAATGAGCATGAATAACCATGATAGAATGAATCAGTGATCATGAATAACCATGCATAAACAAATATGAGTAGATATGACATATACAATCATATACAATCCTGTACAATCACACGCATATTCCGATCAAAATGACTTGTAGGCATGGAAGTTCACCTCCGGCGAATACGGAGCCTTTGCTCTCACCAATCCTGGCACTCGGCCTCCTAGCAGGAAGCAGGCTGACCTCAAGCAAACGTGGCCACCCGTAGATCTGCTACCCTTGACCCCCCTGAAGGACCAAATGGCGATCATTATCCGTTGGAGATTGTTGGAGGCACCATTGATGGACTCCTACATCTTGCCATCGCAGATCCAAAGTCTTTCCTGCACTACCTCCTGGCAGAAAGGAACCGCACATTATCTTGGGAAAAACCTACTGAAGTGGGCTGAAGTGGGCCCATTCTTCGGAGCATCCATGGCCGCATATCAATGGCATTCCCTGGCCAAGGTTGCTTGCCCTCCATGGCGCATAGCCAAAGGACGCCACACCACAGAAGGGTACCGTCAGGCATGGCAAGTCAACTTTGTCCAGGACCGTCCTTAGAATCACGAGTTGAGGGCACCGCAAAGCATCGGTGTCAAGACTGGAAGCATGGGCTGAGGCTGTGGATTTCTTCACGTCTTTCCTCACTGGCACTTCCTGTCAACCCTGCAGACGAAGCGTCTTTACGCCAATGGTGGCAAAGGTGGATGCCACCGCACCTGCGCAGGCATAGCGGCATAGCCATCAAACGAATACTGTACTATTGAGTGATGTAAGTGTGCTCAGGGTGGGGGATCTTTGTTCAGCCTACCAAACGCCTACCATCACACATCATGACACACCCCAGCACCAAGCCATCTTGTCACCCAATCGGCAGGGGAAAGAATGTTACGAATCCAACTCAAGATGTGCTGATCCACGATTCTGGGGTTTTGGTGCCATCTGCGCCATTGACAGCCAACTCATGACTTCTTAGGATTTTTTGCAAGGATTTCCGTGCGATCAACCAACAACAGGCTAGCTCAGATTTATGAAAATCGCGGGACATGTAAGTACATGTGTAGCATGACAGCCTAAGCTGGGCTACCCTTTCCGGTTCCACGATCAGTGGATCTGTCTTGCCTCCAGCTACAAGCGCTACATATTCCAGTCCTGTCGGCACAAAGAAGATCCTTGTGGCATTGGCGTGGCGCTTCAGGTGTCACATGTTTGCTTGCTGGCAAGATCAAGATCCAGTAAAAGCAAGAAACACAAACAACAAAAGAAACAAGTTTCCGTTTCAAAGTAAACACGATTAATCATTGCATATTGCCATTTCAGCCACGAAAATCTCAGATGGGTCAACAGTGGCATCCCCAACTCCAACGCTGCCATTGGTGCGACCAGGCTACGCTACGGCCAAGCTCGACAGTGCCGCGTTGTATCCCCACAAGCCATCCATCACCTATGGCAGTGGGCTGGCGGCCCTCACCCATTGAGGCCATCCTCACCTTCTCGTCACTCCCCGCACTAGTTATCATGGGCATTCATCGGCGGAATGATCAAAACTTAGCTGTGCAAATCTGTGCATGATCACGGGGTGACATCGTTTTCACTCGAAAACCACCCCTTCATAAAGGACCGGTCATCGCAGAAGCCATATCGTAAGATCGTACCCTTGAAGGATCCTGCTCAACACCAGCCATATCAATACCTTTCGGCCAAATACGCCCCTCGCCTGTTCGTAGGAATAGCCCAGGGCCATTGCTGACATGTTTCCCAAAAAGGATCCAGCGAAGGTTAGCCCGGCTGCTGCGGGTGAACAGCAAGAGATCCTTAGTTCAGGGATTGTTTCTAGTGGTTGTTGTTGTTGTTGTTGTTGTTGTTGTTGTTGTTGTTGTTGTTGTTGTTGCTGATGCTGCTGTTGTTGTTGCTGCTGCCGTTGTGGTTGTATCTCTGTGTGCGTGTTTTATTGAACCATCATTTTCCGTGTACTTCCATTTGTGCTCCCTGCCATTGCGGGGTGCAACCCTGCCTCTTGGCATCCTGGAAGCATGTTATCTGGCAGCCACTGTCATTCCATGTCATAGATTGACCTGCCTGATGACCCATACTCAATCGGCCAGGTCTCTCATCACAGGAATGCAACCAAGACACCCAGCAAGGATCAAGACTCCTCTGACCACAAGCTTTAGATCTCGAGCGTGCTGGCATTGTGAGGATGCATGTGTGTGTGTGTGTGTGCGTGTGTGTGTGTGTGTTTTTTTTTTCCAATCTTATTAGGCAGATGTCATTGCAGATGGATTTGATGCAAAATCGGACGGTTGATGTCGAAGAGTGTTCTGTTAGTAGACGGCGACCACACAATGCTAAATGCTTTTGATCCATAGGTGGATTGACGAAGAATCAGCTTCAAAAATTTGCGGACGTGAATTTCAGGAACACAGGTCGCAGGACATTGTGTCAGAAACCGTTGCATTGCATGAATCCCGTGGGCCAGTTTGACCACATCACCTTTGCAGAGTTCAGTGTTCACCATGAAGAATGTAGAACGAGACCAAGTGCATGGGGCGATGCCCAAACCATTGGGAAGATCATCACAACAAAATTTCCAAAAAATCGGGCAAACAGAATAGTGCTCAATAGAATCAGACCCATTTGGACATCCCAATTTGCAAGTGAAGACTTCGCCAGAAAAATTGCTCATGCCCCGCATGCGTCTGGATGTGGGCCAGCCGTTGAACCAAACACGAAGCAGCGCAGCAACAATTCGAGGATGAGAGATTGAAGCCACCGCTTCGAGGCAATGAAGTGCTCGTCTACATGCAATGTCACCCAGGCCTACCAAATTCCAGCGGCCAAGTTTATGACGCAAACGTTGCAAAGGGCAGTAGGGCACCGTGTCCATCTTTTTCAACACGTGGATGTGAGACTTCTGCAATTTGATGCTGGATTTGTGTTGCACAGCGTTCCGGCACAAAGACTCTACATCAACACCTCTGGCTCGAGTTTCAAGGACTGCAGTCCACAAACATCGAAAAAACGATTGTCCAGACCAATAAGGAAATGGACGGTGGGAGGATTGAAGCCAAGTCATGTCTAAATCATTGATGGCCTCTTCGCACCGTGCAGCAATCTGAAACCAAACCCTTACCCGAACAGCGAGAGACACAGTGTGAAGATCATCAATTTCCAATGGAAAACTCCAGCACCGGTGCAAATGCTGGACATCATCCCATGTTATCCAATTTCCAGGCCCAGGGAACAATTTGCGAACAATCATTGTCTCAAGAGAATTTGCATCGGAAGGCAAGGCAACAAGCTGCATCACAAAGGTCAAAGTAGGAAGGATGAATGTGCGGAACAATTTGATTTGAAGAAACATGCCGATAGGATGACGAGTCCAATTGCAAAGCCTGTCACGGAATTTCTTCAAGGCATTATTCCATTGAAGCGGAGCAGCCCCCGGACCAACAAGAAACCCGAGATATTTTCCAAATGAACTGATTGAGATGTGTGTGTGTGTGTGCGCGCTTGTGAATCAAGGAAACAAGCATTTGCGTACAGAGATGCATAAATGCGTAGCATGCCATGCATGTTTTCTCTCTTCATGCATATCTATATATATATAGCACTTTTTGAATATAAATACATACGACATATCATATCTATATAGAAATGCATGTATTTCTTTACATGCGCATGTGCCAGCTATATGATATGTCTCTCTCTTCCTGTGCATGTCCCTCCCCCTCATGGCCAGTCGTCTCTCCTGAGAAAGGGTCTGGCACTACGAAGATCTGCGCAACGCCACACGCGGCTGCTTCACACAGGTCAGCTATGAACATACCTGGAGCCACTGCATCTCGCCACAGCATCTCATGGCTACGACAAAGGTCAGCCATGCAAAGACATCAGCTCATCCCTCCAGCCTGGATGATCCTTAATGAAGCTAAAGTCCTGGTCAACAATCGATGGTCACGGGCTACCATGCTGAGATCTCAAAAAGTCCAAGGGAGGCTGAAACCTCCAGATGATCTCTCCACAAACCAACAGTACTCCCGGTAAAACTCCGCATGATCATTCAAAATCTGGGTGCATCCGGTGACATGTCTTCCTACATTTGGTGCGACTTGGAGCCGGTCCTTGATCTTCGGAGCTTCCGTCTGCTTGGGTGGCTTTGGCTTTGGCGGCTGGGAGTACCATTTCGCCGCAGCAAAGCCACCGAGAACCTCGGTGGCGGAGATGGCTCCACCGCTCTGCGAGGGACGTGACTTTGGAGACTTCGCGGTGAGATTCTCAAGGTTTTCTCCGGCGATCGGCCATCCAACCGATGGTTTGGACTGCACAGCAACATCAGGCAAAGCACCATGCATATCTGCAACACAACTTGCCTGGGCAAAGAATCCATGTTCTGTGTATATAAAAGGATTGCTATGGAACCTAAGTAGCTGACAGTCAACTAAATACGTATGATTTATACATATACGTTTTGTATGCGGATAGCCTGGGATAGCTTTCTACACTCCACGCAGATCCAACAGTCATGTTCCCAAGCAAAATTGAGCTGAAAAGGCCGAAGCCCAGGAAAGCCTTCAGTGACACTGCCAAACTAAACACTCAGAACACCGGCAATGCCCAAAATGCCCAGGACATCTGAAGATCTCTTGAAAGCACTGAAACCTTCTGGAGCACCTGCAAGTCATGGGGGCTGTGGCGGTTCCAACCTGCTTGGACCTGCCAACCAAATCTGTCGCCACATGTCGCCACATGTCGCTACCCTCTCAGGCTGTGCCAGGAGACTGTCAAGGCTAGCAGGTTGAAGACCAGTGTCCACTGCGGCATCGGTGCCATCATGGGACCCAACTTCCTGAAGCGAAGAGGGAGGCCATGGAGACGGTGACCCAGCGGGAACCGTTGGAAATTTCGGAACTCGTCCAGCCTTATCATTTTCTTGAAATTACTTGGAGCTTTGCTTCGCAAACCAAGTGACCAACAGATCGCAATCGGTTTGTGTCATTGAAACTGTGTCCACCAACCGACGCTTCCAGCATGTAGCTAATCCTCGATCCGCTGGGTATCCCGGCGCAGCTATGGGGGCTGAGAGACCGCCCACCGCAACGGTCAGCAGCATATCACCCAATGCACCAGAACTGGGCAGAGCTGCTGAGCAAATTTGTTCATGACGAGTTTTGAGAGGACCCTAACCTGTCCCAACATGACTACTGTCAGCTGAAAAAAATCCTCCTTTTGGGGTCACACATCACCATCGTCAAAAGCGGTGGTGCCAGCGTGGTGCCTGCCTTTTTTGTATTTCAACATGTTTCAACATGTTTCCCTTCATGCTTCAACTCTTCAATCATCTCATGGTCCATCATGGTTCATCATGGCTCATTATGGTTCAACTCTTCCCAAGACATCCCAAGTTACATGGCCCAAGGCGGTTGCTACTCTGGCACCTGAAGGGCCCCAGAGCACCCAGGGCAGGCGGCATGAAGGGCAGCGCCGGCTGGAAGACCGCCAAGGCACAGCCCACCAAGGCACCATTGTAACCTGGCTGTGTGCGCTTGATGACTACATATGATAACTACGCAATATAATATATATTGTATGAAGTTATATATCTAAATAACTGTATTTGTAAATAATATATATATATAGGTTTTTATATATTTAAACATATATAAACTACATCACTATGTTTGATCTCTCTCTCCTATATAATTCATTCATAGAATATTTTACGACATCCATGAACGACAAAACACGATCTCTTCCATGATGCCTTCTACAATGTCATGTTTGTTCAAGTATTTGCCTAATTCTCTCTCTGTATCAGATGACATCACTCGAACAGTCTTTTGGTCTATTAGCATATATTTCCAACTATGTCCGGCGTAAAACGCCAGAATTTGTAAAACAGCATCCACGCGATGAACCTTTGACCCCGATTCACTAGAAACAGCATCAACCCGCCATCACAATGGCCCCATGAGCACAATGAAACAGCGCAACGAAACCGTACGAGTTCCATGGTGATCAATGAATTCCATGGATTCCATGACCATGAAACCATCTACCGTCCAGCTGCTGCTCACCTGCCAAGCCGTCACTCACCATCTGTCGATCCAGTCGTGCCAGGTATGCCACGCTAGTGGCAGAACCGCAGCCCAGCAATGCCATGACACCTGTCCTGTGCTCGTGAGCTCTTGCAGTTCATGCAGGAAAAATCCACTTGAAATACAAATCAACTCGAAACAGCACGATTTCACCGCTGCCAAGATGCTGCAAATCACCTGCCATTAAGGCTGCAGCCTGGGTAATTTGCAAACACACGATTCACAAAAGCATCACTCAGCTGGACCAAGCGAAAGGGAATGAAAGATTTCTTGAACTTTAACCTGGGGCCAACCCAAGGATATCGATCGGATGGCCCCTTCTCCACTCTACCGTATGCCACTGCGCATCAGGGGATGGTATCAAGACCAGCCAAATCTTAAGGTGCCCAAACCTGCACGCATAGAATTGCATGGATATCGCAAAGCAATCAGCCCACCCTCTCCAAGAAGCCTAATTCCCGCTCCACGATTCATTCCCTAAGGCCCTGGCAATGAAGACCCCTGAGAGGGCATTGTTGCAGAAGACCACCTGGGAAGCAAGCAGTGCCAAGCAGCAAGAACAAAAAGTGCAGCATAGAACACATACGAACGACCTCCGCATCGGGAAAAGACATACATGTATAAGTAGAATACATAAAACATCATAAAACTATCTGCTATGTGAGTGCACATTTATTACCTGCTCCTGCTCCTACTGCTCCTCCGACTCTATTGATTCAAATTTGAGACTGACACTCGCGTGTTACCTACACTCTTACTTACACCTTCAACTTTGCCGAAGATATCTCGAAACTGACAGCGAAGCTGATCCTTGTAAATTGCCAACTAGATCCAACTAGTGAATCATCTTTCTCACCCTTTTTGGCACCACGAAACACCACTGCTCACTGCTCCATGTATTGTGTAGGGGCACACCCAGTCCACCCTTCTGCAAGCTCGCCTGACCCATGCCTCGAAAGATCTCCACAAAAAACCTTGAGAACAACTGTCAGCAAATCCCTCCAGCCATGAGAAACACTTGCGCTGCAGCATGCCGCAGCACTGAAAATGACTTGGGTACACTTGACAAAACAAAGACACAAAAGGGATTCTCAACGTTTGGCTAGGGATGTCCTGCGGTCGATTTTGGTCGGGCACGAGGCCACCATCATCCAGCATCCATTTTGCAGAAGCTGCCGCACTGAAAGAATTCCCAAAGACGCTCAAAGCAGAAATGCGTCCCATTTATATCCACTTGTGTACACCTTGGCGTAGTTGATTCAGTTGTTCCATCCCCATTATTCGTTGGTTTTGTTCATACCTGCCGGTTGCCGCTGACATTCAATTGGCTAAACATGTCATATCTCGTCGTCTGTCATCATCTGACATCCTACTACATCCTAATGCACCTATGATTCGCTGGTCATATCATGTGTTGGTTAGCTTGTTTATGCATGTTTATGCTTGTTTCAGATTCATCCATTGTGCGCTTCCTGAGAAATCTTTCCACAGCCCAGGAACGGTGGAATGGGCGGTGGTCCTGGCTGTTCTGCATTCAGCGCGGGGGCATCGAAACCCGGGCGACCTATCAGTGCAGACATGTTGGGGCCCAAGCTGTGGCCCAAGCTGAGGGGATTTTGTCTGAGCAACTGGCAATAAAAAAAGAAGAGAGAGGATAGGAAACGGATAAGGAAACAGAATAAGCAGTGAGAATCGTTGGCATCAGTAAGATAAGTAAGATAGAAAAAGACAAAGGAATTGAGATCAAAGGAACTTTCATAATTTGATGTTGGGAATTGAGACTCTGAATGCCAGCTCAGAACAGCGGGTGACTTATAGCAAAGTTGTCTGAAAACCTATCACAATTTGGTCGCTACATCTTCCGAAGACCAGTATTCAAACTCTTCCTGTCACTAGGAAACTCAATGAAGTGGCTACTCCTCGGCAAACCAAATGTTTCAATGCAAGGCTTTTCTCTGCGGCCTGGAAACAACCCATAATCGCCCGCAGGAACGCACTTTTTTAGGGTTGTGGAAGCCAAGCGCTCACCAAACCACAAAAAATCGGGTAGGGATCAGCTTCATGCTTCAGCTGCTGCAGAGCAATTCTGAGCATGGAAGTCTTGATCTGCAAAATCGAGGGGAGCCGTGCATCAGAAAAGTAGCAAAGAATCGGGATCCAACTACCACCTTCTGTAGTTCTTGCTAAAGTTTCAAAGTTTCGCCATCTATCCTCAATATCTCTATGTTCCGCTAGCTGGCTAGCTGCCTGCGAACTACTAGTCCCAGTGCTATTCCCATTACTGTACTACAACCACTACGGTCTAGTACTGTGTGGCTGGCTTGTTCCGATAATCAAAGCCCTCCAACATGTTTTAGCTTTAACAATTTGACACCCTAGCTGCTACTTTTCATGGCACCGGCAAAAACAAAAACATCAGTGCTAATCACGCACAACCTGACTGCCTTCCAAGCAATGGCAGCGTTAGGAGCTTCACAGCAGCTCTCTATCGGTGGCAGCACTAACATCGGGCGACGTAAACGTGCTCAGGACAAGATCATTGATTCAGTTGTTCATTGATTGGGATGGTTCAATCAAATGTAAGTCCAAGCATGTGGCAAGTCCAGCCCGAATAAGCAGGTGCTCGACACTATACATGTCACTGCGCATGGCACCGGGGGCCGCAAAGCACACAACGCAAACGCTGCAAATCCTGTGCAGTTTCCAGCCGATGCTTCCGGCTTCAAACCCACATGAAGCGCCGACAATCTCGGTGATCCTTGGGGAGTTGCAGCAGGGCGGGCGGAGCTTCCCAAACAGGTAGCACGCCATGGCACGTTTTCAATCCCACTCCATGACATGCATCGATTTTTACATATCTGTTGTTGCACAAGCCCCACAGGCACATGCTCTGCTTCAGCACCTCTACCTCTGCTTTTGGAAAGGCCAGTTCAGCGCCTGATGCCTCATGATGCCTCATGCGGATGGCAAGTCCAAGCAATTAGGAGGCTTCGAAGCCTTGGGTCGAGTCAATTCCATTGATGGATATTGTTGGGAGTCCCATGGCATAAACAAACAAACAAACAAAACAGCGATCTCCACATGTCCAGCGTCTCTTCTCGCTTCCTCGTCCTGCAGTGGATAGTCTGCACCGATCGCGCTGGCGACCGCCAAACCGGATGTACAAGCCAAGTCATGACCATTCCCCGGGGAGGTCCTCAGAAGCATAGCTCTGCAAGCCGTGTACCAAGGTTTTTGGATATCCAACCTACTATCGTTATCGTATGATTGCGAAAATGATATATGCACATACATTGATACATAGGTATATATATATATACAGTATCTATTTCATTTTTTGTCTGCGATAAGAACAATGATTGTCATGATTTGTATCCATATGAATGTGTGTGTGTATGTGTTCCTTGCAGATTGTTTGTCTCCAGAATGCGGCCTCATCATACCACAGCCAAACTCGGCTGATTTTGCTTCCAAAAGTCCAATTGGAACAATAGTAGATTCCCCGGCGTCCTTGCACCTTGGTATGGCCAAGTGATGATAGAATCATGAGGGGACCTTGTATGTTCGTCAACCCATGTAACGCTATGGTGCTGTCAAACGCCATCTGAGCTGATCATTTGCAACACGTTGCAACCACAAAACTGTCCAAATACAAAAATGTGTTGAAACATACTGGCAGAAACTTGCGAACGTGAAAACTTGCAGACCACTAGCTGCCAAGATCACCCAAGAAAAACCTAGTCCACTGAGATCCCCACCAAGTGCAGCATTTGAGTGACGATCATGTTGTGAGTTGATAAGCCTTGGAAGATCTTGCACCGAAAAGTCAAAATCAATAATTTGTGATTTGTTTATTGACATTATGTATTTCATGGAAGTGTAGTCAGTGCTGATTTCCCCCGATAGAAAATATGGAGAACTGGCTGGTGATATGGAGAACTGCTCCGGTGCAAATCCATGTTTCATCATGTTTCCTCCATCAGGCTCTGTTTCCTGGCCCGCTCGGGCACAGCCAAGCAGCATGGATGCCCACGAGGGGCTGAGAAGCTCTGCACCACGCTCGATGGATTGATGGTACGCGTCTTGTGTTGACATTGAGTCCTCTGTTCGCTCAGCAGTCGCTTTTTTTTGGGGCGTTGACGATCCGACGAATGGATCCTAGAGAACTTCAGCATACTTCATTTAGGTCTTTCCTGTTCTTTACTCCTCAACTTCTCGCTTCTCGCTGCTTGGAACAGGATTGAAACATGAAATACCGTATTTTCCGGGTCCGCAATAGTCTGTGTATACCAGGGCAATGGGAAAGTGATTGATCTTCGTGAGTCAAGCTTCGATCCACCATCACTTCTCTATTGAGTTCCCACTGGGATTGCCTCACCAGCACGACAGCCCAGCATAGCCCAGCATCATGAACATAGGGCAGTCAGCAGGAGCTACCCCAAGAGATCTGGCGGAGGGACTAAAGGCGCCCAAGTTATGCGTATACCTCGGGAGCAAGTGCAACCGCCTATGCCCGCCACCTTTGCTCTTCATCCAACACGGATTTGCCACATCTCTCTGTCTCTCTCTCTCTCTCCCTATTCTACTCTATACGTGTCATTCTATTTTCTGAATTATGTTCGATTCTCTCTTCTGATCATGATTATTTTGTTTTTCTTCTTCTTCTTTTTCTTCTTCTTCGTCTCTCTTTCTTCAGTTCCCCGAAGCTTCCGGAGATGGTTGCCGGGATGTGGTTTTGTGGCAGTTCGCTTTGCCCAAGGCGAGATGGTTTTGGCACTGCAACATGGCCAAGCTCATATGGAATATGCCGTCAACAAGTTGACTTTTTATGGGAGAGTTCAGGTCTGCATAGCCCTGGGCCATGAAGAAGGGTCCATTCAGACCCTTCGCTCCTTGCTTATGCGTACTGGTTTTCAGGAGAAGTATACCTGCCCTGCAGGGAAAAACGTTGGCACATGGCCACTGTCAGATAAACATAGATAAACGGCCTTAGCAAGCTCAGCCCATGAACCAACCTGCTGCCACGGCGCTCAATGTTCAGGCCGCCGCCCTCGCGTCCGCATGGATCGACATCAATGAGAAAAGCAGCGTGTTTCAACAGGGAGTTGTGATGCTTCTCCGGCAAGCAGCTTGCGTCCTCAAAATCTGCATGGGACCACGGGCATCAAATATCATCAAATCGCAACTATGCAGAAATCCAGCAACAATCCAGCATCCAAACTATAACAATTCTTGCATGTCACCAGCAATGGCGTAGCCATAGAAGTGTTTCCCTGGTACCACCCTATGACGCTTGCCTGGTGCACTGGCACATCAAGCCAATCCTCAGTTGGATGTCTCATACATTTGTTGGCATGGAGCTTGGTTGAAGCGCCAAGCCGTGCACCAAACGAGGAAACGGGAAGACCAAAACCCTCAGTGTAAGATGTGCCAGGGGTCCAACTAAGCTCCCCTCTCCAACACATCTTATCCATCGAAACTGAGCAGGAAAAATTGACACATAGCTCTGGCAAATGCGACGAGCATCCTTCCAGTCTGACTGGTGCACTTCATCATGATACTCGACGGCTCTCAGCAAATTCTGTTCCATCCAGTTCATAGGTCTGATGATGTTTGCGGCCGCCGAGGCCGGACAGGCCAACACCACCCTGTCGAAGGTCTCAATTTTTCCATGGTCATCCTGAAGTGCGGCATTTCTTGAGGTGCATGACCGACCGCTAGTGTCACTCACTTGCAGTGCCTTCAGCACCCACTTCACCAGGACTCTTCAGTGCCAAGCGTCAATGACCTGCTGCTTCCATTGTCCAGAGTCTTTGCTGAATTGGACTTGCCTGGTGGCAAAAATGAGCAACCGCGTCCGGAGCATTGGACATATTGGACACACAAAGGACGGACTCTACATGCGTGAACCCGCAAGAGGAATGCCAACAGAATGAACTGCATGCAGCAGTGCCTAAATCATCCAGCCTTGATCTATGCCAGCGAAGGACTAGGAAATAAAGGAATCACATGCATTCAAACGTATATGAACAGAAGTATGACCAAATCCATTTATGACAAGTGCGAGACTGGCATGCCCTGGATGTTTTAATCCAGCTCTTCAGGGCCCAAGAAATCCAAAAGCATTTGAAGCATTTCATCCCTCGAAGTCTTTCATTCCCCCAGCAAAGGCAGCCTAACACGTGTGTCCAGCTTGACGTTGCACTTGGCAGTGGCACGTTGGAAAACCTCTTGCGAGTTCCCGAGGTCCCAAGTCATACCTCGATCTGCTGGGCAGCGGTTGAACTTCGACCCCGATGTCCCACAGTGAGAGATGACATGCGATTGGGAGTTCAGTAGGATTACTCAAGTTGGTCTGGACAATCCACAGTATCCCACTGTTAACAAAGCGGGACGTCTTTCAGAGCAATCCATGTTCAACACCCAATAAGTTTGAGCATCTAGGAATCTAGGCACATAAATAAAGATATGTGGGCATGTGTTTGTCTGTGTGTGTGTGCCTTTGCCTCTAGCAGGGAGAGAGAGCGAGAGAGAGGGGTAGATAGATAGGTGCGTAGATAGACAAATAGAAAGAGAGATAGGGGGAGATAGATAGAGATATCGAGATAGAGAGATAGAAATAGAGGGGGTAAGACATGTAAAAGTACAACTAATCTACGTAAGATAAAAGTACAACGGGCGCAAAGATTTCATCTTCAGAGACACTGCACCCAAAGAGCTGTGATCCCCACTTGTCATTACGTCTCCCATCCAACAAGTGACAGAGAAACCGCAAAATAACGCTGAATTATGGTCAATTGCCATCTTTGCCAGGCCACTCTTGCGGCTTCGGTGGAGTGGTGAAATTGCATCTAAGATCCTCAGAATGATCCGATCTCACACGGTCCAATCAGCATCTCAGCAGGAGTCCCCTCAACAAACGTGACAGTCACCATGCAACAAAATCTCCATTTGAGCACCAATGACAAGGTGTTGGATTACATCAAAGGTCCATTGACGTCATACCGAGCAGCTCAAAGCCGCTTCCGGGCACATCATCAATGTGCACAGTGCTCAAATTTAGACCTTGGCAGCCCGCAAGTATCAAGCTTAGAACTGTCTGGTGGTACTAGACCTTCGGTTACCTTCAGTTGGATGGGGTTGCTTGGATTATCTTGTGCAGTATGCATGGAGTGGCCTGGTGCACTGGTCATCATCATTATCATCGTTAGCATTATCATCTTCATCATCATCATCATCATCATCATCATCATCATCCAATGATGGTCTCTGTTATCTCATTGTCTTGTGCACACGTACATTAGGTTAGATATGCAAATTCGCAAAATTTCGTCTGCAATGATGGATTTAAAGAATATGCACGGTGTTGAAAAGTTTGATTAATCATGATCCTTCCGCTTGCCGTATCGCTCACGCTCAAACAGCTTGCGGCATGGAGTTCTCACCATGGCACCATGGAATGGCTTGATCACATTGGTCCAGAAAGCATCAGAGCATCCAAAGAGGCGGGAAGCAGTTCTAAGCCCAACCTGAAAGGCATCAGCACGGCATTTCAGGCGTTGAAAAAAACATGTAAGTTTTGTTCAGATGTGTCATTCGAGACTGAGTCATTTGAGTCCAAGGAAGAACTGGAGCCAAATTCATCTGCAAGGCCAAGGATTTGATGGTTTCCCCGTCCAATCCTGGACTTTTCCTTGTCACAGGCAATCCACAACCAGGCATCACTGGGCATGACATGCCTTGCATGTCTTGCAGGCGGGCTGCATAGTTCAAAGGGCTGAAGAATGGTAGCAATGTAACTTGGTTGGTCTCGTAGAAGGATGTTCTCGATGATCCCCAGCGAAAAAAAGAGTTGATTTTACCTCGGTTCTGTGGCAACTCTCCTGCCGCGAGCCAATGATTGTCACAGGTGTTCTTCAGTGGCCATATGTGGGGGAGTGGCATCTGTCTGGGAGTTACGCTTCTTGATCTTTAACCAAGGCCAACCAGTGGAACGATAGTTTCAGAAGCCCCATGGACCCTACGAAAAAGGAAAGGTGTTCGTTGAGCAGCAAGGATGGAAGTGAAATCTTCCAACTGAAGATTTGTAGCGCATCCCAGGTACCAATGCATCTGATCATGCGATCGTAGCAACGAAAATCTGCAGCGTAACCTCGGACTTAGCAGACTGAAGGACAGCTTTGACAAACAGTAACGAGACCCATCCAGAACATCTAACTTTGCGATTGCCAGATTTCCACTTGTTCTTTTGCCTACATGTCCTTCACCATCAAAACTCCGCAGGAGAAACGATGTAAGCCTGTGGGTTGACAGAATGATTTCAAACATTTCAATCTACATCGATGCATCTTGTAGATACAAATATGTCCAGTCTTCAAACCCGTGTACACATTCGCATATTCATATACATTGACTTTTGCGCAATATGCACACGCAACTGGCATTTGTGCATTTCGATGTGTATGGGACACCTGTCCAATCCGAAGTCCAGTTCATGCCATGACACGTTCTTCCAACGATGGTTGGAGCATCTTGTCGATGCCACTTGCAGAGCCGGGCTGAGTGTAGAACTCAGAAGTGCCGTTGACTTGACTGTGAATGACGTAGGGCAACTCGACTGTTGCTGCTTTCACTCCCAAGTGCTGGAGTAGGGCGGTGTAGTTGCCTCAAGCCGCGACTTCAAGGACCCGAGGTGGCAACCACACTCTCCTGGAATGATTCGTACGAGTTTCTACTGTCACATGTGAGTCTGTTTTCTGGGCCCACGAGAGGCTGCTGCCCTGGGCACAGAAGCTCGGTCCCTCTGAGTTCAACGAGTTCAATGGGATCAAAGCTCAAACAGAACACGTGAAGAAACATCCACCTGTATTTTTTGCATTGAAAATTGCAACTCCAAAGATTTTAATGAGAAAAGGCAAGGACAACTACAGGTCTGCCAATGTGTGAAGCTTCAGCAGCCGCACTGTCCCCCAACATTTCGAGTATCCAAAATGCTGATTTGTTGAGAACCCCACTCCACTTTTAAAATTTTGCTTCGCTACGATAGAACTCTGGCGCCCAATACAGAACACTCAAATCCTGCGAGACCATCTTCTCCTCAGTGACTTGCTGTACGTCCGCTGCACTGCAGATCTTTCCCAACCAAATTCTTGCTGCTGGGAAGTACGAGTCACACATTGTCACATCAAACTTACGTAGTCAAGGGCATGCCATGTGCCTCAATTCCTGGTGAAAGTTACTGCGAGCAAATGAACCGAAGTGAAACATGGTGAAACCTGAATCAGCATTGAATCTAAAGCTGAAGAAAAGTTCAGACTTTGGCCCTGCCGAGCGTCCTCTCCGGCTTTGCCGACAGGGAAGGTTGCCAACTGCGCATTGCCACCCAGAACTTTTCGGGACTCCTTAGAAAAGAAACGGCATGTAGCAAGTTATGTGTCACCTTGCAAGTTACTCTGCGGCTAGGAGTTTTTTCAGCCCTGATATGAAAGTGCTCCCCTGCGAACGGCTGACCTTTACTGCATATCATGCCAGGTATACGGACGGGCCCTAGACTGACAAAAGAAACAGGGAGAAGGAAGCAGGAACAACAGAGAAAGCAGCCAAAAAGGATATCATATAGAATGTGCATGTGCAAATGCAAAGTGGCTAGATTTGGATACATGTGCACAAATGTTGGATAATTTGGATCTCCTTTGATGACGCTTCGAGGGCCTTTCCTTAAGTGAGGGATGATGCTATGATGATGTGCATGATGACGAACACACAAAGGCGGGCACAACGAGAACATGAACAATTTCAATTCGACTCATTTGGACGGCACTATTTTGACCATTGTTTGACCATTCAGTTTTCACAAATGCCATCGTGACCAAAAGGACATCGATGATGCATCGCATCAGGGACTATATCGTTCCAGGCTGCTGGACATGAAATTGGACCCTAAGCATCATACTAACATACAGGAACTACAATCGAGGACAAATTGCATGGATTTGTTGGATTTGTTTGATGTGCGATTGCGCTTGCGAAGCAACTGCACCTGTGTCCACGATGCCCACAAACCTCCTAGGGGCAGAACATTACGTAGCAACACAGGGCGCTAATCAATGGCAAGGGTCGTATACAGTGACATCGTACCTTGGCTCAGCACCCTGCACGTTTGCGTTTGCAAATGTGCCCGGGATGATTGGATGGCCAACGCCACTTATGGATGGTTGTGGATGGTTGTGGATGGTTGTGGATGGTTTGTGAGGCCAATTTTGGCAACTTTCATGGAAAGTCCACCTCTTCAGTTCCGTCCGAGACAGTCAATCCAACTCACCTTTTGGAATCCTCTGGCTATCGCTTCGCATCAAACGCACTCAAAAGGACTTTGGCCAAATCAAGAATATCATAGAAATTGATAGAATTTCACCCCGCAAGCTTTGCCAGGCTGCCCTGATTCTGCCAAGCTAAATGCACAGCTGCAACCAGCGATTCCTCCGCCGATCACAGCCACCTTTCTCCGCTTCCCGGAATCCACGGCCTGCAACTGTGCAGCTCCTGTGGCGAACTCAATGAAGGATGGAGTTGGCGAGGCCCCCAGTGACTAGCATTGTTTGTATACCTAAATCTATGCATCAATTTGCCCTCCATACCAATCCTACACTACTACTGTACTCTTCATGCCGTTGAAAAGCTTCATGGATCGCACCTCGGAGCCGAACAGCTAGGAACACACACATATCATACATTTCCATAGGTTGCTTAGGATTGCAACCAGGGTTGCAACCAGGGTTGCTGCTCAGTGAGGTGGCTTCCAGGTTAAACGCTTGACGCATCGCCTTGTAGCAGCTTGACCCACAGCTCCTCCCAGGCCAGGCACAGAGCATGGTAGGAAGCTACTGCAGCTTTCCTGGGAGGCACAGGCTGCGGTGGACGAAGGCTTTCGACTGCGAAGTAGCTGCAAAGTAGCTATGACTTGGTATGACTTGGTATGCCCTGGTATGACCTTCTCATCGCCAATCACACCATTATGCCCAGCGGATCCTATCCGCAATGTTCAAGGTCAGTTGGCAATCTTCAACCAAGGTCAATCCCAGAAAATCTGAAGCTCATTTTTTGTTGATTCGATTGATTCGCTCAGCTCAAAGGAAAAGATCACCGCACAGCCCCCGCAGACGCTTTCGTCTTGCCAAGAGTCTGCCAATGGCCTTCCTTGGGGTGAGCTGCATCCCAGTGGTGCTCAGTTTATTAGGTTTTGTGTAAGTTTTTCTTGACAATCACGACACCATATTATATAAGTGTGTACGCACAATTATGCACATGTGGATGCACCCGGCACTACAAACTGCATGTCCATAGTTTCATCTTATATACGTCACGCTTGTTCATGCTTTCGATGCCGGGCCGGCATGATGGTGGACCCAGCTTGCTCTATTCACTGCGAACAACAAATTATGGAGCATTTAGGTTGTTGTTGGTCAGATTGAGATTATGCACACATGCTTTAGCCCAACAATTGTGAGCCAAACAGTTTTCAATTTCCTTTTTTCACTGTTCCATCCATGGTGTGACAAACATGTCAAGTTCTCCACCCTATGTACTCCGCCCTTGTGGCGGTATCAGCGTGTCTGCGCACAGATTAGATACAATGTAATATAATATGGACTACAAATTTCATAAATCAAATTGAAATAAGTTCCTTTGCACGGCAAGTTTGACCACTGGTACCCGCGCAAGTCATCCAGGAGCATCAACTGCTCTTGGCCAACCACTGGCTTCACACGTCCCACGTTCACTGACGCCAGGGCTCCAATGAGAGGCACACGGCTCAAGACGCGAAGAAAGCTTCGCATCCACCACCAAAAGGAACTCGTGAGCGTCACCTGGGCCCCAGGAAGATCAGGAAGGTACCCCTGCATTGGATAAATGGCAGGCCAGGGCACCAGGAACCGTCTCTGTCACCTTCCCCTAGGGCACTAAGCCATACCAAGCCATACCAAGCCACTACCCACAGGCCACACAGTCGCGAGTACATTCTTCGCCGGCTCCTGGCGGTGGTGGAAATGTGCTTCGGAGGCTCTGCTGCACTTTTATCGACAGCCTCGACAGCGTGCGAGAGAGTCTCCTCTCCACCGCGTCATTGTGGCCAGATCCATTCAACGGCAATGTCCCTGCTAGGTGCTTGGCACACCGAGGGTCACGCAAAGCTTCCATGCTTCTGTCGCTCCTCAACTGGCGCTAAATGTGCTAAGTCCCTTGACCCATGGGGTCCCGTGGGCGAGGAAGGGACCAGTCAACTAGATCCAAGTCTTGCGAGGTGTGCAAGCACAAACGTCACATTTTCACACACAGCATCCAAATGCATCCAGCTTATAGCATCGTATAGCCTGGCCCTATCCAGCCGATCAAATGAGTTCAGCACCCGTCACTGTTTCAGTCACTCTGAGTGGAGCTGAGCATCAAAGTGCCAATAGCATAAGGGGCCAGGGCATCCATCACCTGTGGCATCGCAACAACTGGTTGACCCCTTCTGCCTACATCTATCGAGCCTATCCGAGCCTCGGGCTTGTTGTAGTGGACCGGATAGTGTTTCCACATGATTTCCAGGTCCTGCCCTCCTGCACCATACAAAGCATCCGCACCACCTGGCTCGAAATGCTCCAGGCGATGTTGGTAATGGATGCAATGGATCCACGGATGCTATGCCTACATGGAACATCAATTCTTCCAAAACCACCCCCCTGGAGTCGCCGGGAGTCCAGCAGCGTTCTGCGCTGTGACACACATGCATGTCCGCCACATCCAAACGCAAGAACAGCTAGCTGATCTAGCCAACCGAGAA
This sequence comes from Symbiodinium kawagutii, assembly GCA_009767595.1. Taxonomy (NCBI): domain Eukaryota; class Dinophyceae; order Suessiales; family Symbiodiniaceae; genus Symbiodinium; species Symbiodinium kawagutii. The sequence goes on from VSDK01018072.1 coordinate 353,694, forward strand.
ATGCTTAAGGTGAACAGCACGACTCCTTTGGTCAGGGGATGTTCGTCAGGGGTCCTAGTGTTTTGACCCTCGATCTGCCTGGGTGCTCTGCAGCGAAGCTGGTCACGTCGTAGACCACACCACCATAGGCCACCCACAGCGAGCTTTCTGTCACGTGTTTCTGAAACTCTGCCAGAGAGATTTCTGGCAACCTCACGACATGGCCAGATTCACAACTTTCAATCCAACCGTAACCAGAGATTTAGAGATTTACCCGTATGTTCATCACGAAAGAAATGTGACATGTCTTGAAGATATTATGTAGTGAAATCAGCCACAAAAACGGTGCGAATGTGAATCAGAATGCCTGTGAAGCGTGACAAAAACTGAAATCCCAAGCACAGCACGTATTGGCATGGAATGTTTTCACATTTGCACAGCTCACATGGCTTCACAAGGGTGGTAATGTTCGACATCGCAAGCTGCACCAGCTGAGTCGCTTTCCAGCAGTGACCTGAAGCGCGGATCGCACTAGCTGTGCCAGACTCGAAGGGGTCATTTGTCACAAAGGTAAATCTGGAAGCACCATTTGGAGCGGTATGGAGCGGTTTACAAGAATTACTGGCTTTTAATTTTGGCTTCCAGCTGAGTTTGCTAGTGCACAAGGATACACTAGGTACAAGATCGTCGTACGGGTACCTTTGTGCTCATCTATTTCAAAGAAAATTAGGTGAACATGCTGCAAAGGGCCGCTCAACAGTGCAAATGAGAGACGTCTGCAGCCAAACTTTCTATTCTTCGTGTGTGTTCTGCCTGTGAGCGGGCAGAGCTTGGCTCAAGAGTTGCACACAGACTCGCGATAAATGTAAGGGATGTAAGGGGAAATGTATTCGATAGAAGGTATTGGAAGACCATGGTCTTGACTAAACTGTAGGGCCTACTCCCTATCAGCCTCATATCTGCTTGTCCATACTAGCCTGGATTGCGAGCTTTCAAAAGCCTAGATTAGATATCCAACAAATCCCGATCAGATCACCTGTTGATTCACTTCCAGCCAAATCAACTTGAACAACGCATTTCAATTGGTTCAGTGACCATCATGGCCATTCACTCATCATTGCCCCCCTAAAGTCCACTGCACTTGAGCTGAAGCATGGGACATACTTAGACTGCATCGTTTCCAACTTGCAGCTTATCAGCTTGTCCAATTTTGCTTGGCCAGTTGCAGCTTCTTGGCCATTCATTGGCCCATGCGATCCATCAGCCCTCAAGCCATAGGATACCGTGCCAGTGGCGTCACAGGAGACACCAGCCTGCCCGGTGTTGCATCTTTCCGTCCAGTGGTAAGATTGCAGCCGCAGGACTTTCAGAGATATGAGATTTGACTGTGGGGTACCCTGGCACCCTGGTGAACATCTCAAAACCAAAAAGCTACAGAATGTACAGAGAACATCATTTGTTGCGATGTTCATCCCACTTTTGTTGGGAACGCTTGCGGACACCCGGTGGTTTCCTCTCTGCTCGGGCCCGCCTTGTACCATGAGGCCGAGATCAGCAGAACGCTGCCGGCAGCTCCCATTCGCATCAATTCGGTGGTGGCCCGTCGCTGAAGGCCCTTGCCTATGGCGATGCGCGGCTGGCGAGCTGAAGCTTCGAGACTCAAAAAGCATCAAAGCAAGCAAGAGGCGGGCAATCCATAAACCTTTAGAAATCACAAGCACCACTACACCACTAGTCAGTGAAATCATGTGAAAATTTTGGGACATGCGGTCCTCTGACCTTTTGAGTTCGTATAGGCCTCGGAAGGGAGGCGGATACAAGGGCAATCAAGGGCACATCCAATCACTTCATCCGACCATTGTGGTCGCCTCCGTCGCCAACAAGGTGGGTAATGGAAAATATACTGTAGCACCGTCATTAGAATTGCTGGATCAGATCTGTATCTATCTATCTATCTATCTATCGATCTATCTACAATCTATCTATCTTACATGGCTTTCTGTTTGCTAGTATGTCAGTATGTTTGTGAATTGCCTTGTTTTGAGCTGAGCCCATTGAGCTCACAAAACCCGCTGGCACCTCCCAGCGGCTTCACCAGCTGGTGCAGGGTGCCGGCGCATCTGCCACGGCACAGGCGCAAGCGTAGAGCCCTGTTCTCCCGGACCCGCAACATGGCGCCGGCGCACAGCTGAAAAATCTCGATCTCGCCTTCTGGGGTGTGAACCTGGGAGATCCTGGGAGCCTGTGACTTCGATGCAAAGTTAATCTCGACCTCTCTCTCTCTCTCTCTCCGTTTCAAAGTGTTTTTTTCACTTTTCCATCCTTTCCATCCCTTCCTCCATCCAAAGCAAACACCGCAACATGCTTCCTCTCTCTTTCATCATCGGACTGCAACCATACACTTGCACGACTTGCACGCTTTTGGAGGGACGAGCAAATGCAAAAGCCCTTATAGTCTATACTTATAGTATCTGTTTCAAAGCTTGAGTCGAGAAAAAGCATGGTCGATATCGGTCGATTGTGTTGGCGGCTATCAGCAGTCATGCAGCACAATGCGGCAAAGTGCAACACTCGAAAGGTAGATAATGTCAGTCTTGAATGCCAGAATGCCTCAAGAATTAAGAATCCTCAACTGATACATGCGATGATGCCAACATATGCCACTGATGGGCCAATTGATTGAGGGAACCAATCAGAGTTCAGTCGAGCTTCAGTGCTAGGGTCTCTGGGTGGCGTGACCAAGGATCTGCACTGTGGCGTGCAAAACAGGGACCATTGCAGCAACCATTTCACAACGAAATCCGCGCCTGGGGCTGTGCCGAAGGCTCGACATAGATATCGGCTCGGATCTGCCCATCTGTGGATGGTGTGGCTTGGAGCCTCGTGGCCAACGGTCTGCAAACGGCGGATCAATATCGTCGGGCACGGGCTTCGGGCATTTCGAACGCAAAAATCAGTTGTGGATCCAGCCATTTCAAGCCCATATTGAGATACTTCGATACTTCGATACTTCTTCCCATGTTCTCTGCAGCTTGCACGAATCGCCGCCTGGATTGATGAATGGTGCAGCATAGGAGTAAAGCTCCTCCGCCTGTGGTTAGTGAAATGATGAGGCCCGACCACAATGCTGTCATCTGGCTGTTTAAGACCTAGCCCAAACATCCCCAAGCATCAGAGGCTAAAATTGGATTCTCCTTACATATCTTACATCTTACATCTCTTCACTGCCGTACTGAAGATCCTGAAGCTCTGCCCTAGGCCAAGGATTGGAACTGACTGAGGCCTTTTGCGTGTCCAACTTTCCCTGTCCCAGTGCCCGAGCCTTGCCATAGAGGAGCACCTATGCATCCAATGCACCTCGTGAGGTGACACGGGATGACACGGGAGGACCTCTGCCCACAGTGCAGCTTCCTGGGCGACCGAACACTTCGCAACATGGCCATTCTAACGAAGAGGACCGCACGAACCGCGCGTTCACACGGAGCCCCTCAAGCCATGGCTAGCCAAACAACTTGCGGGCCAAACTAGACAATGCATGGCATACGGCAATATACAGCATACAGGAATTGGAACACAAAAGCAGAGCAGTTTCTTGCGCAACAAATCGTCTCGTGAAAACCTGGCCGTTGCAGTTTTCTAGAACATCATGCTTGCAGCTGACATCAGAAAGCATCACCGGTCATTCTCTCATCAACAGGTGAAAGTTGGCTTATCTATACTCACTGTGCATCGCTCATGCCCTTGTGTAATACGCACATCTTCATCTACCATTTCTATGCATCTGCGCTTCATGCTTGGAAACTGTTAACAACATTTCACGGTGGTCCACCAGCGAGAGATAACCATGCATCATGATATCCATGATCACAATGAGTAGGATCATGAAAGTCATGCTAACATATGCTAACCATTGCTAACCAATATCAACCCATTGAAAATTGCTATTCCATGCTATCACCCCATGATCCCAAGCATGAACCCATCAACCCGAGCTTCCACACCACCACCTGGAGCTCCTGAGGTGCACCGGTGACCTCTGGGGTCCTGGCAACCTGCTTAGCTGATGAGCCCCCAGTGAACCACAGCCCTCTGTGAGTTGACAAAACCAACCCCTTGGACCAACATTGACCAAACCATGTTGCCAAACCATGTTGCCAAACCATGTTGCCACACAGGCCATGCTCTCAGCTTTGATGTGTGATGAAATTCGGGGGCGTTCAATAGCGTTCAATCCTCAGCTCAGAGAAGGAAGGGCCGGGAAATCGCAGCCCGAAACCAGGTCTCCCCATACTGCTCCTGCACTGTGGAACCATCGTTGATCTTCAAAAAGGCCAGAGACTTTTGGGCTCGTACAGTCCGCACCTCAGGCCGGGTCGGCGCTCAGATGCAGCAGATTTTGCAGACGATACTTTGAACAGAGAGAATGAAGAAAAAAGAGACGAAAAGTAAAAGTTGAGGAGCCGACCCAGCCGCACACTACAACCTTCTGACCGATCATCGACTTTCCACCGTCAGCGGCCTGTGTAAACAATGTATAACAATGTGGCTTGAAATGAAGTGACATTGAAAAGGCCCAGGGAGTGGTTGCATGGGTGGCATGATGTCTCATGGAAGCGACATTGCTGCCTCTAAGATTTGTTTCACGCGCAATCGGCCACCCACTGCCGAATTGAACCTCAGCCAAGTCCAAGAAGACAATCTGAGCGTGGAAAATTGAGTCATCCAAACGACTGACATGAAGTACCAGGCTGGTAGACCTACGTCGTGATCGCTCAACCGCGCAAACAAACCAACAAGAGGTGCTTTCAATGGAGAGCGAACTGCTACACGTCACAGCTGATTGATGGCACGGACATTGAATGTAGGCTGTAAAGATATGCAACGACTGAGCGCGACACCCGCTAGGCACCGAGTCTGCCTGGCTGGATCAGGCACGCATCCAATTTAGTTTGGATCAAGTCCTGGTAGAAATATAAAAACAACAGAGATGAGGCCGCTTCTGACATTTTGTCACCAGCTTTGCCTTTGAGCTCATGGTTAATGATGAATGTTTATGACGGTTCTTGAAAATGGATGAAAATGGTTCTTGAATGTTATTGATGGCTAATGATGGCTGGTGGCTGATGGCTGGTGGCTGATGGCTGGTGGTTGGTCCCCACCTCTCCGCCCCTCGCGAGCAGCGTGCAGCGCTCCCTGCGCTGTCTCAGCTCTTTGCGTCGCGTGAGGAAGCGCCTCGGGGGGCGCAGCTGCCATCAGTGGTTGGAGGTCGTTAGATGGGGCGAGTTGGTGACATGCGGTATCGGTGAATCATATGGGTCAATCATCAATAGTTGGCTAACATTGGCGAACTATCGTATGAGGTGCAAATAGCTAAACTCGTGGTTAGATCTGTTGTCTGATGTTCGTAGCTCGCTATGTCTGTGAAATATTGCATCGCTGCGGTTGCAAAAAGGATCGCCCTTGAGCCTCGACACCACGCACGCTCAGATCCCCAACGGGAGGAAAGCTACGGCCAGACCGGCGCCGACACCTGGCACTGCGGATTCCACAACGACACCATGGGACTGGCACCTTGTCAGTCCTCCCTTCTGTTCCCGTTGCAGCAACTTCAGTCCCCAAAAGTCGCAGTCTTCAAGAAGTCTTTGAAGTGAATCTTTTCTAATGCTTCCAATGCTAAGCATCGAACCTTTAGCGCTTTGTGAAGCTCCCGCCCTCCGGCGGCCCAAAGTGGCACGTCCAGTCTGGGAAGGCGCCAATGAGCTCAAGACTGGAGCCTGCAGCGGAAGCAGAGCTGGTTCTAGGCTCTTGGCGCTGCCGATGGATAGACATGTAGGCCATGGGCCCATAGAGATACCACGAGATACTGGTGAGTGAGCAAAATCCTGACGGAACCCCCCCCAACGATTCCCAATGAAACTTGCTGCTTTGGGGGCGTGTGGCGTGGGCAGCGGCTCACAGCATGGTACACCCCCGACGTTTCAGGAGCCGAGGATACGGTGGCGGTGGTGGATCCATCAGCTGACGATCTGATGGCTGACCCTTGGGGAGGCCACTGCCGTCCAGTGGCACATTGTGTTAAAGCGGGCCGAGCGCTTGGAGCCAGCATTGCCTGGGCCAAGTCCACCGATTTCTAAAAAACCCAACTGTGGCTGCTCGGACTCATGTGACGGAACATGTTGCGTGAAATTCTCCGCACAACTCACAACTTGGCGTGTAAGAGAATAGTGGGCATTCGAAGCCCTACACAGTCAAACGGAAACCTTCAAAAGTTTCGAAATGTTCCAAGGAAAGTGCTCTGCTCAAGCCGTTAAAATTCAAAAACCGCAAATCTTTGTGGGTCAGCTCCCCCCAACGGAAATGCAGCTGCCTCCGTCGCCGCCGAGGCAGAACCCCAACGCTCAAATGGCTAGTGGCATCACCGTGGCAGTAGCTGGTGCATGTTTTACAACGAGATCTCCGAAGGCATTGGATGTTTGACTTTTCCAAGCATCCAAGCTTTTGAAGAAACCTCAGTTTAGTCGGTAGGAAATTGATATTTATTTACATTCATTAAGGTATACAGTATACAAATTTAAATGTATACAATGCATATGAAAATTACAGAGCAACCCTGGGCAGTTTCATCTTTGCAAAGCAACAGGTCATGGCGGTCAGCTTGCCGCATCAGTCGTTTAAACTGGCTATTTCATGTGTGCTCCACGAAATGCATCGTCAACACCCAACATTGATACAAGGACCCACGTGGAAGCACAACCCACTTACAACCATCAATCCACCAGAGTTTCGACACTGCTCAACGATATGGGCTCTTGTTTTGGCCATTGGTCATCGGCAATTACGATGCAGCTGCAGACTCCAAGGGGAAGTCATCCTTGAAAGCAGTTCTCAATGTGTACGGGAGGGCCGGCTCCGTCAAGACACACACTCTCTCTCCGACTGTCTCCCACTCTCACTCTCACTCTCTGTATGTCTCTCTCTCTCTCAGTCTCTCTCTCTTTCTTTCTTTCTTTCTTTCTTTCTTTCTTTCTTTCTTTCTTTCTTTCTTTCTTTCTTTCTTTCTTTTTTTCTTTTCTTTTCTTTTTTTTCTTTTCTTTTCTTTTTTCTTTTCTTTTCTTTTCTTTTTTTCTGTTCTTTTCTTTTGATTTCTTTTCGTTTTTTCTTTCTTTTCTTTTCTTTTCTTTTCTTTCTTTTCTTTTTCTTTTCCTTTCTTCCTTCCTTCCTTTCTTCCTTCCTTCCTTCCTTCCTTCCTTCCTTTCTTTCTTTCTTTCTGTCTCTCTCTCTCTCTCTCTCTCTCTCTGTCTCTCAGCTGCATCAGTTCTCTTTTCAATTGGTCCCTTTGGTCCTTGTTGTGGGTAATCTTGAAGGTATCCAGGGGCATGTTGGCAATGGGCGAGTACCTGGACTAACTCCACCGAAAGACCATTCGAGACTCGAGACCAATGGTTCTGAGCAAGACCAGGCATTGTTGGCTTCGATGGCAAGCTAGGGACATGTAGCCATACGTAGCCTGCAGATCCTGTAGGTCTGCATGCACCTCTTAAAAATGTGTTGTTTGGATAGTCTTGGGATCCAGCATATTCTTGAAGAAACTTCCACACATCGTGCATGCTATGCATGATGCATGCCTCAAGAATTATTGAATGTCTTCCCTTGGCCTATTCCCAACGGCATAAGGACTCATGAAGACCGACCCAGGCTCTGGGCACTTGTCTTGCTCCAAATCCTTGAACCACCGCATGGTTTGCATGTGATAGCCTGGGCTCACCCCCAATGGAGCGCACCCAAACACGAATCCCTGCAATTCCTTTCAATCGTGACTGGCATGCACGCGTCTCGCGATGCTGATGCTATGGCATGAGAACGCGGTTGAAACGAACAAGTTGAAACTGTTTTGCAGCAAAAGCATGTTTGGGGAGACCCTGTGGGTGAAATCAGCCTCTCAAGCTTGAACAACCGAGCCACATGGGCCAAGAAAGGCTAGTCGAGAGCTCCATCACTTACATCGGACCCATTGCAGAATGACGACCCCCATCCCCACCCTGCATCATAAGAAAGAGTGCAAGCAGCGACGTGCAGCTCGAGATAGTTTGTCCAACTGCTGTCCCAGCTCGACAACCCTGAGGAAAAGGTCGGAACCCAAGGGGAACCCCAATAATGCCCAAGGTTGACCAAGGTTTACCAAAAAATACCCGTGTGTTGAGCGGTTTAACGAACAGTGCACTAAGAATGGCCGGTTCTCGGTTCTCTACCTGAGCTGTGCTGCCTAGGGAAGTCTGAGAGAAACCAATTGGACCCACAGCTTCTTATGAGGTATCTTGGAATGCTAGGAAAGTCAAAAGAGCAAGATTTCAAATGTTTCAAACATCCGAGTCAAAAAAAAACATGACACAGTAAGCCCCTGTTGCCTGCCATTGTACTTTGCTAACTTGTCGTCAACGTTTTTCGCCTTTTGCTCGGCCTTCTTGGTGGCCTGACTGCTCGACCCCTCGCAAGGACACTGGAACGTTTTCTGCATGAATCGGTGGCTCTAGGCCTTCAAACAAGAAGACCCATGTTGTAAAAATATTTGTCATCGCTTTCTGCGCCCCTTGATCATGAGAAACTGCCCATCCAAATGCAACGTAGGTGTCTCGCAATATCCTTCATGATTCATATTGATGGCTGAGCATTGTCAGCTAAGAAGAATCGTGCTTGAGCATGCAATTCAAAAATTGTTAATGGCTAGTAAATTCTACTAGTAACGTGATCAATGTGTCTTTGTTTATGCTCAGTCCATTTCAGTGCCATCGCTCGCTCCAAGCTCTGCACCGAGCCAAAGGCATCAATAGCGCTAGTGATTTCCTTCTGATCAGCTGCGGTCTTGGCATAGACATCTCGGTCACCTTGGCTGCTACGACACATAGTTAAAAAAATGCAAAACTATCCCACAACCTATGGGAAAAATGCGTCTCGACAACAAATTTCATGCATAGCCCCTTGTGGGAAACATGCGGTTTGCCTCAGACAAACATAGAATCATCGGATATCATCGGTAAACATCTCCATGATACCCAGTCTGGTGGCAGCTCGTCCAAGGAACGGATGTTGTCCTCGACTTGCTCTGCACCATCAGGTTCCTGCATGCGGTGTCGTGCCCTACTGGTGCACCGGGATGGAATCAACACACTTCAACCGCCAGGCTTCGACCGCCAGATCTTTCAACGGCTGCTTTTTGGCGCCTCGTGGCTGCTGTTGCCCTCGCTTGGTGCAGACTCCTCTGTTGCTTTTTCCTTGGTTGCGACAGCGGTCAGAGTCAGCGGTCACACTGTGCACTTCACACTGTACGGTGGACAGTGGTGATGCAGAGCGCTACATGACTCATGACCTACATACCAGCCGTATCGAGCCGTAGGTTTATAAGCATTGCTTGAGCCTAAATGAAGGAACTGTCAATCAAAACCCGAGAGAGAAAGAGTCATCCTGAAGAAGCGATGACATTATGTCAAATGTAGATGCGAAGGGTGCTACCATGGTTTACTTTCTCCTCTGGCCTCTCTCCTGTGTTTGTTATATCTTCCCCCAATGGAATCAAGGTACCTCTTCTGCTTGGTCCTCTTCATCGTCATCCTCTAGCGGCCAAGAGGGTAACGGATGGCAAGCAAGTATAAACTGTGGGCATGCAACCACCGGAGGACTGTGCTGGCAAAACTTCCACAGAGTTCAGTGTCAAAACAGGTTTGACATGCATGCATACAACAGTTCATATGTATGAAGATTGATGAATAATATTGGCATAGCCAATAAATACATAAGTTTCATACACATGCATGTGTTTGCAAATGCATGGGTGCGTGTGCATATGCGCACGCATATGTGAATGCGTGTGTATGTGCTACATCCTAGCATGCAAATGCGAGTGCATTTGACATTCCATTCGGGCATGTTTGCCATCTTGCTACTTTGCCTATGCATAGATGTAAATATAAATATACTGTGCATATGAAAATGTACATCTACACATTTATCTCTTTATTTATTTATTTATGAATATGTAATATGTATATCGATGCGTATGTGCGCATGTATGTGTTTGTGCACCTGCCCACATATCTGTGTCCGATCCATCTATTGAATTATCTATAGTTTGACATTTTCTGCCTACCGAGTACCTATACTTCAATCTATCTGTCCAGGCTACGAATACTTGAGCTGCGCATACAGGCCGGCATTGTCTTTTCATGGTCGCAGGATGTTGCAGATCAAGCACTCGTCAACTGTATGACTTTTCAACATAATGGGGAACGCCCAAAAATCCAATTTGATAGCGGCACTAGCACAAAAGTCATCCAGGCCACCCCATGCTTACCCCGTCAGCCCTGTGGTGCCTCGATGCTATGTCTCAGCTGCGATTCCTGTGGCCCACTACCGACTTCTCTCCGAATGCGATAATGGCTCCGTGTTTGGTACTGAATGCTGGGGCTCCATAGTTCTTTTGCAAAACCGACTCTGTGAGCTTTGTATATCTATGTCCTGTCTTTCCTAGCACTATCCTCACATGACCCACTGATGCCTAACACAAGCGTGGAGGCAAAAAAATGGCGAACTGTTTCTCTCCCCTCTTTCCCTATATCTCCCTATCTCTCCCTATCTTTCTCTCCCTCCGGGTGTCTCTAATTCTGCTGCACCAATTTTTATCGGCCTCTGCAACCTTAGCAGAACGTTGCAGCAGGGCCTGTCGCGAGGCATCAGCCTGCAAACGGTCGACTCAACAGTGTCACAACACCAGCAAGCCAACCAAACTCAGTGGGGGACAAAGCATGGAGCTTATAAGTAGGCGTTGCAATGGTTACTAGCCATGGTCACAAAAAGAGGTCCAGTCCATGGCTGACATTGGCTGACCACTTAAGATGCTCCCAAGTGGCTTGGCCAACTTGAAAATAAATTTCTGGATTTTGGGGCCAATTTGTGAGCCCACGCACATCGTCCATTGGAGGATACAGGTCCGATGAAATTTCTAGTGGTCCCGATACTTTAGGCCTCGTTGCTGCAAGGCAGGTGAATTTGTGGAGTGTCCCAACTCCTTGCTTTCTTCCGAAGCAGCTCTGACTTGCAGTATCTTTCATTTACCTCTTGAAGCCAATGTGTGTGTGTGTGTGTGCGTCTCTCTCTTTCTCTCTCCCTCTCCCTCTCCATTGCCATCTCTAAGAGTTCGACTGCCAATGTGTCGCTAGGTATTTTATGCAATGTTCATGCAGGTAATTGCTTGCCTTGCCCCTTCACCCAAGGCCTGCAAGGCATGAGGATCTCTATCAGCATCTAAGATGTCTCGAATGCAGTTTGCCGTGGGGAAAAGCCTGAGCAAGGATTTTAGATCGCAGCACAAACATAGCACAAACAAATAGCTGGACTCTCTCAAGCACAAGCGAGACAATTTCTGATACTTATCTGCGTGTCTAGTGAGCCCGTGGGAGGCAACCTGAATTTGTGCCGAAGGCGAAACTGGTCAGAAAGGATTGACATCTGACAGGCATTGCCAGGTAGCAAAAGAAATGGGCCAAGATGGTATCGCATTAGCAGCGCCTCAAGGCAGCATCTTCACAGAAGCAGAACGCCGTGGAAGCTGAATTGCCCATGCTTAGCAGCTACTCTCAGGGCATCCAACATAGAACAAAAGATCGATGCGTCCACAAGCTGAAGACACAACTACAAGCTGAATTGCCTCTGATCTCTCGTTGGGACTTACATCAACCGAAGATAAATTCACCGGCATCTCCCTTGCAGCATGGTCCTCCAAGAGATTTGCCGTTTAAGTTTACCAAAGTGGCGTCGAATTACGACGCAGCACTGGTCCCACACGCAGGCCTCGTTGTTGCGAAACACGGGGACCGGCAACGACCGGCTCCCGAGAAAGACCTGCCAAGTACCACCGCGGTGAGGACCGCGATCTTGAGCCCAGTTGCGAAGGCTTGACAACGTTCAAGTCACAAATGTCAAGTGGACATGGCATTGCAAAACATGCAAAAACAAGGTCTTTGGTTTTGCTGGGTTGGAACATTTGGGCGTATTTGGGCATCTCAGGGTGCACAATGGTGCGGGTGTGAATGAACCAAGGTCGTAAACGACGATGCAGGTTGATCACGTGTGTGTTGATGCCGATGGTAGTTGAGCAAAATAAAGCACTTCGTACCTTTCTGGCTACATTGTTCCAGTAGAGTCACTTAGCATTCGAGTCAAATCAATGGAAACTCCGTTGCATCTGCCACACCTTTCTCTCAGCTGCAGGCGGTTTCTCGCCACTGTTCGGCAGCCAGCAGGCTCCGCCCCATTTCAGCGGAGCCCGCCAAGTTACAGGGATTCGCATCCCAAAGACTATGACCTTCTTTGGATGAAGGGGGACATGACACAATGCAACATGATTTCACATGATTTCACATGCACTTCCCGTTCGCTAATGGTCCACAACAAGTGTATTTGGAAAGCTGTTCCCAGCTGCCAAACGGCAGCTCAACCAAACAAGGAGTGCAATGTGCGTCGTTCTCGCATGGCTTCAGTCTCATCTCCGACAGTGGGTCCCTGTCGCGGCGCCATGCTTTCAAATTGGAGACGGCTGGTGAGCGCCCGAGCTTACATGGAAAATCATGGAAGCACCTCCCAAACTGTTTTGATACGGCAATTGTGGGTGTACACCAATTCTTTGAGTCTCCAATTGTCAAGTCAACTGCTGGGCATGATTATCAAGTTGCGGTGCCAACTACCAGCTACAACAACTGTTGAATCATGGAACTGTTAATAATGGAATTCTGCCACTGTGCCAATCCGTGCCAATCTGTGCCCACGCCACCACTTCCAACAGCCATCAACAGCCCCACATGTGGCCCCGCCGCAGATTGCGTCGCCGACTTGATCATGGAGAAGCGGTGTCGGGGTCCAGTACTGGCAGCTTCGTGGGACCAGCGTGACAAGTTAGTCAAGTTGCCGTGGCAAAATGTGTCAGAGATTGGGATGATTCGGGAATGATGGGCGATGAATGTCTTTATTATTCATTATTCTTAATTCACATGCAATTGTACTGTCCCATCTATTCAAGGATGTGCTGGATCCATCAGCAGAAGCAAATGCAGAATATGTCAGATGATTGAACTTTTTCGTAATGTGGTGCAGTTCGTGGGCATGAGACTGCCCGAAAGTGTTTCTGTGCATCGGTTTTCCTGATCACCTGGTGTTGTTGCTGCACTGCAATCGCAAGTAAATGAGTTCGCTGGATCGGTGTTAGTGATAATATATGACAATATCACATCATCACATCACCTCAGACCTGGTAAGTACAGGAGCCACAGGACCCCGGCATTGCATGACTTGTGTGCCCCGTTGTCTTCACCACCTGCAGCAGTCCCAGCCTTTCGGAGGCACCTTGAACTGACCCATCCACCAAGGCTTGGACACCGGCACCGAAGCCAATCAAGCCGCTGACCCTGGCGTGGGTTGATGGTAGCCCCGTGTGCGCCCTTGGCACGCCGCACGCACCACCCTTTTCCCATCCTGACATTCTCCACGCTTTGGCAGAACTGCTTGCTGGTTTCGGCCACTAGCGAAGATTAGCGAAAGGGGCTTGTGGAAGGCTTGAAATAAGTATTGCAAGATTGAAAGCAGTAGCTGGCTGAACACAAGGCTTGATCAAGCACCTTTTGTGAAATCATTTCGTACCATTGCAAGGTTGTCCGTGACAGCGGGTTTGTTTGCCAACATCGAATGCCTAGGGCAGAGCCTAGAGACCTAGAGGCCTAGAGGTTGACACATCACAATCACAAGTTGCATCTGCCGGGCTGAGTCGTATGAGTGTTAACTGTCAATCTTCGATCCCGCTGCCATGGATTTCACACCATGCGGTACCAGCCTTTGGCATTTGGATTGGCGGACCACTTCTGCCAGAGGCTGCAACCCTGACTGACCCCTCTCACTTAGCCAAAGTCTTCTGTGAAGTGGTTGGATGTCGCCTCGGGCAAAGCACGCAACCTGCAATTTTTCTCATGTTCCACCCCATGGCAACTGCATGCCACGAAATGTCCAGGCAAGAATTGCAGCCAAATTTCTCACAAGGAATGATTGGCTTTTTCCGCTGGTGCTGACTTGTTACCTGCCACTGTCGACAAATGATTGTAATGAGCATCATGGCCGCCATCATCATCATCATCATCATCATCATCATCATCATCATCATCATCATCATCATCATCAGCAGCAGCAGCAGCAGCAGCAGCAGCAGCAAAAGATCACTCCATCAACGAAAGTAAAGTCACATGACGTGCTGCATTGGTTTCAGCTATGATGCCTAAATTACTCAAGCGCACACTGAAAAAAATATATTGTTCATCACCTAACGATGCCACCTAGCTGAAAGCGCTCTGGAAGTTGCTTCGGATGATTTATCCTTTGCCAAGTTTGTGTTAAAATTGCTGAGGAGCAAAGAACAAATGCAGGGCAAAAGCCTCCAAGAGAATGGGATGACTATGGATGACTATGGATGACTCACCCCCTTCTGCTCTGCTCCAAGTGCGGAATTCGCACTGCTTGATGGCACAACCCACTCACCTTGCGCACCACGCTGCCCATGCCGAAGGATTCCCTGCGATTCATGGTGCCAAGGTGTTGGCAGAGTGAAGCATTGTGGTGAAATTCTTGGCTCATGCGCATTGGACCGGTTAGCATCCAGGCTGCGGACATGAAATGATATCATACATCGTCTTTATTGACGTGTTTCCCTCCTACATCCACTTGAGTGGCCCGTATCAACTTACTTATTGAACCCTGCCACCTACCACACACCAGAAAGCCTCTGCGTTGGCCAGTGGAGAATACCTTGGCACGGACCCCTGAGATCCCGTGGGCCGCTTGCTCTTGGCACAGAGCCTTCACTTTTTCCTTTCATCGAAAGTTCCACACAATTCTGGGTGATAATCCATTCACATAAAACAGGACCATCACCTGGAGGAAACCCTAAATTATCTAAATTGATCCAAATTGACTTCCTGGGAATAGTTGACTTCCTGCAAATCAGCCAAGTATGTCCAAGGAGCTTTTCTCCTTCCGATTCGGCGAGCCCATTCATGATCTCCTTGTAGCGGTGTGAGATTGATCGTTCTCATTTTGCCAGGGCTTCGCATTGGCTTGGCCCTAACACACATACCAACCGCTTGGCGGAGGCAGGTTTTGTTAATGGGGAGTGAGGAACCTAGGCCATGGGAATCGATGAAACCCCCGCAGAGGCGCCGAAAAGCACTGCAAAATGAACCTGACAAGGAACTCCAGCATCCACCTGCGGGCGTCTCTTGGGACAAGTTATGCATCTCAAGTTGGGACTCAGCCAAGTGCTACGCATTGCCAAAGCTGTGCAAGGCGGGTCATCCTTCGTCTGCTGCCTTCCCGCCATATCTAGCAGCTACCACTGGGTCGGATACTCTTGGCCTGTTTGACCCTTTGGATCCCTTTGGCCCGTCCTTTTGCCAGCTGAAAGATTTGGCGGAGACTTTATCCAAGGCTTCATCCAGCTTCTTCAACTTCGAGTCCTGAGGACCAAATGACGTGAGCAGGGCTCACAGCGCTAAAAAAGATGTCAAACATTCGGAATCCATCACAACCTTCAAAAATAAGAATCAACAACGACCTGATACAGTGCACAGCTTTTGACGCAAATGACTCGGCATGGCTGAGCCAAGCACGTACTTGGAGAAGTCTTTGTCCACCTTCTGCGACTTCTCTTGTGCATGATCAGTTGCTGCTTTGACTTCTCCCACCTCAACATGGACTTCTCAACTGATGTGATTTCATGTCGCAATGTTTTTTTACGATGTGACATTGCGATGATCCGCTGAAAGAAAAGTGGTTTGTACAATTAGTATGTGACATTCATTTGGTATAGTATTTGCATAATTAGTTGCCAAGTATTTGCCGCACAATTGAACACAATTGAATGTTAGCAGAATCAATTGCACATGTCTGTAACTAGGAAATCTTGAATGTCTAATCCATCCGGTGTCCTGCGCACCTTCTCGTCAATGTTCTTTCTGTTCTCTTCCGCTTCTTTAAAGGCTTCCTTCCCCCCAACAGCCTGACAAATCAGGTTGCTGCAAGCGCATTTTAAAGGTTCAACCACAGGTGGAGCAAACAAATAACATGAGCTCGCTATAGACGCCTGACACATGACATTTCTCCTGCTGCGCAGCATTCGGGCTTGTAACGGTTTGTTTCACAGGAAGATTCTGACGGGAGATGTCACCCCCAGCCCACATCCATCCACCATCTGCCGCGTCTGCCTCAGTCTTGTTGTGCTCATTGCTTTCTTCTGTTCCTTCCTTTGCCTCCTTGCCCTCCTTGCCCTCCTTGCCCTCCTTTCCCTCCTTGTCCTCCTTTCCTTCCTTTCCCTCCTTTGCCTCCTTGCCCTCCTTGTCGGGTGCCTTGTTGTCTCCCTGATCTTTGCTGTCTGCGTCGTGGTGCTTCTCTTCCTTTTCATGATCAGCTGCCCCTTTGTTTTCTGAAGAGTTGCCTTCAGTCCCGTTGTGCACCCAGTGTCGATGCCTTGCAGCGGTGAGACGAAAACCACAAACAGTTCAAAACAACAACAGTTTCTGCAAGTAACTGCAAGACTGCCAATTCGACAAGTGTCGGGGTTCATTTTCCTTCCTCAATCACCCGATTGCGCCGCGCCTGACATTCTCTACATTCTGATCGGTACTCAAGTGCACCTGTGGCAATGTCATCTCGCAGTTGGACAAATGACAAACTGCACCAGCATATCCACTTAGGGGACGGCAAACAGAGATCCTTTTCATGTTACAAGCCCATGTGTTTACCTATCTAGTTGTCGATCGGTCGGTTTGTCTGAGATCTGTCAACGTGTGCAATCTGTTGCTATCCATCGTTCATTAATGTTCAAAACCACGGGGTTCATTACCCATCTACACCTGTCAACGTGTGTTTCAAATGTGTGTCAATCTATCGGTCCATCTATATATACTGGAACATACTGGAACTGTATCTGCAACTTGTCAGTCTGCCCGTCTGTATGCCTGATGAAAGATCAAGGACCTCATTTCCCCCTGCTTCCCGCATCTTCCCGCCTCATAGTCGTAGACATCTTCCCGTAGTGCATTGCAAATTGCGATGGCCAAGATCAATCGGAAGGACATCATGGCGAGTCCCTTGCAGCCTCTGACACGGCCTCAGCCCGGCTTCGCTGTTGCCAACCCCCTTCGCTTTCCTTCAAAGGCTACACAGGGAGCTCTGAACTGACAATCGCTCAGATTGAAATGTAACAAATATTAACAGATTGAAGGAGGTTTGGGAAGCAAATCATCCTTCGAGGCAAGTCTTATCCTCATGCCCCAGGCATGGACCTCCTTCAACGGCCCCCCATGTGCCAAGGCGCTGCCCAAAACATAGATGGCCTAACTTAATCAGCCGCCCCAAACTACGTTCGGGGCCATGGCTTTGGGCCACATATTTCGGCGCCACGCAGGAGAAGTGTCTCGTGTGTCACTCTCGCGTCACTGGTGTGTCACGTTCCAATACCGTCAGCCACGAGTAGTAGGATTGCAGCCAGTGCTTAAGTGCCGAACACTACCACATCTAAACATACCCATTAGAGCACGTGCAAGAGGATGAAGCGACTGTGCCGGTAGGATCGTCAAATCATCATGATATGTCGTCGCACCCCTATGAAGTAGAAGTGCCTATCAGCAACAAGCAGTCAGGGGTGGCAGCCACAGTTGCTGGCCTGCGACCACCCTTTCCAGGGCCACCTTTCCCTCCTTGCCTTGGTGCAAAACTGATAAAAACCCTGCAGTTACAAACATGTTTCACGTAATGTAGGTTGCATGACATGTGTCAAGACTTAAAAAACCCATGGGCTGTTTACAGTTTACTTGTGGCAATACAGCATTCAGTAAAGCCTGGGCATGTAAGAGATGTTTCCTGTGGGGCTTTGGATGTCGGAAAAGGAGGAAGGGCAATGGGAGTGGTGAATCAATGCACATGGCGAATTTTGAGTTTCAGGAAATCTGGCTGCTAAAGAGCCATAGTCTGAACGTGGGACTATGTGGCAACATACCAAGCAAAAGTGGCAGAGCTGCGGATCGAGTCATTGAGTTCAGTAGTGCTGACTTTTGGCAGTGGCCGGGCCTAAACTCTACAAATCTCCCGGATCAAAGGCTGCAGTGACATGTCCATTCTGTTCACAGTACGCTGACAAGCCTATAGCCCACAGCTACAGCTACAAAACCTTTGGATGGAGCAACAATGAGCAGCGACCACCTTCCAGTCAGTTCATACTTGCTACATTCTGGCCTTACATGGGGATGTCCAAAAGGAAGACTGCCCTCCATCCAAAACATCTATGGGGCGGCCCGGCATTGATGTAGCACATGGCTCTTTCTCAAAGTGCGTCAACCTATTGGCCGGCAAATGAAAAATTGGCATCGCCGGTTCCCCTCCGGTTCTCTTTCAGAAACATGGGCGTCGGGAACAACAGCGGCGGATTCCACCAAGGTCCCCTGCATAGCAGCAACAGACCCGCGCACACGGCCGCGGGAAGTAGGCATGGAGCGAGTGCCCGCCTACAGAACTCTCTCTCGATGTCTTTGGATCTTTTCTGAAAAAATGCCAACCACAAGCAGAAATACAGCAGTATATAGCCAAGTTCTGCTGGATTGAGCATCTCTGATGGTGGACTTGCCATCAATACTGGTCGATTATATAGTAAATACTGATGCTTATTGACCATGGACAATTTCACCGGGGAGAGCCGGTAATTACCAACCATAACGGCTGTTGTCGGAATTGATGGCATGGCCTTCCAAAATGGAAGAACTACCGACGCGAAATTGCAGACTCTCGAGGCGCTACCGGCTTAGAGTGCGGTGAACTGCAGGGACTATCAACCATCAACAGTAACCAACGAAATCCAATGAACATGATGGATCATGATGGTTCCATTGAGCGCCAAAGCACCTTCGAACACCACGTTAGAACAACACTTCGCTTGCCACCACACGGCGCCTTGCCGTCGGGAGCAGCGGCCTGTTGGAAGGCCGCCTCACTACTGCCTTGCAGGACATCTTGTGACGACTGTCCCAGCTGCTTGCGAAGATGTTCAGAAGCCGTCGAAGCACAGCACAAACACTGCTTCGCAAATGCATTATACACATCTTTACATCACTTACGCATATGCAAATGTGTGTCTTTTCGGGCTTTGCCTCCGCCCTGCATAAACTCCTGAGCCAACTTGCCTCAGTCCGCCACTGCAACATGACACAAGAAACACACCCTTAAAAAATCCAGAAAAATGTGAAATCCATCCAGTTCACAGATCTTCGAAGGAGACACCCTTCGCCCTAAAAATTCTCAGCTCCGAAATGTCCCACTAAATGTCCTCATAAATCTGAATAATGAATAATGTTTAATGCGGAGTGTAGATGAGCACGGCGGCACAGCTCTTGGAGCCTTCAGGGCCTGTGAAGAGCTGATGGAGGCCACCCATCTGATTTCTCACCTCACAGTGCCCATGTGGCTCAGGATGGTGAGCCAGGGATCCGCAAGCATCACAAATCTTCACCCTATCAATCCTATGGGGGGAACAGCCCTGCATCAAACTGCTGGACTACACACAAGAACACCGATTTGTAAAGGATTTTTTTTGGCAAATGTGTAAGTCATCCATTTTTTTTCAAAAGCAGGATTCGTCATGGTGTCCTCAACTACGGGCTTCAGCTCAGACTGGCTTGATAAAACCCTGCACCTTCTCAACAAGACCATCAAAGTCTCGATGATCATCCCACCTTTGCGTTGGAGCAACTGCTGACAGTCGCGCATGGGCACCATTTTCTTGTCGTGGCAAATCCGACCCCGAAAAATGGTCTTAAAAAGACAAGCTGTACACCACAGTACCTGGTATGACTGTCCATGTTTTGTATGACCAAAGTCTGAAATGACGCCAACTTCTAGTGGTGCCGTAGTACCTCCCCCTCCCCACATTTCCACTGCTGATTTCCAGCGCAGGCTGTCGCTTTTCGCCGAGTTCCCGGCCACTTCTTGCGGAGAACTCGGACCTTCTCCTGCTGCTCCTTCAACTCCTTCTTTTTCAAATGGAACTCAGCAGGTGCTTTGACCTCTTCTTCATGGTTGATGCCCAGGATTTCCCTCACCTTAGCTGCTCAGTTCTGCCAAGGAATTGGCTAGACAACCATTGCGGTCCCAATGATCTACCATTGATCTCACATGCACGCATGATCACGTATGAAATGATAAGTCTACTACTCTCTGGTAAACTGGTGTCGCATGAGTCCCTCACAATCATAGTAGTCAAAGTCCCATGTTTTTGAAGGTTCGGAATCCCAATGAAAAGCTGCAATCGAAAATGCTGATGGCGCTCGCATGTGAACGCACCAAGCACCCGCACAGATGTCACAATCGCATCTTGGTCTCCACCTGCGGCTTTGCTGTAGATGGTGCGACTTGAGTGGCTCAAGAAGTTCGACGAGCGCTTGGAGACTGAAGTAAAAAAGTCACCAAGTTAGTAGATTATCACAGAATTACGTAATTTATGTCCACAAGGGCCATCCAGGCTTCCTCAATGCTTGATGTCAAGACTAGAGCTGCCAACTTTCATAATACATATGCTGCCAACCTGTGCAAAACACACATATCAGTTGATGCCTTTACTCTTCATGAGAGCTTTGAGCTTCTTCAATTTCACATCCTCAGCCGTGCAGCCACACTGAAAAAGTACGCTGGCGCATACATCATCATCCAAAATACTGGATAGAAACCGACCATATTTGAAAAGCCATGACATCAAGAAAACAAACATGTGTGGAATTCAGCATTGAAGAAGGAAAACATAGGAAAAGTAGGTTTGTTTGGAAACGGTTGGAACCTGACTGGGACTGGTAGCCGGTAAACGCAAGTTGTTGCGGTCAAGGTCGACAAACGCCGCATTCACGCAACACTTCCCCTGAGCTCTCTGACAATGTCGTGAATTTCATCCCGCATCTCCTTGCCATGACAGGCTGAGCCATGGGGAAACTTATGCGGGGCAGACATAATATGAACTACTCACGGCGCAGAAATATAAGACACCGTCACTTGAAGTTCCACCTGCAACTATCCAGGACGCTGAACCCTACGAGTAGGTCTAGTGGAAGCCCACTTTGTCAGCATCCTGCTAAAGACTCGCAGCAAACACCCAAAGAACAGTGGCCTCAGTCTTGGTCTGTGTCTTCATCAGCTCCGTCATGCTGGCGGAGGCCTGCACATTCGCACGTGAGGGAAGTGATGACCGAATCGATCACCACACTCAGTTGGAGCCTCCTCTCCAGCATCTTGTGGAGCAGATGTCCCGACATCTGGTTCTATTTGAATGGTCAAGGTGCGTCGCGATGCGCTGGCAGCTGGTGGTGGGTCTATGGGCTCTGAAACATCTTCTTCACCTGCAAGACATGAATGCAACTGACACAAGAAATGGACTCAAAGCCTCTTCCATTGACCCAGCCCTCCCGCTCCCTTTGTAAACTTGGTGAGGGAGCCTTTGAAACAAGACAAGTGCCAAGAATCCTACACCACTGGCGTGTCAGTGGGAGGGAGAGAGGGAGAGCAACAAAAAATTAATGTCCTTAAAAAGCAACATCTGATTTTTTGTGTTTGCGCAAGCTATGCACGATCTGGACAGTGCCAAAACCTCAAGCCACCTTAGATATCTTGAACAATTCTCAAAACATCTCAAAGCCTATTGTCTGCCACAGGTAGCCTAAAGCTGACAAAATGGCATAACGGGACACTGGATTCAGACTCCATCTCCATGCGCCTTCGTGTGGCAGCTCAGGTGTCAAGGGCAGTGGTGGCACTGGGTCAAACTCGCCCGTGGGAACTCCTCGAGCTTCAGGAGTCGCATCGGTGTCCTCAACGGCGTTCCGACAGCAGAACACCAAGGAGTCGGAACCTGTCGGAACACTTCTTTCAACGGGTCATGATGGGCTCCTAAGCTACCGTGGCTGATCCAACAATCACCTCGGCTGGTTGGGATCTCTCCCTAATTCGCCCATGGCCCTCCAGGGTTCAATAGGGCCTAGACTGGCTGACCCATGCCCGTTCACCATCGACTAGCGACACAGCGGCGGGCTGTAGGGATGGGACAGGGGGACATGGCATGAGGACGAGCATATCATCTGCGCACGACGTTTTTCTGGGGCCAAGGGCCATGGAGCGGGGTTGGGGAAGAGTGGAAGAAATCCTACAGCTACTCACCAGCCAAATTCGAACTTCTGACTAACCCGCCTCTTTGGTCCCCGAAGTGGCTAAGCAGCCTGCACCTAAGCTCCTTTTGTTGAGTATTTGAGCTGGACCTGCAAACATCTTCATATGCTATCGCCGGCTCCAACTACGAAGCTTCAAAAGGATGCAGCCCTCAGCGCAGGTCCTGCTGTTGCTCCTCTTCTTCCAGCGGGACATCCAGGTCCAAACCAGTGAATGGTGGACTGTCCTGGCCATTGAGCATGCAAGTGGTCTAACATGCCCAAAAGAAATCAAAATGTTCGTGGTGGAGAGAGAGAGAGAGAGAGTTGAGAAAGCAATTACTGTACACACAATTGCATTCCTACTATTTTCAGAAAACAGCAACACAGCACAGCTGAGACAAACTTCTGCCATCAATTAAGATCCTCTACTTGCAGATGTGAACGTCTTACAGTACTCCAAGTCTTGCAACCCGCAGTGACTGGACTCAGTGCAGACTTAAACTTCTGCGTTCCATACAGCCACCGATGCTCCCTATATGCCCCGTGTCCTGCATGGCGGACGCTGGGCTGGATGGAGCGCTGAGGTCTTAGCCGAGATGAGGTCGCAGGGGAGGCTTCGGTGAAGGCCCGGCAATTCCTACCCTTTGACCTTTTTGTTTGCAGTTGGCTACATTACATTTGAGATATTTATGTGTGTGTGTGCATGTGTGTGTGTGTGTGCATGTGTGTGTGTGTGCATGTGTGTATGTGTGCATGTGTGTGTGTGTGCATGTGTGTATATATCTCTTGCAGGTCTGCTGGCTTTGTGACCGTCTCATCTGATCTCAGAACTTATACTGGAGCTCACTGCCCGCAACAGCCCCTCTGAATCCGGCTGAGGCGAATCACGAATACGTCTTCAGGCACATGCGGGTGAATGCTAAACACATACATGATTCTCTCCTTGTTTTGACATTAGCTGGTGGATGCCAAGGGGAGAGAAATTTCACCCAACATCCATTGCAAGATAGCCAACAGTAGCCAGCCATCCAACAGTACGATGAGTCCAAATCCGGAGGTCAAATTGGTGACATCTGGCATCCTATGCTGATCTCCAAGTGGCTCAACAGGCCAAAGCTTGCATCTGCAGGCCGCGGCGATTGTGACCCGGATTCCTGACGTCACAAATCTCGGGAGCAGATCACTGTCATAGCGGATCCCCTGATCGATGACTGCCCATTCCCACTGAGCTACCCATCTGCTCCACAACACACCTCTCCACCCACCACATCTGACCACATCTGACTGCCAGTCCTCTCCCTCCAATGCCCTTGGAGATCCCCCAGGCGATGCTGGCACTGCGGCGGGCGGCCCCGTGTTCGAGCTCTGCCGCGCCAGTGTCGGGAGCTCGGCTGGCGTACCTGAGAGGTGGGCCATCCTCTACCAGTGGTGGTCAATGTACCCCAGATGAAGCGAAACCGTAGGTGGATGTAGTGGCTAATAAGGGCTTTCATAAGGGCTTTGATAAAGGCTTCAATAAGGGCTTGAATAAGGGCTTTAACCAGTGGTTTTCGGTTCTCAAGGGATAAGAAGAAACAAGAATGGTGAAGTCCAGGCCAGGTGTATTAATTGAGGGGGTGCCATTCTTATGGGAAACCACGGCTTTTGGGGGATAGCTCATGTTAATCAACCAGAGGTTGATTAATCCAGGGTTGGCACTGCTCAGCTTGTTGTGGTGACCTTATTGGCATGTCTTAACCATAGTGGTCAGCTTGGTGCTGGCCTTGGTGATAAATAGCGGTTCACGGACCATACTGGTTGATCGTTCGACAACTAAAACTTTTTCGCATTTGTTTGGCAAAACCAGAGCATAACATAACATAACCAACCATAATGCCGTAATGTTCCATCTAGAAAACTATGAACCCATTGAATCCAATTGATGCGTAATGCTACCAACTACACAATAGTTCATCGAACCTTGACGATTGACAACCAACTAGTAGTAATTTCTCGCGCAACCAAGTGGTACAGCGGATACTTCGGAACCAACAATAGCGAGAACCAACAAATAGTTGCTGATCACCGAAGGTTCGGCTGCGAAGAAACACGCGCCATATTTGTTGGTAAGTCCTACGCTGTCGCAAATCTTCTCTCTCTCTCTCTACTGGTGGTGTGTGGCTTTGCGGACCTTCCAATGAATGTAACTTCTCTTGGAGGTGCCCAGCTAGGACCCGAGAATTCACAAGAACTTATGCAGCTGACATGGGCCGCTTAGAAGAAACTCACCATTGCTCCGGCCTGAGCCTTGACTGCCGGCGGGACTGGCAACTGGCCCATCAGCAACCGGTGAAGCTTCACCAGACCTGAGAAACTCTGAAGGCCTGACATGGTCTAACCACCTGACATATTCTGACATCATCCGACCCTGAAAGGATACTCTGAAAGGATGCCCTGAAAGGCTCTACTGAGTATCTACTGAAAGGCCCTGGCTTTGGAGAGCTCACAGGCTGCGCAGCCTCTTGATCTGGACCTCCAGGGCCTCCAAGGTCCCCTTGCTCTTTGGGTTCAGCTTCTGCTGGGCCCTCTCCGATTGGGTCCACTGGGGGAGGCTCCTGACCAATGAGAAGTGACAAGATCCACAGCGCGATACATGTATTCCAGTCCAAGCAACCACTCTCACGAAGGTAGCGTGGCATCTACTGAGACTCAAAGACTAACTTTACCAGCCAAAGAAACCTCAAAAAGCAAACCTGTAGCCAACCACGTACCATGGTCCAACGCCGCCGAGACTGTTCTTGATTCTGGACAGCCCCCCAGAACACCTGGGAACCTTCAACGATCCCTGTGGCGTTTCGGGAGTCCCTGCAGCTTTCCCGTGCCCCAGCTCCTCTACAAACAGCTGCGATTCGTCCACTTCGGGCACCTCTTCGGCATACCTTGGATCCGTCCAGAAGGACCAGCTGGCGCTGACCGTGAAACGCTTGTGACCTCGTAAGCTCTCCCTGGCTCTCCTCGTCTCATGAGGTGGGCTCCAGGCTGACCAGTTGGGGCTGGGGCACTTTATCTTTCCACGTTCTCATTAAGTTGCAAGTTGTATCCCTGGACAGCTTTTGGAACGCCGTGGAGGTTGCTCAAAGAACAGGGTACTCCGCCGCCAGCTGTTCCGGTATCAGAACTTGGAAGGATGCCCCGCAGGGAAACTGCTGGCATTGACCCAAAATCTTCCTTGTGATCTTGATAGTTGGTTGCCCTCCCATCGAGCAAAAGCTCACCGCTTCTGCTTTGGCACAGCGCCCGCCAAGATGCCCCAACTTCACCTTCAAAGCTTGAATCCTGAGATGCATTGGGCTTTCTACCGGGATTTCTCATGAGCTACGACCAACCAAACGACATGGACTGCTGACATGAAAATTGTATAAAATTGTTGGCTAACACAGAGCTTGCACCTCCCTACAGGCTGCATTCTGCTACGCTACAGTGCCATGCACTACCTGCGTTTCATCTGCTGCACATTGAGAGGAGGACTCTTTTTGGAGCTCGGCGTATTTTTCCTCTTCCCTTTTGATCTGATCTTGCATGCCTCTGCGCGCACAATTTCCAAACATGTTTCCTTTATATACACATATTTCATGACTCTAACCTTTTCAAATTACCGAAGATTCTGAAGATTCTCGCTTCTCACCAGACCGCCAGATACCACCACTCTCCATCGCCATCAGGTCACCCTGCCCCAGCCGGGCCAATTGGGATCCTCTAATCCATTTTCAGTCCAATCGAAGAGCTGCAGGTTGACAGGTCAACAGTGCGTCCCTCAATTTGCTGTTGTCAATTGTGTCTGTTGTCTCCAGTAGCTGCACTTGGAGTGCCTGAACTAGTTCCCGGAAGCAAATCAACATGTGCATGAAAGATACGGTCCTTGCAACCACCAGGGAATTAAAGTCACAAAGCAAACAAGCTGCCATCCACAGTCTTTGGTGTGCTGCGATCCTTAGATGGCATGAACGGAGAGAGGCGGGAATAGATGAGCAGGGCAAGTATCTGCAGAGTGCCTGGTTGCGTAAAGTAGGTGTTTTTTCTCCGTTTGTGTTCCCATCTCCATCCATATCTCTCCTCTCCCTCTCCTTCCTCACCTGTTGAGGCTGGGCAATGAGTTTGTTTCAACCAAATCGAGAATTGCACACCGTGCAAATGCGGATGTTGTCAAAATCATGGACATACTTCCCTCCCTCCCTTCACCCTTCATCTCCATTTCCAACCCCATCTCCATCCCCATTTCTCTCTCTCTCTCTCTCTCTCTCTTTCTCTCTTTCTTTCTCTTCCTCTCTCTCTCTTGTCACAGAGTATCAGGTTGAAGAAAAGTCTTCGCTTAGCCAAGGCACAGCCAAGGTGTGGAACTCCTTCCGCAGGTCTTTGATCTCCTGCGACCGCTGCATGTCCCAGTCACACTTCTCCACAGACCACTGAAAGCATCGAAAAAAGTTCTGCTCCACTTCCCTGCCTTGCGCAAAGCTTTCTGCTTGCTCTTCTCCTGCGTTGGATTAAACCTTTGAACCACAAATGTGGCAAAAATCCGCTACTGCGAGCCTAGTCTTAATCACATTCTACAGATTTGGGGCCACGATCATGCAATCTGTAGATCAAAGGCATGCCTCAACGGTAAGAGGCACTCCCAACAGCCATCAACAGCCTTCGCATTTCACTTTGTAGCACTCTTATCATTACATTCGTCACACTATCCGCCTTTGGCCTGCATATAACAAAAGACTGGAAGTTGGGAGTTCCTGCAAGGCAAACCTTGGCTCATCTGTCTAGTGCACCTGCCACCGTTGTCCCGTCCTCTTTCAGATTGTTGGCCTGGGTAGTCAGCTCCTCCTGCCTCAATGTCAACCGAAGTCCCAAGGACCAAACAAAACTGGACAACAGGATAGCCCAGGACAGCCCCAAAGTCAGAGCTGTTTTGGTTTTGGATTGGTACTTCCAGGTCTGGCTGCCTGTTGCCCTTGCCCCTGCACTGGCTTTCAGAGCGGGAATGCTTACAGTATCCGGACCAAGCCTGAGGACAAATACCCCATGCGCCCTAAGCGCCGCCAAGAAACAAACGGTCCACCTGCCATGTGCAATGACGGATCCCTAATCCGGAGGATGTTTCTTTGCGGGGAGGTAGCGGATTTATGCCAATAGATTTGTTTTAAATCAACCAATCGCATCCAAATTGCTCTCGCGTCATGATAAAATCTGAGCTAACTTTATTCATCGAGTGCTGAGTTCACCGTGGAAAGCAAAAGGGGCAAAGAGCGAAGAGAAAAGGAAAGACAGTGGAAAGCAAAGAGAGTCGAAATATGTGGAGTGGAAAATTGTGGAAATCACTTGGTGGCTGTAAGAGCCTGCAAGTGACCGCAAACGACTGCAAATTACACTCTGCACTGAGAAGGGGTTCAGAGAACAAATGCATACAAATGAATGAATTGAGGTGTGTGTGTGTGTGTGCAACCAGCTTGTGCGCATGGCCAAGGTGCGCTTTGCGAACAGGCTACAAAACGAGTCACTTCCTTATCTTTCGTAGTGCAACCCCATAACTCTTCCACCGAATTTGAACAGCCTAAATCTGATGGAGGGAAGCCGAAGGGCATGCTGCCCAGCCTCCTTCTTCAACTCAGACTCTGCTTCGCGGCCCTGGACTCCCGACAAATCCCTTGAATTGAGAAAAGGGCAGACAGCGAGTCGCTTGAAGAATGTGTCTACGTACTTCATCTGAACATCTGAACTTGACAAATCTGAAGCCTCAGCAGCTTCAGCAGCTTCAGCACTTGCAGCACTCGCCTCTCCACTCTCTGCACTTTTCTCCAAGATCTTTTTGGCGACTCCAGGGACTGGAGCCTTGGGCGCCTGGCAGTCCGGCAGCCGGCGCAGTGCAAGTGCGGGCTTGGACCATGTTGGACCTCCTCGGCCTTGCTCTTGGCTTTGGCAGCTGGCTTCCTTGGATGCGAACTTCACATTTTTTGCGCATGGAATTCATTGGACAGAAACTTTGGCGCGCAAACCTGCAAAGCTCAAAACAGATTGAGATTTTCATCCAAAAAACGTCATTCAATGTTCACCCCATGTTCATCTGGTCATCCCATCTTGATCCCATGTTCATCCCATATTCATTCCCGTTCAGGGCCCCGTTCTCCTCATAACTTCCATTCCCAAGGGTCGTCTGGGCTTCCTCCTCCACTGCTTCCGAAGCAGCGCTGGAGGCCTGATCCTGGCGCTGAGCGGAGAAAACTCTTTCCATGTCCAAAAGTTTTTGAAAAAGTTGAAGGATGTGAAGAAGTTGAAAGAGTTCAGACGTTGAAGTTGAAGGAGTTGTGCGATTTGTTTTGTCGGTTTTCTTCATTCAGCCTATGAAATAGAATCTCGTTCTACGACGTTTCTGGGGCGGACCCGACCCGTCCCCAGTAAAAAGGACTAAGACTGGGTGACGTCCTTGTAAGGTATCCACCATATCTCGCAGTATCTCGTTTAATTGTTCCTTACGTATACAGTTCACTTCTGGAGATTGCAAGTGTTTTCAAACTGACAAGACACATCTCGTTTCGTG
The DNA here is from genome assembly GCA_009767595.1 of Symbiodinium kawagutii. NCBI lineage: Eukaryota > Dinophyceae > Suessiales > Symbiodiniaceae > Symbiodinium > Symbiodinium kawagutii. The sequence goes on from VSDK01018072.1 coordinate 382,500, forward strand.
GGGTGGACCCATATTGTTCACTACCGAGCCATAGACTAGCAGCTAGCAGCAAAAATTGCTCGTATCTCTCTCTCTCTCTCCTCTCTCCATCGCAAATTGCCCGTACATGCTTTTCATATCATTTACGATGCGACGATGCATTTGGTGCACGTGCATCTGAATGTTCAGGCATAAACACATCCATTAGGTCAAACCAGTGCCGGCTGAAAATTGGCTGATACTGATTGCCTCATATTGCCTCTCTCCAGGAATCAAGTATCGGGCCATCTCCCACTGCCACCACTGCCACAACTCACCACTGCTACCACGACCTCTTCAGGAACATCTGGCTTCTCTGGCTTCTCTGGCTTGGGTTCCTGACTGCAGTTGGGTTGGGCTTTCCTATGAATCTCAAGGTGGCCTTCCACAAATCTCCACAAACTCCAGGCAGTGTGATGCTCAGGAAAGGATTGTCACGCCTCTTTGACCTCTTTTTCGTCATCAGAGACCTGTCGACATCGGCACTTGGAAAGTTGGCGCTTGGAAAATCTCGACAGATACGAATGCTCTGCACGCAATTTCAATTAAGCATGATCTTCGTGACTGCCAGATGCTAATTCACTCAAGTACCCAGCGTCAATCTTGGCTAAAGATGATTGACTGCCTAGCTCTGGGCTATGACGGCTACGCCGTCCCCTCTTCCAGAGGCCTCCCCGTCATCCACAAAATTCTCCAGGGATGGAGGGGCAAACCTTGGCTGCTGGCAATCAGCCTCTACCTCTGGGTATCAACATTGACATCATTTTGCATTTTTTGCACATGCTTTCCTCCTGACGGCCCCTCAAGTCAAAAGGACTCCAGCATTCAACAGCAGGCCACAGAATATCCAAGGTGCTCTGCGACAATGTCATCGAAGCCCGCTTTGGCCTTGCTGAGACCCAGCATTATCCCGTCCATGTTGCAATTGAGGAAAGGTGACCACAAGGATGCATGGAATCTACATCTTTGGTCTTGGGTCATTCGAAGATGTGTAAAGCACTGCAGATTGCACAGATTGTGGCGGAGGGTTCTGATCAGGCAACTGCTTGAAAAAAAACTGCGAACCTTTACCAAAGCACACGTCCTTGCAACTGGGTTGCTGTTGTTGGCGGGGCTAGTGTTGGGAATGGTGTTGTTTTTTTTTTGTGTGTGTGTGTGTGTCTGTACAAGTCTGCGTAGACGTCTCGGTCGTCGCCTCCTCTATACCTAACTCTTGCTAGGAAATGCCAATCAATACTGCACATAATACTGTAATAGCCATAAATGCCATACATTCATCACTACCATCCATCACCTGCAAGCTCAGCAAAACATGCGAAAGGTCTTTTTTCACCCAATCTCACAAGAACCTTCTAGACACCACTTGGGCCGGCCTTCTTCTGGCAATAGCGCAGGAGCTTTCGCTCATAGCGCATGCGGCGAAGGAGGCGTTGCCCTTGCTCCAACTGAGCATCCTGCCGAGAGAGACATGTCAATGTGATTTGTGCCGTTCCATGGTCACAAGTACCGACCGCATGTTGGTGTGTGCGCACCAGATGCTCTTGGGAATGATTGGGAGCCCCAAGAAACACGAAAGCACAGTGGACACCAAGCCCAGCTCAGAATCGCATTGCCTTGGTGGCAATGTGCTCGCGGAGCATCTTGACCTGCACAGCAACCCTCAGCCCTGACTCAATACGCAACGGTGCCTACTGAATCTAAGATTTGCAACTCAAAAAGGCCAGCTCTCCTCAGCCCGCAGACTAAACATGGTACAGAATACATGGGCTTGGGAGTTTCTGACACCCCAGCCGCTCAGCCTTTGGGTCATCCTTAAAATCTTCCGCGGAACTAACTTTAGCATTCCTTAGCTCGCCAGAGAACGCCGAAAGCCACCCCCGTAAACATTTGATTTCCAAGTGTGGATTCTTGGATCGTTGTCCTTTGGAAAAAAAAGTTCAAAGTTTGGGGTGGCACAGCAGAACATGAGCTGAGACGGCAATGAGTCAAGGCCTTGAACCTCCAAACAATTCACATTGCACACGCACAGATATGTATACATATGAAATATTACCGTACATATTCGACATATATATGGTCCCATAAACACATCGAAATGATCAAAAATGATGTTTTGCAACCGACGTTCCAACCAGACATTGGTATATGGAATAAGATATGTAAGGATTTCCATGCACAAGTTACTAAATGAACAAGTCGTCAAACCGAACGGGTTAGCATCTAATAGCGCACCCACATTGCTGGAAAACACGTTTTTCCAACAGGTCCTCACCCTATACGTTTCCATTCACCGTTTCCATGCACAGACCCCAACCCACCAGCAACGTAGATATAATCTGTTCTCAGCTTTCTTGACCAACTATGACCATCCGTGAGGCTGACTTCCAGGTTGGCAGATCCAAGCAAGTAACTGAGGACTGGAGTGCCAACACAAATCCGCACCCCCAGATTGGCAAATCCAAGCAAGTAACTGAGGACTGGAGTGCCAACACAAATCCGCAACACAAATCCGCACATCCCCAGAAAATGCCGCACCGGAATGCATGCCACGCTGCGCTGCTGGCCCCGCAGTTCTCTTGATACTTGAAATTGCAGCAGCAGTCCTAGCGCAGACAAAATGCGCCAATGCTGCCAATGCTGTGACTTTATGCCTCAACTACGATCAGTTTTCCATGTGATGTGGCCGATTTGAAGCAAATCAAAGCAGGAACCTGTTGTAGCAACAGAGCACCAGACACGGGGATTCAAGGGACATCAAGGGACATCAAGGGACCCATCCCAACCCACACCAGTCTTGGCCATCTGCTTCATCTTCTCGCGCATGGACACTCCACCTTCATCGCCTTGCCCCTGAATCTTGATGCCCTGGCGATGAAGGTGGCCCTCGGGGCTGTTGGTGCCCTATTGACAGCAGCAGCCTCTTCAGGCTGAACC
>VSDK01018072.1:385740-413240 GCA_009767595.1 Symbiodinium kawagutii
AACCGCTGCTATGGCTGATGGGTTCCAACTCGTTGTTCACATGATTTCCCATTGATGGTTTCATCTTCTCGAATCTCTGGTGGTTTCTCTGAGTAGCTGGGTGAATCCTGCATTCATTCCACCTACCGCTCCACTTAAAGTTGTTGTGATGAAATCAACCAGGCCCCTCTTTTTGGCACATGCAATCAAATGAACGCAACTATAAATGCGGGCAGTGCATACAAATTACAATGCACCACGCATTACACGCTTGTGCAGCAACATCCCACCATGTCCCAACGCTGCTACGCGCGGATGTATGCAGCACGTGGAATACTACCCGTAGCAGGGAATCAGTCCACTGATGAGTATATTCTGTCACCGAACTCTCCTTAGTCCCTGCTGGCGTCCTCCAATCGACCATCCATGAAGACAGACTTCTTTGCTTTTGGTGAGTCTTTCGGAGAGGGGACACCTGCACGTTCCAAGCAAGAGATCGGCGGGTCACTTAAAGTATGCGCAGTGACGATCGCAATGATTGTGCAAAGGCATGCCTGCGAAGGGACATGCAACAGCAGCAAAAGATCCGGGGAAGGACATGCAGACTAGGAGAGGCAATTGGAACCGCTTGAAAACAAAAAGCATGGTTCCTCACCCTCAAAATCAAGAAGTCTCCGCAACCCGTGAGTGTTAGCCGCTGGGAAGCGCGCCCTCGTCATCATCCAAGACTTTTTCCAATTTGCTGTTGTTCTGCGCCTCCTATTGAGGAGGGAGCTTTCTTTTGTCATGCCACCGCTTAGAGGCATAGTGCTCTTGAAGGGCACTATACCATTTGCATGTACAATCATATACATAACTTTGCAATTTCATGTTTTATCCATGACGTTCCATTTAATTTCCACCAGTTTCTTGTGCTTCTTGATGGCAACAAGTTCTTCAAATCACAACTCAAAGATGGCCCAGCCTTCTGCCAGTGGTTGGCATTTCCCTATTTCCCCCATGTTTTTTAAACATTAGGATGTGAAACACATGGCTTTCCCTCCTCCACCAATGATTGCGGGTCCTGTGCTGCGGCTTTTTCTTCCCGTTGTTTGTAGAGGGCTTCCTCGGCGGCCGACTGTCCCAAGATTGGCCAAGGTACAGTCAGTTTCGTGCACAAAAAAACCAACCCTGTCCGCTTTCCATGCAAGACCTGTAGGAAAACGGGCTTTGAGAATAGTTTTTTGCAAAACGGTCAAACATTTGATAAGTCAACGATCGTCAACAAGACATTTCAAGATTCGATATCCCGCTCTTGTTCTTGAAGGATTCGCTCCAAATCCTGGCATTCCTCTTCCAGCTCCTTCCCCAGGTCACAGTGATGAGCTCAGAACGTGCATCCTGACACAACATCTAAAATGTACGTTCTCAACCAGAATGTTGCAGTCCTCAACCCGTAGCTGCTTTCAAGAGCTTTCAAGACCCACTCTTCGAAAACTCTTCCAAGCAGAAGTCCCTTTAGCAGTCCCTTTGAAGCATCCATAACTTCCATCTTGAAAATTGACATAAAAGCCCCGTAAATCCGAAGCCTGACCCCATCCCGTGACACGCGCTCCTCTGGATCCAAACCCTCCTCCAATTCATCCAGGTCAATCTCCTGCAGCAGGCGCTCCTTCAGCTGCCTCGCTGACAACACCTTGGTACACAGTGGAGCAGTACCAAAACCATGGACCCCAACGGTGGAAACACTTTCAGCATGTAGATAATCTGTAGATATCATGTAGGAACATTTTCGCTGCCCCAAGACCTTCAGAGCCAAGATGCCAGAGCTTCATCCTGAGGCCGGCTGCAGAAGTTGGTTGTTCAATGGTTCCGGGTTCCCAGCAAGCCATGTAACCGTTCCGAGGTTATGTATATAATGTACTCAACCGTGTTCAACATCAAAACCAAGGGATTGAGAAACGGACCAATATCTGTATATATCCCAAATCACTAGTACCGGTAGATACGACATTGCCTCCTCGTCACAAAATCACACCCGGCAATATGAGTGCTAGGACCATGCCACGGCCAAGAATCTTCCTCAGGCGGGTTGTCAAAATCAATCACTATGCCAGCTTGCACGTTTTTGGCCAAGAAGTCGATGGTGTTGACCAAGGTAGCAGTTGCCTGGTGAGCATCAGTGGGTGTCCTGTGATTCACATCCCCTGCATCAGCTGGACCTGATCTGCCTACTAGATAGTAGTCATCTACCTGCTGTCAGCTGGGGCTCACCAAAACTCCACCTGTGAAGGTCCAGATCCCCGCAACCAATATGTCAACCAACATGCTTCATGCCTACTCCAGCTGGAGGAGGTTCTAACATGACCCAACTATAGCCAGCTAAAGTAGCAGCGGTCAAACAGGTCAAAGCTGAGCATCAAGTTTGGATTAACCCTCTGCCAGAGTTTACTATGAAGCCCAAGACTTGCAGAGTTTGCTACCAGATTGTCTCCAAGTCAGCCGATATCTGGTGCCTTCTTTGCCATCTCTGCCCGACCTGAGTTGGCACACAGCTGGGCAGGCTCATGGAAGGGGTGTCGGACCCAGCTGCTTTTGGCATCGTTGGACAAGGGAAGACTGAACTCTGCCATATTCTGAGTCAATGGTAACCTATCTTGGCCACCTTTGGCTACAAGGAATCTGGTCACCTCTTTCTTTCTCCAAGCCACGCAGCAATTCTGCGTTCCCTTCCTGCACCACTACCATTGCCTAGGTACCAGCAACAAAATGTCCAAAAAAATCAAAATATGCGCATTCCGTGTTAAGCAGGACTGGGCTGGCACGTGAACTTGATAGTCCAAGCCGTCCAAGCCATCCAAGCCTGAAGGATTTCGATGGCAGGGCCTCGTCCGCCTGACACTTTGGCGGTCTTTTCATTCATCTTATTCCTCAGCTCAGACACTCAGCGCTGCAGCCAGCTGTGCGTTCCTGGCCGTCTGGTTGTTCCTGTCTGCCTCCCTGCCTCCCTGTCTCCCTGTCTCCCTGTTTCTCTCTCTCTCTCTCTCTTTCTCCATCAGGCCATCGCTTCTTGATAAAGCTAGCTTTTTCCAAAGAAGTTTGGTTTTTTCTTGTCAGAAAAGTCCAAATTTGGTATTTTTTGACTCGCTCAGGTTTCCTCCCTCCAAGGCCTCTCAGTGCAGCTGGGACACCACAACTCTCTGGCCCTGTTCAGATCCCAAATATCTTGATCTTTCAGATCCTGTTCTGACAAAGGCGTTCCGTGTCTAAACATTGACGTGTCTTGGTGCAGAACAAAGGGAGCCTCTATTCTGATCCCTAGGCCGTGCTGGGTGCCCTTTGTGTGATGCTATCCTTTGTGGGTTTTGTGGTTTCTGTCCCTTCCAATGCTTGTCAAAGCACAACTCTAGTCCTCTGATTCCAATTTTCGTTTGGTCTGGGGACAGGCACGGTCCTGGTAGAGCTTATTAAGCTTATTGAGTTTCCTACCAGTGTCGCCATCTTACTTGGAATGACAGGGCCTCACGCAGGTCTGAACCGCAACTGTTCCTCCCAAAACTCCCAACTCACACCGAACAAGTGGAAGCGCCCTGACGCTGGAAACTTCAGCTGAAGATGGCTACTTTGAAACAGCTGCAAGGGAAACCCATTGCTCGACCCCTTTGCTCCTCAGACCTCACGCTTACCATGGCCAGTTCCTGGCCGCAATGGTGTAGCATGGCTAGAAACATGCTCCCACACCGCGTGAAACACGGATGCGAAAGCAGTGAATGGCCATGGAACGGGTCTGCCTTCCTATTCTCTCTGACGGAAGCACACTGCACTAGCTTCGAAACGGAGAGCTCGCTCAACCTTACCAGAAGCCAGATGCTAATATTGGAGTGTCCCGTTCATGCCTCGTCCTCTTCCTCTTCTGGCTCCTCCTGAATGGATGACACATACAACTAGACATCAATTCACTCGTTTCTACAGTAATGTTTCATGAACGTGCAGTTGATGAGTGGAAGACTTACCCAAAGAAAGTTGATTAAAGTGGGAACCTCCGAAGCAGCGGTTCCTTGCCCTCTTTGTCCATACTTCAACTGGGCAGTTGGACTTCAAATCATGCTTGATGCTTAGTAGGACATACCACCAATGGAGTCTTTCTACTTTGGATGGAGTGATGGACTCAAACATCTTTACTGACTTCATGGCCGGCAGTCGCCAAAGGCCTTACAGGGATCTTCGCCCAGCCCTGCAAGTTTTGGGGTCCTCAGGCTTCACTTCATCCTCAAAGAGGGGCTTCAGCTTCCTCTTCGGTTTGGGTGTCAATTCCTGCGTTTGCGTGTCTTCGATTTTCTCACCTTTCTCGTTCTTCTCGGCCTTTTCACTCTTTTCGGCCTTGGACAATGATGATGATTCGCGGAAAGTGGGCAGTCTGTCATACATTCATACACCATGGCACAGCGGAAGAATCCGAACCATTCAGAATCCCTCCTGTAGATACTCCGCGACTTCGCTCCCCAACACGGGTGGAATAAATTGGGGTATGAGATGAGGAATCCGTTCCTCCCAGGCTATGACGGCGTTGCACCTCTTCCAGCTCTCTACTCTTGGCCTTGTCCTGGACGTTGCGTCGCACCCGTGGCTGAAACGGCACCAGTGCTGCGCAGCAAAGCGGCCTGCAGCGCTTTCTTCTTGGCTGCCTTTGAGAACCTGCCAGGACACAACAAGACACTGTGAAAAGATGAGGGTGAGAGCCTGCTGAACAGATGAGACCCGATGTGGCAAATACAACACAGGAGCAAAGAGAATGCAAGCCACATATGCCCGTGCCCAGTTCCACCTCACACTGATAACTGCTTATTACGGCATTTACGGCTGCAGCGAAAAAAATGATCTGGGCCCATTTGGGGTAAAAAGGATTCAACAACACCTGACTCTTTGGGCGTTCGGACATGATAGCCGCGAGACTAAAACGTCCGAGCCGCCGAGGCCCTGAAAGTGGTTGGCCAATTTCTATCAATTTCTGGGATCCCAGAAGCGCTTCCCCAAAACATCTTCCCTTCCCCGCCGTGATCCAGCCCCGGCGCACTTCTGTCGCTGTCTCTGACGGAATGTGCCGTTGGCTCCAGCTTGGAGGGTGGCAGAACACCTGCAGAATTCCAGCATTGGAACACTACGCTTGTTGCATCTTGCTGCAACATTCACATTGTCACTGAGCCATTGGTCTACCTTTTGTCCGATGGATTTTTACTAGTGCTCCACACAAGTCCACAGCACAGAAGCTCTTGGAGCCAAGAAGCTTCACCAGGACCTGCACTTCAGTCATACCTACGGCGGATGAGTCCCCAATCGTGAGGTCCGCATCTGGGTGTGCGAAGTATTTCCCAAGCTTCCTCTCAACTACGGTTGATCTTGCAGCACAGGCCTTTGGACTCAAAAGCCTTCACCATGCTGACGAGCGAATCCTAGAAGAAACGCCCAGAGCACTGCCGAATTCAAAGAGTGGACAATGCACTCTCAGTCAGCATCAAAACAAACGGACAGGTTGACCAGGCTCACATGGCACTGTGCCAGCCATGCGTGCCAGTTGTGTCCCTTGTCACTGCCGCTATCATCATCATCGTCATCATCATCATCATCAACAACAACAACAACAACATCAACATCAACATCAACATCAACATCAACATCATCACCACCACCACGACCACCTGCCCAATGAACGACGCACTAATGTCGATACGTCCTTGCCTTCGTCTCTTCCTCCCTGGCAGCAGGCACAAACCACTTCAACATGGCAAATTTAGCGTAACAAGAGAGGGACAGGTAGTCGCACTACAAGGAAGCCAACTACAAGTAAGCTAAACAACGCTGAAAGCACAGCCGGCAAAATCAAACCAATGGAGTAGTCGTAGATACATCAGCGATCAAGGCTTCGCATGAAGCTGGTCCAACTTGCCAATTCCTATGCTCCACTTGCCGGGTGCTCCTGGCGTGATAGTCTGCCTCCAGTTTTTGCAACTCCTCCTTCGCAGCGCGACAGGGCACATTATGCTGTTTTTTTACTTAGACTTGTGCCAATGACCCACGCAACAAAAAAATACAGTTTCATTCTGAAAACAGAACTGAGAACCTGGGCAATGTCACCTTGGGATGCATGGATAGCTGGATCAGGTCCGAATACTCAGTTTCGTCCACCAAGTTCTCTCCCCCACATTTCTCTCTCATATGGGCGCTAATCATTAAAAAGCGGGCCAACATTAAACTATCATTTCCCAACTAGTGCAGGAAACTCTCAGGTGCATGCTTTGAGAGCCAAAGTCTTGACATGGGTTCTTTGCAAGATATAGTATATTTCAAAAATCTTGAGCTCGTTCTAATTTCACTTGATCATCTGAGTTTCAGCGATCTCTCTTCGCAAAGGACCACTGTACATAGTCTAGCCTCGCAGTTCATGGAAATTTGGGTTTCCTGGTTGTCGTTCATTCCTTCCATCTTGCTCTGGTAGAAGCTGGATAGGGAATCCTTACCGGGCTCAGTGCACCCAAACAGTCACTCATCTCTTCTTGACAAGTCTCGCCGCCAAAAAAAAAGTTCCACACTTTAGGCTGTTTGATCTACACTTCAGGCTGCAGTGGCTACAGGATCTGAATTCAGATGCGTTGGATCTGCTTGGGATTGAGAGTTCGCTCAAGGAGCACAGTCTTCTTGCACCGAGCCCAGGCGCCAAGCAGTCCGTTCGGTCTTGACACCTGGGGCATGGCACAGATTGGTGCGAGGACCTTTTCTGTCAGACCATGATCGGCCTCATTATTCCAAACATGTCCAATCATGTCAAGTCAGTTGAAACTTAGAGAGTGCAACTGGCAAACCGTGCCATTGAATTGTGACCTTCTTCCTGTCATGACTGCCAGTGGGATGCATTCCAGGTGGAACAACTCATCAGTGCTTTGCCAGCACTCTTTTTACGATGGTGTAGGGTTCGCTTCTGCCAGGTCCAATCCTGGTCTTTTGCTGGTCAGCTTTCAGCGTTCCAGCTTTGGCATTTCCACCTCTATACAAAATGGGTGGGTGGGTGTGGACAAATCAAGGGAGATTCCCTTGAGCCAAAATGGCATCCACCCACCATCCCCTTAGCACTGAAGTTGTTCTGCAGAAAACACCGCTACTCTCAGTTTTCTTTCCCAACAACTCATCAGTGCTTTGCCAGCACTCTTTTTCCGATGGTGTTGGGTTCGCTTCTGCCAGGTCCAATCCTGGTCTTTTGCTGGTCAGCTTTCAGCGTTCCAGCTTTGGCATTTCCACCTCATTTGCTTTGCGCCAAAGCTTGACACTTTTGGCACATCCCTTCATCGGCCTTCGTGACGAAGACAAAGTCGGACTTGTAGTAATGCCAACCACAACATGTCCTCCACGTGAAGGGAGGAGAGCATACTGCCAACGAGAGGTTGCTGTGCACCACTTTGCTGCTGACCGCTTGTACGAAGAGTGGAAGTTTGTGGTTGTTCTCGAAGCTTCGCAGTCTCAGACTCTCCACCTCTTCGTCCAAAGATGCGAGGGCTTTCTGTTGGTTTTCCTTCGTCACCGCCAGCTCCGATAGCAGTTGGTTCTTGGTAGCTTCCAGGTGAGCCAAGGATTTGGCATCAAGCTGGGAGTCCTTCTCCGGTACGTTTCCATCCCAGTTCAATTGCCCATGAACACCGGGGTTGTTGACCGGTAAGGACTCCAATGCTTCGTTGGCGTACTGGTAGATAACATTGCTCTTCCACCTCCCCAAGAACGCCACCTGAGCGATACTCCAACCTGCCTTGATGTAACCCAAGGCTCCAGTCCGTCTTGCAGAGTGGCCCGTGACCTTGTCGTCGAAAAGGGATTGCCATGCCTGAACCAAGGCATTCTTCGTAGCCTTCTTGCCCTTCTTGGTGACGCAGGCAAAGGACTGCTTGTTGGTTCTCATTCCATCCAGCAGTCTTGCCGTGGTGTAAACCGGGCAGTCTTGTTTGCACGGCCAAACATCACAGGTGCATTGAAGAACACGGAGTACTCTCTGTCCTGACTGGTCCGTCTTGGTGAGCGGCAGGTCCAGCTTAATGGTCTTGGCAGTGAAGTCAATGGTGAGGTGGTCCGTCTTGAGCAGCGCAAGTTCCACTTCTCTCAACATGAAGAGAGTTCCAAACTCAAAGAGCTCCAGCGCCAAAGGGACCTTCAACTTGGGGACAACCTTGGGATTGTGCTTGATGAAGTGAGTACCTTCGACGTGCCGGGGAACTTCAGGAGCTTTCTTGGGTGGACCTATGGCACGGTTGACGGGTCTTTTGCACTGTTGAAGGGTTCGTTCCAACAAGTCCGTCCAAGGGTGCCCTCCTTCGACGTGAAGTAGTTTGCACTCACCTAAGTAGATAGCGGCAGACCTATATTCGGCCTGCTTCAGGACTCCCGCAATGAGCTTCAAAGAACCTTCGTTGAGAGGGAGAAGTTTATCTCGGGGTCTCGCTTCGGAGAAAATGTTTGCCAAAGTCTTTCGGATAGCTGCTTTGGATTCTCTGGAGGTGTTGGATGCATAGTCTCGTTCCAAACCTTTCACTGCTGAATTTGACTTTCTCGCCGCCCTGGCTAAGTGCAGCACCAACCAGCCCTTCTGCTTCTTCGTCAAAGCACTCCTTGCAGCGGTCTTTGGTCGACGTTTGTCAGTCTTGTCAGTTCCTTCCTCCAATTGACTCGGAGGATTGGGCGGTCCCTTTCGTGGGCTGTAGATCTTCGCCATAGCTTGTTTCGAGATGTTCAGCATGGTGCCTACAGCTGAACGCATTTTGCCGAACTTGCCCTTCACGATCTTCAATGACGGTGTTTCTTTCGCCAGACCTTCGTCACCAAGTGGAATGTCGTCACTGAGAGGCCCCCCTTTCATTGATTTCAGCAAGTCTAGTCTGCTCGATTTGCTGGCGCTTGACAAGTTCGAGTCAAGCTCCCATGACTCTTCCACGGTTCTGGAAGCCCTGAACTCCGTCAACTCTGCGGGGTCTACCTTCAGGGAGGAACTCAACGATGCCAATGTTCCTTTGCTTATTCCGAACGGTGTTGTTGTCGGTTCTTCCCCTTCGTCACCATGTGTTCCTTGACCTCGAATAGTCCTCAGCGAAGATGATTGGGTAGGTTTCACATTGTTTTTGTTTTCTTTGTCGTCATGGTCCTTGTCAGACTCGCCAGACCCAAGTGCCTGAAATGGGCGTTTCGTCCCGCGTGCTCTGACGAGAGAGCTGATCCCACCAATGTGGGTCGGTCTGGGACCCAAGATGGGTCTGGCTCGGGTTGTTGGGGGCCTGACCAAAGGCGGTACTTCGCCAAACTAGCCAACCCACCAGGTAAAGGTGGGCCATCAAACCCGTCAACGCGAGCCATTGAATGAGCAAGGCGAATCCCCCCATACTTAAGCCAACTGCGGAATCAGTAGACACAACCAGACAGCCGGACCCCGGTTCCAAAACCCCTTTTACAGCTCCAAATCGGAGGGATCCAAATCAGATCCAAGTCAACCAGGATCCCAAGCTGTCTTCAAGCTTGGTGGCGCCCCACAAATCGGGCTGCCTTCCTGGAGTGGGCAACGGGTAGAAGGCCTCCGTGCGAGCAGGTGCCGTGGAGATAGTCAACGATTCAATTTCCACAGGCTTGGGGGCACGATCCCAAATGCTCGGTCGCGAGAGGTAGTCCGCGATGTAGTTGGCCTTTCCAGGTACATGCTGCAATTGTACTTCCTCAATTTTTCAAATCCTCGAGGACCACTCCAATGCAAGCGCCGAGGAAGTTGAGAGTCGGACTGGCTCCCGAAACCTTCTTCACCAGGGCGGGGGCGATGACGGAGTCGGCTTGAATGCAAAGCTGAATTAATTGATTTCCCAGCTTTTGCCCCCAGTAGCGCAGTGCTACCAGCAGCGCCAGGCTTTCGAGTGTACCTTGGGAACTCGACGCCCCCAATTCGAAGTCCAGCGCCTTCGCATCCTCGGCGGTCACGGTGGAGGTCCATGCTTCAACAATTTGGTTGTTCACAGTGAGGTAGGCTCCCATGCCCTCTGGGCAAGCATCGGAAGTGATGATCACCGATGCCCCTGCTCGTGGAAGCAAGGAAACCTTGCGTGTGGGGCGAGCCTTCGTGACGTTGAGGAACTTCAGCATTGCAATGCGAGCTCGTTCCAGGCGTCTGACATGGAAAAGGTTGGATTTGTCCCTGTCATCTGCCCGATGTTGTCGACGGCGTTCTTCTGCACCGGTGCGTACTTCGCGTTCGCGATCAGCAAGTACTGCATACATCACCCGGACGATCCTGACAGCCAAGAAAGTTTTCCTGTGACCGTCCTGAGCTCGGAAATAGGCGCCATACCCTTTCCGCCCCAGGCTTCCAACCTCTTCTGCAGGTCGTCCAAGAACTTCTCCGGGAGCGTCACGAGCACCTCGTCGTTGGACACCAGTCGAAACTCGATGCCTGCCCACACGATGTGTGAGCCTCTTTCGCCTTTGCGGATGGCGATGTCAAAGCCCAGGGCGGACATTGTGTAGATGACGAATCCCAAAGTGAGGTTTCTCCTGGCCATTGTCCCCTGGAAACACCAAAATGAATCATCTATATAAATACACCTGATGTTGTCCAGCATCAGTGGGGACGCAGGCTTGGATCATGCGTGCTGCCCAAGCCGCCAGCCTCGCCCACAACAGCGGGGCTGTTTTGAAACCAAACAACAGGTTTCTAAAGAGCAGATAGCCATCCCCAGAAACATCTGGCGTAACACAATGCTCGAGTTCATCACGATGAACAGCAAGATGTGGAAACGCATCACTGACATCGATCAGCACCATTTCACGCATCCAGTGCTGTCGAGTTTCCACTACCGAGGGGCTGGGGCGCAGTCGCCTCATGGCCTTCAAAGTTCGAACTGCGTCCATCGCCACCGGCAAGACCAGCTTCTCCTTCAAGGATGCTTTGGTGTTTCCCCCACTTCTCTTGAGGTCAATGATCAACCTCCGCTTCTTGGTTCCATCTCCTCTTTCTTTGATGATCAGGGCAAGTTTGGAGATGGTGCCTTTGGAGAAGTGGTTGTAGAGGTCGTCTTCGGAGATGCGTAGGACTATGCCCTTGTCCACGAGTCTTTGTACTTCAAGTTCAGCATCTTCAGGATTATCGCGGACAGAGCTGTAGTTGGCGATGGGGCCGCATGAAAGCTGTGCTAGCGAGTCCAGCTGACAAGCTTCTTCTTCGGTCTTGTCCGAAGGTGGGAACACCCCTTTCGACACGATGTCCTTGTTGATGCCAAGCGGTGTGCCCTCCAGGATCCACTTAGCCACCTCGGTGTCGGGGTCTCCTGCCTTCCTTGTCCAGGCTTCCACGAGGCTTTGATCAAGAGGTGATCTAGACACCCACCGCGAAGAGAGGCTGATGTTGGGCTGATTGCGTGCCCCGACCAGCCTACGAAGGACCGTTTTCCAGTCCTCCACCGTCTTGCGGTCTAAACGACAATCCATCGTGCCGTAGGTCTCCGCAGTTTCCCAAACACTGAGGTGGTTCGCACTGAACATCTCCCATGCGGAGAAAATCCTCAACCCCAGGTTGACTGCGGTCGGGCATCCTGCCGCAACTTCTGTGGGGTTTCGCATGCCTCCCAGGAAGTTCAACTTGGCCGGGTCCCTTTGCTTGTTCCGGCTCTCCTTCAACATGCCATATGGACCTTCGCCACCTCGCCAAGGTTCATGATGTCGGGCAGCTGGTGACGTCTCCTGCTTGACCTCGACTGGCTCCTTCTTCACGTCCTCCTTGACTGATCCTTCACTGTCGTAGGAGTACTCGCTGTAGGAAGCCGTGGTTTGCTTTCGAGGCTCATCTTTGGTCTCGGCTTCCTTGCTGTGCTCTTCCTTGGCCCGTTTACTAGGTGGCCTGGTAGCAGGTCTTTCGGGAGGTAGGTGCCCTGACTCCTTCTGCTTGTTGGCCTTGTCCCTGAGCTTGGCGATGTCCTCCCTCATCGTCATCTCGCGCTGCTTCAAGTACTCCGCCCTGGCCATCTTCTGGAAGTGCTGCATGAGGAGATGAGCATACTTTTCACACAGTGCATCTGGATACCTTCCTGCCGCTTCCGACTTGGCCTTGCCTATGATGGCCTCGTGCTTGGCACCCTCCCCGCACTCACACTCGCCTCGAAGCTCCTTGATGTTCATCAAGGTACCGCCGAAGAGTTGAGGCTTTTTGTGCTTTCGGCCGACCGGGAGCTCGGGCTCATAGACGCAGGTGTCAAACTGCGCCAACACGAAATCCGGCCGCAACACCAAGTCGTTTATCTCTCCAAGTTCCCAGGCCGAGAGATGTTCCGGGTGATCGGAAGGTGGTGGATTTTCCAGAGTTGCCGAAGGTTTCACCACTTCCTCTCTCCTGGACTCCAAGATGTGGAACATTAAGTGAGCCGTCCTCGAAGCATGCAACGTCCCTTCGTCACATTCGGCTCGTCGAGTAGCGTTGAGGCCTGGGATCCCGTACGGGTAGCGGCGGTTCCTCACAGGGCCAGGGTAACCTTCAGCTTCCCGAAATCTCAAACGGGAGAAAGTTGTGCAGGGGAAACCTGAGTGGTATCCATCCCAGAACCCTGAACGGGCTCTGCGAAGATGTTCTCCATAGGGTTCGTCGGCTAAAAGGTTCACGCCCTTCTTCTTCTCGGAGGATGTGATGATCACCTTCAGTCCCACTATGTCGGCAGCTTTGAGGATGGCTTCGCTCAACGGATCATCGGCTCCTGCGTAGTGGTGGAGGAACTGGAAGGTTCTCTTACTCTGGAACTCTTCCCAGGAAGGCATCTTGTTCCTCCCCATCTCTTCATCCTTGCCCTCGCTGCCTTCTTCATCTGGTGGGCCCTCATCCTCTTCTTTCACTTTCCTCTTTATGCCTCTGCCTTCTTTCGAAGTGCTCCTCTTCTCCGCTTTGCGGTGTTCATCACCTTCACCAGCAGCTGCGACTATCACTAGCCATTCCCAGGATCCTTCGTCACGAGGGGCACTTCCATCTCGAATCCAGCCCTGCTTCAGCCAGTGGATGAGCTTGCCTTCTTCGGACATTGGTGTGCTGGATGTCCTGGTGAGTCGCAAATGGTGCATCGATGATCTCTTTCCACTTTGCCTACGCAAGCGGCACCGGGTGGTAGTCCAGCACAGTCCCCATTTCCGTAGTTCCACCCGTAGCATTTCTCCTTCTTCTTTCCTTTTCCTTTCGCTCCACCCTTGCCTTTCTTGCCCCCCTTCTTGTTGATGTGAACCTTCGCCACCTGCTTGGGCTTTATCTCGGGGGCCTTTGCCTGAGAGGGCAAGGGCTCTGTGGGGGACCTCAGAGCTTCCGATCCTCCGGTCACATTGGTGGTGGCGACAGCTTCGGCAGGGGTTAATGGTTTTCCCCGGCCACCTTGGGAGAGCCAAGCATTTGCAGGGATGTGCACCTGCTCGCTCCAGAAGGCACTGTCCTGCACCAACATCCTGAACAATGCCTCCCAGGGTTCCGTCGGTGTCCAACCCGCAGGTACTCTGCCTCCATTGGCCACCTCCATCGCCGTGGTGATCTTCATCCTGGCCAGATGTTCCGACCTGCCAAGGTGATCGGCTTCCACCACGAGATGCCAAGCTCCTGGATAAAGTCTGGCCAGTTTTTCTATGTGTGATTCGTAGGAGACCATCGTCGCCATGGAGGTCACCTCTAACATGATGAGTGTGGTGCGATACACTCGAAATGATGCGATCCATTGAGTCAGGTTTCCAGGGCCTGGCAATTCTTTCATCAACCATCCTCCTTCGGCAGTGGGGAGAAATGTTCGATACTTGGCTGCCTTCATGGTTTTCTTTCCAAACGGATGGAAGATGCCGAAGTCGGCGAAAGGCACTCCCCCCGACTCCAACCTCTTCTTCATCGCTGACAACTGTTCCACCGTCGGGTCCTCGCTTTCCAACGGCAACGCTCCAACCTTCTGGATGTAGCCCTCCAACCATGTCTGTCGTTGGTTCTCGGAGCAAATGACAAACTCCGTCTCGTCGGCTTGGTCCAACACCGCTGCATACTTCATCTTGCGCTCCGTTGAAGATGCCGTGCTGGTAGAAGTCGATGGTGGGGAGGTAGCCGTAGTTGGAGTCGATGTAGGTGCCCATGGGTCCGGGTCTGTCCATTGGTCCAGGTTCAACCCAGAATCCAAGGCAAATTTCCGCCTCGCCAAACGGTACACCAACCCAATCTGCGCGGCCTGGATGACAGTCAGGTGGTCTCCCGAAGAAAGAGTGGCTGCCTCGGCGGTTGCCGCAATGGCGGATGGCGGTAGACTGGCCATCAACCGATAGTCGTCCCCCGGATCGCCGGCACTGGCCACCCAGGCGTTCCAAACCTCGTCCTCCACATTCCAATGGCGACGACAAGCAGCCAACGAGGAGAAAGGAGACAAGTCTCCAGGCCAGGCCATGCGCGAGGTGCATGACCAGCTGGTCCAGGTAGTAGTCCAAGTTCACGTACACGAGGATCAAGTCACAAATCAAGGGAGATTCCCTTGAGCCAAAATGGCATCCACCCACCATCCCCTTAGCACTGAAGTTGTTCTGCAGAAAACACCGCTACTCTCAGTTTTCTTTCCCACAAACGAAGAAAAGACAGAGAGAAGAGGGGGTATTGCCGAAGCATTTTTTGCTTGTAGATCCTTGAGCATGGCGAGATCCTCTTTTGGCAATGAGCGTATTTCTGAAATGTTCTAACCTGATCATAAGGACACATGGTGTGGCAAGCCTGAAGGAAATCTTTTCACTGAGAACACTGCGAAAAACTGAAGAATCTCAGGAGGACAGGTATCTTTGTAACGCTGCAAGACCCCATAGTTCCTTCCACAATCCACTTTGGGTTCCCCGGCTTCAAGCCCTCCAACATGAAGGCGATCCGCTCTCCAGCTGCTTCGTGGTCGTAGTCCTCCAACTCGCTATCCTTGCACCGCACCCCCTGCTTTGAGGAGTTCGATCAGCAAATGTCGAGATGCAGCAGTACCACAGAAGGTAGTGGCCAAAGTTTCCAAGTTGGGAAGCCCAACTTGGAGAGGGAGGCTAGCTACCAGGCATGGATGGAAGCAATCCACTAAAAGAGCGTCATCTATCTAGTCAAATAGTAGTCTACCTTATCTACCTATCATATGGTCTAACTATCCAACCAAGTAATTTTCCAACTCTTTCTCTCCCTCTCTCTCTTTCTACCTATCTATCCGTTTAGGCATCTAACTATTCAATTGTCTGTCTGTCTGTCTGTCTGTCTATCTATCTAATCTTCCATCTATCTATCTGTCTATCTATCCATTCACCTAGGGATACATCTGTATATCTATCTACCGGTCTACCTATCTACCTACCTATTTACCTATCTACCTATCTACTTATCAAACTGTCTAACTGCCTGACTGCCGTCTATTTCTCTATGTCATCTCTGTCGATGTATCTTCATCAAACCCTGTCAATCGCTATCTGTCCCTATAGGCCCTCAGTGTTGAAAACGGCTTCACACCACAGCCGCATGCACATTATGGAGGTCCACCAATGGCACCAAGCTCAAGCTTTGATGATCATGACTTGCAAATGTGCAGCACACCACAGTGGCGTGCAATTTTTGCTAGTTGCTTTCACAACAGACCTCCGCACCCACGCACTGTTACACTTCGACCATCGGGGAGCACAGCATGCCGCATCATTGCTGCATGTCACGCACGTGCATGTCCCTCTCGGCATCTCTGTCTTTCTGACATCTCTTCTTTTGGACTAATGGCTGCAACTTCCAGAAGTCGGACTGACTTCCAATGTTTATTCGACCACAAGGTGTATTTAAACATTTTTCCTGCTGGCATCCTTTTGAAACGTGGGGCATCATTCAGCCTCCAGATGCAAAATGATGACCTGGAGATCGCTTCACGCCAAGTTCCCCAGCCCAGCTGCAATCGTGCAACCCGAGCCACATATTCCTCAGGACCCTCTTCTTCCTCGATGGAGCTATGGCTACTTTCGCTGGACTCCTCCAGGATTTGCAATTGTAGCTTCAAACAAAGTTGATGCAGCGTCTGCAACGACAAACACATCTCCCGAAGCTTTCGTCACGTGGATTCTCAACAACTAAGACCATCATAGCTTGTGAACCCTCAAAATCTGCGGCGAATGGACTTTCTGATGTCATATCGCACTGTAAAAGCTGACAGTAAGTTGCTCTCGCCCCAAGGCCTTCTCTTCTGCTTCCTGCGACAGCAAGGGAGGAAAGAACCAACCAACCCCGCAGTGATTAGCTGCGTTGCAAATCTCCAAAGGACACCTGCTTGGAGAATGCTCACTGAAGCCGAAATGGCGGCACTATTGGCTCTTAACTTCTAATATCTGACTGCACCCCATCGTAATGTAACAATGAAACATGGTATTTCTATGCAAATCTCTTACATTAAGCATGCGATGTATCCAAAAAAATGTTGCATACATATGTAAGCATGATGTGTGTGTGTGTGTGTGCTGCCTGGTGATGGTTGGCAGCCGGATGGGGTTCCACTGTCCCCGCCTCAACCGCTTCGATCAAAGCTGCAACTTCTCCAGATGCCGAGCCATCGCCCTCTTCGGCCTGTTGCATCTTCCGCTCCTGCCTTGGGGACTGCAACCATGAGCTACGTAGTCAGCTAGTTGTTCCAAGAGCAACCACTTGTGGTTTAAGGATCTTGGAGGATGTGGAAGGAAAACCACCCCGGCAACAGCCATGTCACTCTTCAGCTTCGGCCCTCTCTCGATCAGCTCGGCTGGTGTACCTCAGCTTGTGCAGCTCTCTTTGGTGTCAAGCCGGGGGCCTCAAGTTGAGAATGGCAATGAACCATGATGAACCAAGAACTACGGAGCAATGCGGAAGAATCATCCCAGTGCTCGAAGGAAAGGAACTTCTCAGATTGAGACTGTGCCATTTGCACATTCAAAATCCACGACCCAAGGTCAAATCAAGGTGGGATCCGTGGGGTGTTGCTCAGACAGCATCAGAACAGCTGGTGACCCCGGATCGACGTCATGGTCATTCACAAAAGCGAAGTAAACAATCCACAATGATCTATATTACTTACTCTTTGGTATTGATCCATCTATCTACCTACCTACGTGCTTGTCTATCGAACTAGCCGTCTGTCAAGACCTGTCTGTCTGCCTGAATCATCCATCCACCCATTGCCAAAACCAAATGATCTTCCCGAATGAAATCAGGTTGTATGCTGTCTCCTTGTTCTACCAATCCCCCATGAACATCCATGAACTGAAAGGAGCGTCACAAGTGCCACTCTACTTCATGTTCCTCGCTCTCAATCGCCCGCGTCAAGAGGCAGTTGGTTCACTTTGTTGGAGATCTGCGTAGCCAAGTGCATCATGTGCTTTGCCGTTCCAGCACCTGACGCCCAGGCTGTCCAAAAGTTGGGCCGTTCCAAAGGTAGTGTAAAAAATCGACCCCATGAGAATGCTATCGGTGAAGGTCACGGTAAGATATTGTCCCAATGGTGCAAGCCTGTTGATTGGAACGCCCCCCAAATCGGAAGAATAGAAGTGAAGCATCTGAGACATGTCTTTCATGCACAGACGGGTGAACACATGACATAGTCTGCCGGCCCCCTGAGAGCCGCGCCAGTGAGGGGAAAAAGGTTCCCGATGGACCGCCTGCAGCAAAAGATGTGCCAATAGCACAGGAGGCCTAACGAATCTAACCTACACTTTGGACTGGCAGAACCCACAGGTCACAATCTCCAACCATCTGTCTGCCATAGGTCCCATTGTGTTATGTCATGTTATGGGGAAGGTCAATGCATCTCAAACACCCGGAGAGTGATCGGTGAACCAGTGATGCGAGGACCAGTTGGGCCGGCCAGCTGCACGGGAAAAGGGAAATGATCCTCTGATGGATGAAATAAGAACGTGAGATCAGCGCTAGGACATCTGCAGTGAAGAGTAGACAGTCAAGGCTGCTTCCCCTGCCAATCTCGAGACTTACTTCACAATTGAGCATTTAGTGAAGAGTTGCACTCAGCAACATGTATCCATCGATGCTGTTCATGATGTTGAGCATGCAAATGCCTCAAGCTGTGCGATGATCAATTTGAAGTGATGCTTCATGCCTTTGTTGCCTTTGTCTGCGCTGGTTGTGGTCTTTTTAGCTGTCGCAAATTTGCCTGCGCAGCCTAATTGTCATCTACTAGGCACACGCAGTCCAGCTTGCTCGTACTTTCGATTGTGAACAGTTACTTCTTGTGCCACCAACGTGTCACATGCGAAGCATCCATCTATCTGTGCATGAATCCACCTACTTTGTGCCTGTCGAGCTAGTTGCATCTACGTATGTGTGTGCATATGTATGTCCCTGCTTGGGTGCATGCACCTATAGATAGGTCCAAATATCTAAATTTAGCTATCTGTCTATATACCTATCATCTGCCTGTCTATTTGCCTGTTTATGCACATGGATAGAGGGTGAGAGAGACAGAGAGGGAGATATGGGTGTTTGTGTGTGCAAATCGGTACAGCGAAGTGTATCTATCGATCTATCGATCCATTTATCTCGATTTTTCTTTATCTGTCTCCATTGTGGATCCACATCTGGGTTTTGCAGTGTATGGTGTTGAAATATGTTGGCTACAACGGCATCACCTACAAAACAGGATCCCTTTGACACTTGGCCGTGCAGCCGACGTTAGCCCCCCGACTGCCCACCTGCCGGTTTGCTCGCGTGACTGCCGTCGGCTGCCCCACCGAGTCGCATGACTCCCACCTGGAGACCAGGATCAAAACCGCACGGCCATGGATGCTACAACGGCCTGTTTCGAATGACCTGAACAAATGCAATGAGAAGCACTAAGACGTTTATGAAATGCTTTTCACAAATTTGCAAACTTAATCTAATGTAGCCTGATTATGCAATGGGGGCAATTCAGGACACGGGGCAGTGGAGGCTTTTTCAAAGTCCGGTGGAGCAGTGACAATCGTTCCAGAAAAAGAAGAAAAAGAAGAAGAAGGAGAAGAAGAAGAAGAACGATTGAAGAATAGCTCAGGAACAGTACAGTAAACTACTTGTCGACAAATGATCGTCCAACATGCGCAAGACAACAGCACTGGGCCACTGTGCTGGATGTAAGAGAAGCATTGGAATTCTCGCGCCGTTGGCGGGTCCCTGCGACAAAAACGCAAGACTACAAATAACAAACACGATGCAAAATCAATGCAATCATCTCAAAGAGCCAGTCAATTGCATTATGTGTATTGAAAAAACTCTGGCAGGATCTGTCAGGAGCCAAACTCAAACCAATTTAAATAAATGGCAGTTGCATCTCCCAGTTCTGCCGGACCTAGACCTCCCGATGCAAGATGTCCTGATCGCCGTGCGTGGCATTTCCATCCTTGACCCTTTGTCATCGGGGGTCTGAGATCCTCGTTTTCAAGATCAACGGCTCGAACCCATTCAAATATAAAGTGGTACAACCGTTGGATCGGCCGCAGCACATGGTAAGAATGACAGCGAAAGACTCCTTACTTTTCCATGGTCTCGTCACCTCCCAGCTCCCCTCCTCGCATTGCTCAGTGCTACCAGCCACCATCGAGCCGATTCATTCTACTCATTCCCTCCCCCCAGGGGCTGAATTCTTGCTCCGAGCCATTGCAGGAGGCAAATGGCTTGAGCCGTCAAATGCATGAAGTCGCAAGTAGAGTTCCTACTGTTCTTCCTGATAATGGCCGGAAATCACATTGACAAAGAGTCTAGAACTTGAAACTCAATGAATCAAAGCAACAAAAAGGTTGCTTTTCTCATCTGCCACTAACCTCACTTCAACTCACTTCACCTCTCGTCTAAGCAACCTCACTTCACCAAACTTCACCTTCCAAGTGTAGCTGCAAAGCCGCATCTCATTTTTTGACTCTCCGGGAAAAGACGACGTCATGCTGCCTCCCAAATGCAGGCAGCACTATATGTCAATATGTATCAATATGTCAGCACTATGATTCGGGCGAACGCCGAAACATTACTTGAATTTTCCGTCAGCGATTGAACGAGTGCAAGGTCCACCGCAGCTCGAATTCGATCGGCCAATTAATTAAGTCATTGCACCCCTTCCCCCTGATGTGAAACCTCCTGCCCTGATCCCTTCAAAATGTGCAGGTTCCCTACTAGACCGTGGAGTTGGTATCATTTTGTATCACCGGGGAAGGCGTGCCATTGCTCACAAGAAGCTTGCCAGCACAGCCTTTGGTGTGGAAGCGTGGGACTGCCCTCAACAATCAGGTCACTTGCACTCCAAACATGTCTTCGAGCACAACCACAGCAGTGCCGAACAGAGCCAACCTTAGCTTTGGAAGCTAGCAGCATTGAAAAGCAAGGCAAATGCTCCGGAGGAAACAGCTGATTGTGATTGATAGCCTCTCAGGGCTCACAGATTTGTGCAACTGAATCGAACATGAACGATGAGAAAACAAAAGACGCTGGTCAAGTACCCAGAGACTAGCGCAACCATTCTAATGGCTACTTCGATTATCACCGTCATCCACTGCAGTGACACCAGCAGCAGCAGCTCCAGCAGCAGCAGCACAAGCAGTGGCAGCGGCCACAGCTGCACAAACTCCAGAGACAAAAAGAGCCAAAAGTTGCAACCATGACCAAGACCGCAACTAACACCACGGCGAAAATAAAACTTACAACGACATGCAACTACCACATACCACCACCCCCACCATAATTAATCACGGCAAACATATTCACATCAACAGCTGCAACGACAACAACAACAACAACAACAACAACAACAACAACAACAACAACAACAACAACAACGAGAGCAAGCGCACTACCCACTACAAGCGCAACAGAATTTGCCAACGGGAGCCGGGAGCGTATGCAAAATCTGGGGGCTGGAAACAGCAAGAGCAATATAAATCTCAGCGCAAAAGCTGCTAAGAAGATGAAAATCTATCTTGAGTTGTTGCAGCATATATGCAGGCATGCGCGCAGATGTACCAAATTCAGTGCATGAATGCATGGAGGAGGTACATACATACGTAGGTATGTATCTATGTACGTATGTGTGCTTTCGCTGACACATCACCATTGCAGCAAACATGGATGGCAAATCAAGAATCAATCGCGAGCTTGCTTCAAGCAAACCATCCTCTCTGGCTCTCTGTCAAGAAACACCACGCCAAAGCCAATGAGCGCACGCGACACATGCTGGCCCTCAAAGGCTTCGAACATCTCTTTGATCCGCACATGTTTCTGGCACGATTCAATGGAATCAAGCCACTGGCATCTAGCGCAATGGTGTCACAACCAAAAACATCTACCCCAAAACGGCGTGGCGTCAAAACCATCCGGTTGTACACTATCCTTAGCATGATCTTCAGAACTCCCTGGCTTTCGCGGGTCGTATCTTTGGAATTCGGGAGTTTAAATTCCATACCTGAATTGAAACCTCCACAGTCCCCAAGAGGTTGTCTGTAGATAAAGGAGGGCAGAAATCGGTCCCGAAGGGAATAACAAGTGGTCACAAGTGAGAAGTGGAGAACAATTTGGAAAAATACGGCCAATGGGTTCCAACAAAAATTTAGATCCAATGGCCCAATATGGGGTGAAGGATGTGCCCAGCATCTGACATCGGACCTATTGGCCTAAGATCAAGATAACGGATCATCACACTATGGCTATTTTGGGCCCAAGATGGGCCATTAACCGCTCTCCGCCCCCACAAAGAGGGCTATACTTACACCTGAGGTAGGTCTGAAATTCCTTGGATCTTCTTAGACTTAGGCCCAAATATTGTTTGGTTGCATTTTCCAAAAGCCAAAACTCATCAAGCCCCAAACCGACTCGATGATCGCCCAAGAGTGATACAAAGTCTTCTAACAATATGCGAAACATTCTGTGGACATGTTGGAACACTGTAAGCATGATGGGAGCTTTAGACTTCAGGGCGGTCTTGCGCCCTTCACTTGCATTAGTGGTAGTTGAATGGGGCGATGCATGGTCATGAACAACCATGATCAACCCATAATCCCCTCTCTTGTGCAAGAGATCCACTACTGGAAGGTCTCCATCTTCTGCCATGCCAACAGCATCCAACAGCAGCACCGAACTCAGCAGTCCTGCGCGCCAAAATAAGACCACATAATCATCATTCCTGTGCACTTTAGAGAAGCTGAACCACCAAAGAATTCCAAAGAGACTGTTTGTCCCAAACACCATGCGACTGACTGCCCACCCACCCATGCACACACACACACACATTCTGTTGACCGCTTATTTCTGAACAGCTGCTTTAAACCTATCTGAGTCACAAGGCTGGCTCGCGCGTGAGCCTTCAAAAGACAGCCACAAGCGTGAATAATAAACCAAGAGCTAGTCCTTCTGCTAGCCTTTTTGCCAAACGAAGCGAGGGTTGGCTCGTAACCCTGAGAATTGCCCCACTTGGATGTGCCCCCATCGCTGTGAAACAAATGACATCCTGGCGTCGCGAGCAGTTCGACGGTGTGAGGGAACCCCGACTGTCGCTCCTCCCTGCCCTCGCCTGGGTAGACCAATGTGACCGTGGTGCCGATCAGAGAACCACCAAAAGAAGCCAGGACACCCAAGTCTTTGAAGGTACAGCCCAAAATACCTGGCAGAAGGGCTACATGTGCGTGTAGCAAGCCCAAGTTTGTCCATCCCTCAACGCACCCAGGGATTGAATCGACCACCTTCACTTGGACCAGAGAGAAGCAAATCGTAACGACTCATGGTCTCGTCAATAACAAGCGATGGCTTTTGGTCAATCAACAACCAGAGCCCTGCAAAACTATAGTAGCACAGAGATAGAAACTGGTGTGCTGGCATCGATCGCCCAATCGCCATGACAACATGATCCCCCTCATAAGTCCTTCAGTGAGCACAAAACAACGACTTGGGCTGTCATCTTGACCCGCGGCCATCCCTTGGTCGCACCAATAACTGTCAGCAAAAGAAGATTCACCTTGGTGTGCCAGGCAGCCAGGCATGTCGACCCGTGCTGTTTGGAGCCAGCTTGAGGGCTCCAACAGCAAACCACTGCGACGTTTTGCCTTCAGATTACGCTTTGCCAATCCGAATGCCGCCCTTCAACCACCCTATTCCATCCTATACCACCCTTCCCTATACCTCCCTTCCATCTAGCGACTGAGACCCAAGTGCGGCGTCGAGAGCCAAAACCAAAGAGAGCCAGAAAGGCGGTTCGAAGTCCTGCAGAGATTTCGATGCTGCAGCATGACATGAACTGCAAACATCTGTAGGATCCTGGTTACTTTCCGAGCTGAACACAACGGGGCAGCAGCTTCAACAACAAGAATCCAGATTGGGAAAGGATATGCCACACCTGTGAAATTGATCGGGAAACCAAAAATCGTCGCAAAGAGCATGGCAGCTCGGGAGGCTGTTGCCCAATCATCGTGGGGAGAATAGTTGTGCAAGATGTCGCCCTTGCAATTTTTGCCGAACCTGAGGCCAACTCCCCAGCGCGTTTCAGCTTTCTCCGCATGCGGGACACACGGATATGCAAGAGTCGCGCCTCTACGAACGCATACGAATGCGTTCATGATTACAGAAACTACATTAACTTAATTGCTCATAGGAATAGTCGTATTGCAAGCAAAGTCGTCAAAAAATATTGGCGCTCAATGAAACGAAATGACGGGTCCCCTCAACAAAATGGTAATCCACAAGACCTCCACAACGTGTTGGGGCCATGTTATGCCACAGTGATGAAACTGCAAAAGGCATCACAAAGCAGCAAAGCAACGTAAGGTAGCCAACGATCATGCAAATGACATAAAGCACCAACGAAATGGTGAATCCGCCCGCTGTTGCTTTCCCAAACGACCTGGAATTTCGATTTCGCAGCTGATGGTAGAACTTTGGTGCGTTCCAATGAGCGATGAATGCGTTGCATGCCGTTCCTTGGGAAGCATGTGGAAGCAACTCGATTTCACGAAGGAAGCCTTCAAACATCTGTATACCTCTATGTGTATATATTTTTACATCTGCGGAAATCAAATCAAAAGTAGATGTATAGATGTAAACAAGATAGATTTGTAAAAATATATGTGTGTGTATGTATATATACATGAAAAATATTTGTGCATAGAACTGAATATTGAATATATATATATATATCTTTATATATCTGTGTGTGTATGTATGTGTGTATGTATATGTAAATGTATACATACACTACATTACATTACATTACATTGCATAACATTCCATTACATTACACTACACTACCCTGCACTAAACTACACTCCATCACATTATATTCCATCCATCCATCCATCCATCCATCAATCCATCCATGCATGCATCCATCCATCCACATAACAAGACAATACAATACACTACAATACAATACAAGACAAGACAAGACAAGACAATATAATACCATACGAGACAAGACAAAACAATACAATACGATACGATACGATACGATACAATACATGTGTATATATAAATATATATATATATATAGTGGTTGTCAAAACAAATGTTGAATCCTGATAGTGATGCTTGGATTGCTCGTTCGGTTTTCAGCAACTGTATGGAATGGACTGTGAGAGTAGCACTTCCGTTCCATTTCTGAAAAAATCCATGCCAGGTGCATGTTTGCCTGCCAATGACTGAAGACTGGGAACTCAAAACCTTCTCGCGGCACTGTCGCAAATCGAACAAATCGCAAACCACGCTATCAAAAGGGTTCTTCGGTGCAAGCGTCCCACTAGGACCAGGGCAGAGAGATCCATGCTGAACAAATCAGGGCCATCTGCGTCAGGTCCCCATGACAAGCGAGTGTCCGGATCCTGACATGTGCCCGCCGTGGAAGGTCAGAGGACAAGTGGGTGTTGCAATCAGATTTGAACGTCTTTACGCAGAATTCATTACCACTCAACATCTCCACTGGGTTCAGAAACAGCCAGGAAAAGGTGTCTGCCTTCTGCGTTGTCAAGGCATCATGCCTCACTGAAAACCTGGACACCTACAGCATGGCAGATAGATGTCTTGACAGCCACGGCCCTGAAGTGAAGTCCTGCGAGTCATAGTAGCGCCCCCCCGGCAAATAATCACCGCCTGCAATGGAGCACGGGTTGAGAACTTGTCAAAGCTCCATCTCATTTCACCCAAAGATCTTGTATTGTCAACCCTGGGTGCTGGTGGGCATGACCTCATGCATATGGAGTTGAACCTGGTGGAAGCCATCACAGACCACGCGGCGGTACCTATGTATCGGACAACCATGAAGATCACCACGCTGGTTTCCTGACGCAGCCAAAGGCTTACAAGTACATATTCAGAGGCACTGTCAACCGTCAACGGTTTTCATTTCACGCATGAACAGAATATCTTTTTTGCCAGGGCATCTCAGAGGGTTGGCCCTGCCTTTAGCAGACGCTGGGAAGGACAAACATGGGAAAATAACTGAAAATGAGGACTATGGCTACTCCAAAAGGGTGAGACAATGTCGTAGATGGCGGTCTCGGCACTCGTGGGTTGTCAGGGGAAAAAGTTGGTATGAACAGAATATCCAGAATACAATTGATGATTCTATTCATACCATGTGCCATCTGTGGCCATTTTAATCTGTCTGCACATCAACGTCTGGGAAGAAGGATGGCTCTCAGCAAGCTGGTGACAATGTGGCAGGTGGGAAGGCTTGGACCTTGGAACTTTTATAGACATAAATCTTCCACAATGCCACGGAAAGAACACGAAGACCACGACATGTCTTACCACTCCCCACGGCTGTTTGGACCCAAGAACTTCAGCCAAGTTCTTCCAAGTGGCACAAGCAAGTCCCAGAAGGCTTGTGAAGGCCAATTTGGACAAGTCCCGGAGCAAACACAAAGGCAGCCTATTGGTGTGAAAACTCACTCTGGCTGGTGGGATAGATGGTCCGCAAACCGTTGGAGACTGGAACTTGGAGGCATCGAACTTGAATTGTTCAAACCACACCAAAGCATGGCACAGAGTTTGGATGCTGGTACTGCTTGGTTGATGGCGACTTGACAAACTAGCACTCCTGATCGAACATCACTTCTGGTTGAATAGCTGGCGCTTGAAAATCCATGAAAGGATCTACCTTCAGAACTACACACCGCCACATGCATCTTGGTCACCTACAAATTCCTCAAACTGAATCGGGCTGTGAGCCATTTATTCCTTCTAGTCAGGTGCATGCGCCTTTGCAATCCCGGAAACTACTTCCCAGGTGCAGCTGAGAAACAGAAAAAAGACCAGGATCAGCAAGAAGCTGATGCGAGACTCTGTGTACCATGAATTGACTCCGATCGCCTGCCCCAGCAAAACTCGGGGCACTACGGCCTTACAGCACTGCAGTCAAGACTTTGTGCCAACAGTCCCACTTGATGGTTTGCAACATGGCTGTACACGGCATCACTTGTTTCCTAGGCAAACTGCGAGAGCAAGCCTTGCCAACATTTTCAAGCACACAAAGGGAAAAATCACCCCCACTCCGGCCTTCCACATATCAGAACTGCTCTTTCCAATGACCAGGGCATAGCCAGCGCAGCCAATTATGGTCCCGAGCATGTTCGTGACCTATCATCATTCACCAGTGCATGTGGCATGTGGAGGGCCGAAAATTGTGTTCTTTCTTTTTTGTCTATTTACTGTTTGATCAGAAGTGCTGAAAATTATGTTCGATTAGATCAACTGCTTGATTTTATGTTTGATCAGATCTGCGCTCGTTTTCAAACTTTGATCTTGAGCTGGGCTGATGCACTAATCACTGACGGCGCGAGCCATGTCCATCAAATAACTTAGCAACTCAGGTGGAGGAAATCATCTTCTACCCACGCCCGGGAGTTGCGTCTGTGATTCACCTTCCAACGATCTTTGGGCGCCCTGGTCGCTCAACTGCGGGATCAGGGACCTATCCTGTACTCAACCTGCACTCCATTCCGACCATTGCCTACGTCTTTCTCTCTAAAGCACTCGCAGCGAGACAGCTCGTGCCTCCATGATTGCTCCGAAGGTGTTGTTGCCGCGCAGCACATAGCTGATCCCAGCGTGGGTCTTCTGGTTGGTGGCTTCGCAGCAGCGACCCAAGCACCAGAAAGTATACATGATGGCCTCGGCAAATCTTGGCACATCTTGGCACATCTTGGCACATCTTGGCACATCTTGGCACCAGGTCATTTGCCCAGATGGTAAAACAACTACTAGAAGCAGTTGTGGGTTGAAGATGTTTGAAGCAGTTTCAAGTCTTCGCTTCCAAAATTTGTGGCATGTGCTGCCCCAAAAAAGGCCGGCCCCCTTTGCTGCACCGAGAGTTGTCCATTGAAAGACGATCAACAACGATGCATGTTTTCCATCACTCTTCTTGCTCACCATGATCCTCTACTAGCAATGGCCAAACTTGGAGATGGCCGCCGTACAGCACAGTGCGACTAGTCATACTAGTTCGTGTCAAACACTTTTCTTTGGCAGTAACCCTGCAGCATCCTGCAGCCCACTCAAACACAAA
>VSDK01018072.1:418240-462861 GCA_009767595.1 Symbiodinium kawagutii
GACGGTCATGGGTTGTGACAAGCAATAAGCTAATGCGAATTTGTCAATTTGCGTGCTTGCACAGTCACAGTAAATATATCCGTGTGCGTGCTCCCCTGCCGGCAAACGTGAAGAATAGATGGATGCACATACGCGCGCATCCTATCAATGGTTTTATGTATGTTTCTGCATGTGTTCAGATACATGTCTGTGTATGTGTTTTTTTGTGATTTATGCCAGCATCTGTGCATCGCAGGGAAGTAGCTATGCAATCGCGCTGGTACAGTAGTGCATGCAATCCGTTTACTGCAGACACTTCACTTACTGCATGTATTTCTACCGTGTGCGCATCTATGTTTGTTTGCATGTATGTATGTGATTTCATATGCGCAGGGCCGGTGACAAGTCAGCTGCCATGCAAAAGTTCCACTCCCAGAGCACAAATGCATCCACGGCACTTTGGAGCGTTGTAATGCGCAAGGAAGGCTGTTGACATGCTTCCAATCCTTTTCATCATCCAAAAACGATGCACAGCCCGAAGCAAACCACACAGTGAAGACAGAGAAGCCAACAATCATCAAAAATCACTTCATTGAAGGACTCCATTGACCTCACTGCAAGAGCCTCGCACTCAATGCACTTCAAATCAGACTGCTTTGGACAAGCCTTGCACTGCCAAGGTTCAGCACGAAAACTGACAGATCCACAGTGAAGATGTCAGGCCCTTGTGCCTCGCCCCAACTGAGCTGAGTTCCTGGCTCCTACGGCGCCGCCACAAGCTACAGAGCTACCACTGCTCCCAAGATCCATCAGGGCACCAAAGCATTTTTGGGACACCGAAGTTGACAAGAGCCACTTTGGCACCAAAAAAACACACCCCAAGCATCAAATCATGCCCATCAACTCTCCAGCTTTACCTGGACTTTGTCCTGGCTGTCGTAGAAGTCACCTCCCACCGCATACTCGCCACTACACAGGCGTACAAACATAAAGACCACTACTCCGGCTTCCTCAGCGCCGCCAACATTTGAGCGATCAAACATCAATAACTGGGATGCCACCAAGTTTCGCAAGCTAGACCGAAAAGGCTGGAAAACGCCAGTTTCGATAAATCTCGCAGCAAGCACAATGGCAACCTGGGGCTGCGTGGTGGGTGTAGAAATGCTCTTGCAAAGGCGAATCACGACAATGTGGAGGGCTTATGAGGGCTTCAGGGTTTGGTAGAACAAATGAAAAGGTGGTGGAACAACAACGAAATGACCAGATTCGCACAAATTCTCTCGCCAGGATTCTGGAATTTTCTGGCGCCTGCTGGAAACTGCTAAGTGAAAACTACACACCGCTGCAACCCTGCAGGTCCTTTGGATCCGCTTAGATCCGCTGATTAGATCTCTCGGATACAAAGTGCGCGGCACAAAGAAAGTTGGAGTTTTGGGTGGGTTGGAACCTGCACCCGACTGAACCCAATTGGACATGGGCATCTCTGACGCTGCAACTGAGCCACAGTACGACCACCAGGATTGTCAGAAAGCTACCACCTTGATACGCCGCATGTCTGCTTCAAAACCCACAATTTCATCAAAATGAAAATTTGGCATCAAGAAGTATCAAAGTTGAATTGTTGTTGCAGGTGGAGCGTGCATCTGGCTTTCCATGAAACCGGAAGATGCAGCGCACACAAATACATTTGTAACAAATTTGATTCTGAAGGGGAGGGAACAAAAGTTTGCCGTTTCCAGCATGAAGGTGGTTCCAATGGGAGTACCAATAGATGACACCATATCGGAGTTGTGATGGTGCGGACGGAACGTATGGATAGTTTCATGTGAACTGCAAAAAAATAGAGCAAAAGTTAGGCTGTTGGTGCAGGATGAATGTTGCGCATAAGCATAGATGTGCCACTTCCTAGAGCCGGCAATCATGCCACGACAGAAAGTCGGGGCATGTGCACTAGGTACAGAATAAGACTGTATGTCCTTTTGGATTCCTTTGGTATATGATCGAAGTAAAGGATATATGGGCCTGAATGGTTGGCCCACTAGACATGACCACTGCTTGGAGGATCTTGGAGGGGTATGGCCATGCGTAGGCAGCTTGCAGGACAAGTTGATGTATTCATCAAATATCGCTGGCATCTCAACCAAGCTTATGCATAAACATCGCAGGGAAACTGCACAGAATCGGAATGTTGTCCCGCATTGCTGCAAAAAGGGATTGTTTCGGAAATTGGCATTGCATACACGAGCTGCCCAAGGATAGTCAAATCAACCAAGAGTGAAACCTCTGCTACGTAAATATCTTGCTGCGTGAATGTGTGGTGTAAACAAAACTTGTGTACAAACCTTGCTGTATAAGAACTTGGTGCAAAAAACTAGTTGTTTAAACGGAAGTTGGTCTACAAACCATCTGAATTCGTTTTGTCTGCGCAAAGGTCTTGCTGTGTCAACACAAGCTGTCTAAAGGCTTCGCTCTGCAAAAGCTGTAACGTGCAAACACTCGCATGTTGTACCAAAACGCGCGCGCGCGTAAAAGCACCATTTGGTTAGGGAGGCAGCGAAGCTCGTGGGAACAAAGTAGTTCAACGCAGAACCACAGGAAAGCCAAGAAATACAGCAACACACAGCACTGTGAGCACAGACTGCTGCACCACAGGCGGCAGTTCTTTTCATGGAAGCAGTCAAATGGCAAGGCGAATAAGGTACAGTAGGTGCAAAAGCAAACTACGTCTGAAGGCTCAGCTCATGACAGTGCAGTCTGGAAATCTGGTGTGACACGTCAGGCGGACACAATGGCAGCAGAGCACAGCATACTTCAAAAGCCCCCAGTCTTCAATAAATGCGAGCATTGGAATTCTTCACTCCCTTACACTGCTGGTATACGTTTACGAAGATCTCCATCTTTATCTGTCTCTCACTCCATCCTTCAAGCCGCCTTTCACACCCTTTCTTGCCATGTCACGAGGTGTAACGAACCAAGAGCCTTCCACCCCAAAAGCAGTCCAAACGTCTGCACTATTGCGACCGATCACTAGTGCATAAGCAGTACAAGTCAGCGTGGTCTTGAGGAGGTTCGACACCTGCAGCAATGGAAGGGCACGATCCTCAAATACCGACGTCATCCTACATTTTAGGATCAGGGAAGGCGGGCAAGCTGCAACCCAACAAGAACAAGAACAAGAACAAGAACAACAACAACAACAACAACAACAACAACAACAACAACAACAACAACAACAACAACAACATGGTGCTGGTGCTGGTGCTGGTGCTGGTCGAAGCTACAACTGCAAGGATCAGAGTAAGGACAAGGGTGAACTGCTCCTTTTGTGAGTCGAAAGAAAATACATAGAACTGGTGGATGATCACTTCCAGCAATCACCCCACACGAGAAGGAAATTGTTGCAAAGGGGCAAGTAACTGCCTTTTGCGAGCCCTACCGTACAACCCTGATGACCGTTCAGGTGCCATCGACACCCTAGAAAAACTATCCAGAAACACCGTATCAATTGAAATGACTTTCAACATGAATAGAGGGCGGTTGACTTGTGTATGAAAGCTGATGACTGATGAGTAGTGAAAGCATGGAAGGCATGCAAGGACACCACGACTACAGCATGTAAATCAAATTTTGTGTGCATTTTACAAAGCACAACAACGGATAGAAATTTGGGGCAGGAATTGTGCATCAATAGCTTCCCGAACGTGTCAATTCATCTTCCTAGGCCAGTTCTATGAGAACTTGCGCTGTCAATGCTCAGGGAAGCTCAGTTTGGAAAAAAATCTCACGGTGCCCACGGGGCCCAATCGATGCCTCCATCACTAAAGCAAAGGTCTTGTCACCTCGAACAGCCAAACCGACCTCGCCATGGCTCTTGGTTCCGGTGGCTTGGCAACACCGGCCGATGGACCAGAAAGTATACATCATCACCTGGGCTGTGCTCTGCGCATCTCTGCGCGTTCAAAGATTCATGTCTTTCACGTTACGAAATTGTCTAACTTTTCAGGTGTAATTTATGCCAAGCACCATGTAGAATGCGGTCATAATCAAGAGCGCTGCGACAATGCCAGTGCCAGCTGCGATGCCCGCTGGCAAGCTTAGAATTCCTTCGCCAACCTCAGCTTCGCACTTCCCCTGCAGGAACAAAATTACCAATGTAGCGCAAGTCCACACACTGTATGGATACATCATTGACGTAGTATTGTGGTGCATGTCGCAAATCAGGTGACCGACCGATCAGCAGCAAAGCAGAAAATTGTGACCATTTTGACCTCAAGAGTGCCTGTTGAACAAGAAAAATTGGAGGGGATGACCCCAAACAAAACCAAAAGCAATGCAATTCATTCCATCTTGCAACCAGCATCGGGGTGGCACATTTCATAGATTGTTATGTGGCCTCAAGCACACTTCTTGTTGCGTCAGTGTAGTCACAAAGACTATGCTCTAGCCATGATTTAACTTTATCAACGGCGTCATATTGGTAGGTATACCATCATCATACCATGACGCTGCTTGAAACTGAAACACATGCAGAACCTTCATTCCTTCATCCATCAGCATTGCGCAGTGCAAACGTTGCATCACGGCCATTCAAGCGTTTCTTGCATTTCAATTAGGCCCTGGCATTGGGCACACGTCCAACCGTCACGAAAATCCCTCCCCACCATGTCAACTACCCAGCTGCAATACCTTTCGAGATGTTGAAAGCCATGGCCACAACAGACACACCTTCCTGATCTGCAGGTGTCGCTGGAAGTGAATTTTGTCAAAGGGCAGCCCACCGCCCACGTTCCATGTCAACAGAAACATCAACATCCGTAAAAACATTCATCAATTCATGATTCATGGAAGTACGTGTTCTTGCAATTGTAACAACGCCTCATGAAAAAATTGCACCAGACTGTTGAATGATTTTCACCACAAAGCATGTGACAAGGGGCGATGGTCTTTTCTATTTGTTCTGACTTTTGAACACTCCTAGGGATCATTCACCACCATGAAACTTGAACACCACTTGCATGACAAATGCTGTGCGGATTGGTTTTCGCTTCCCATGGTGCAGCCGAGGGTCAAAATCCCCAGCGTCACTGGACTCCACATCCGACGTCGTGTAGCTTTGTCCATCAGAAATCTCTGAGTCGCTATACTCTCCACGGTCCCGTTCTTCAAATCTTTGCATTGAGATCATCAAGCTAGGCTCTGGTGCAGCCACTGGACAAACAGTTGAGCCAAACACCTCGCAACCAAAATGTAAGAGTTTCCATGGCTGTTTGATGTACCTTTATTTTTGTTGGGCAAGCAATATGTGCAAACAACATTGACCCACCTCTCACCTGTGTAAGGACAAACGTTTGGTGTGTGGGTAAATGTTCGCGCAACAGCAACATGGTCTCATCGCGCGCAGTTCGCAAGGGGAAGTTGCGCGGAACAATCATGAAATGCGTTGCTCGATCGGAAAATTAAACACATGTGTCTCCACATCATGTCGGTTCTAACTTTTACGCGGTGTTCCCATGACCTCGTAAAGGCAAACCAAAATTACTTTTTCCAAACATGTCACACGAATCAAAAATGATGATCATCGTATGTGTGGTAGCCTTGTTTTCGCTCATTGTCCCGACGACATGTTCAAACACACATAACGTATTATACCGTTTGGTTTTTCAATCTAACCGATTTGGTATCAAGGTCGCCGCGCGCTCGAAAACTCCACATGAACCTTTGGTTTCAACAGGTCTAACCGTCTCTCTCTCGCCAGATTTTGAGGTGTGTTCGCCCCTTGAAGTCACAAAAACTGACCAACCAAGACGTGGTGCATTTGTAAAATGAGTACGCAAGGGTCTGCAAAATGCTGCCGGAACCTTGCTCTGCCAACTCCATGACAAGAGTTTCCCGCAGCGAAGGCCAGCAAACACACTGGGTCAAACGCGTTTGACAAATCCAAATTTGCGATCGACAGCGAGAAATCATGCATGGAAACTCTATCCATGAACAATTTTTTTCATGAACAAATTTCCTGGCAGCATTTTTTTTCGATACAGTAATGTTGTCTGACACCTCTTTGTTTTGCAAGCCGCAAACATGCTCTCGAAACGAAAGTTTCAGCTTCAATCCGCCCCAAAATCAGACATGCTAGTGCGTGCACATCAACCGTACTTTAGTAATGGGGGGGAAATCCGAAAGGTGACATGACAAACCCTCATTGTTTGACCAGCATGATGACCACCTTTCCATGCTACGCGCGCGTCCAAGCATGTAAGAATTTGTCCAACACGTGTTTCCGGAGTTCTGCGGCCAGTCCCGCTTTATCGGCACCAGGTTAGCAATTCACACGTTTGATCGCTGTCTTAATTTTTTTCGAGGCCCAGGGGCATCATCCAAATTGGCACGAAGGATTGTTTTTAGCCTCCGTAGTAACACATGTTCCCACATTGCAAAATCCTTTTCTGGCAGTCTTTTTTCGCACCATTGATGCGCAAACCCACAGATTCCAATTCAATTGTCAACGTTGCCAACAAAAATTCGAACTCCTCTTGCGAAGCTGATAAAAAAATGTGCGTCAACCATTTTTACCCCAACAGGCAATCCTATCATCGAACAGGTTCTCCACTTCCGAAGAACAAACCCGAGTCCAGCATGAAAAAACCATGGACTCAACATTGTCGCCCGCCACACAAAAAATTCAACGGCCGAGGTCGGTGAACCTCGCCGCCAATTTGTTCATGTTCAACCACCTCCGCAATGGAACATAGGGAACGGGCACATGCTATTGTTCCCATGCGGCACAGAAGGTGTGTGCTTAGTACGATTGAGACGTTTGGCCATGCCTAAATCCGCGGATTTTCCGCCATCCATTTTGCTCTTTTTGTGGCAACTTTGGGTCATGATCACCCGTAGAAAAATTACAAGTCGAGTCGGGTCGAGGCCTGTTTGCCCATTGGCGGCTCATTATTGGCACATGACCCCCCCCAAAAAAATAATAATGTGTGACCAAACAATCGTCTATCCATGTGTCGAAACTCAACGTCCATCAGCCTGGGTCCAAGATTATGACCTTGTTATTTGCCAAAAACCATGAGAAAATGATGACATTTGTCAATATTGCCGTCTGCCCGCTTGCCACTTTGATCATTGACGCTGCGCTAAGGGCGAGCTAGCCAAACCAAAACCGCATTGGGACAATGATGTTTTTTTTGCGACACATATTTTCAATTACAATTTCAATGGCACTTGTTGTGTTTGGCAGTAGTGTTTGTGTTTGGCAAAACCTTGGCCGGATGCAGGGCACGTCCGGAAATTTCACTGCAAAGGTTCCGTCCGTCCCAGCAACATGTTGACTACTGCAAGCCATGTTTCTATGAAATAAGCGTTTGCATAAAAATCGTCGACTGACACTCCATGTATTTTTTCAAGGTATATGCGAGTGCCTCTGCTAACCCTTGTTTTGGTTCAAGTTTCGGTTCCGTCGTTGTTTTCTCTGAGCTGGGTGCGCGCCATGCCGCTTTCGCAAACGCACATTGCTGCGTTGAAATCCGCACAGACAGTGGCTGTCTTCCAGAAAGTGAATCCAAAAAAAACTGGCGACCAAAGCGTATGAGCCCTTCGACAAGCACAAAAGGGACGGAGACAGTAGGTGATGCCATGTCGAAAGGTGCAACGTGGCAGGATTTGTCCATTTCGACAAAAGTTTCCTCTCTATGCCCATGTTCATGGATTGTGTTGACGCCAGCCAGGGTGGTATGAAACGATCTGCCATTGAAGGCACTCCGGACCGTGAATGCCGTCCACTGACATGGCATCCAAAAATTTGAACACCAACTCCGGAGATGAAATTTCACGAGTGGAAACGTCTCCAGCTACAGTGGTTTTGCGAACCATGATGTGTGATGAAATTCGAAATGGTTCAAATGAAATGGAATCCAAATTCGGGAAAACTTGGGAAGGTCCCATGCAGGCTGTGAGGAACGAACTAGTTGCTGAAAGGGAAACCCTTGCAGCACTCCAACAACGACTTGGGAAATTGGAGGATCGCATAGCTCAATCACCCCCAAGTCACAGCAAAACATTCCCAAAAAATGATGTTGATAAATCCGTGGTTGTTATCAGCGGCTTTGTGGACAACGCGATCGAGGAGGTGGAGGCTTTGATGGAAGAATTGATCATTGCCACTGCTGGTTACCAGGAGGTTGAATTTGTTGAATCTACGCCACCGACTGCGCTGGCAAAGTTCGAGGCACCCATGCGCGCCATGAAATTCATTCGATCGGAAAGGAAAAATACAACCATGCAAACAAACAAACGGTGGGTTTCAGAGGATCGTTCCAGGGATGGTAGGATGTCCTGCAAAGCATCAAGGAAGTTCAAATTTTTGATTGAACTGGAAAAACGTGATCGTCAGTGACAAATGTTTCAAGGTGATGGTCAAATTCAATGACAAGTTGGTGCATGTTGCCTCTTTCCACAATGCTGGTTCCATAACTTGGGTGGACAAAACCATGGTTGGTGATGATGCGTGCGATGCTATGGAGGCTTGCCTACTTGACTTGGAGCAGGGACATTCACAAATTGTTCCTTTCCGGAGGGCTTAGTCATTGCGGTGTTGGGATTTGCGTTTCGAAGGTGCTGTGGTCGATGAGTGCCGATGTCACATTCCATGGTGTGAATGGCCGGTTGTCATTTCCGATGATTGAACTAGATGGCACGCGTTTTGCGTTTTTTTTCCTCCTAATTTCCCACCTTTTGGTCACCAGAACATGAAGTTTTTCGAACAATATGAATTCCTGCGGTTCTTTCTGGCCATTTACAAGGACAATTTGCGCAAGATGGACGTTGCAATGAAGCAATTGCAACGTAAAGTTGTTGGGCCCCCGGGGAACATGAATTGGGATCGGCCTTGGCATGAATGCCTCCACGACTGGAATGCACGGGTGCTTAACATGATGGAAGGTTCTTCATTGAAGTTTTGGTCGCATCATTGTTTGGTGCAATATTGGAAACTTTGCGCGTATGCATCTGGACTGCCTGCTTCACGTTGGCTGATTCGTGCCCTGCGTTGGGATCCTGGGGGCCGAAGATCGTGTGGGCGCAGCCCCTTGACATGGACTGATAAGATCGATGCTTATTTTCGGTGGAAGAACTGGGGCGACTGGATGGTTTGTAGTGCTGACCAACAATTCTGGACACGGCATGAAGCAGATTTTATCAATTTCTGCAAATTGTGAGGTTTCTTTTTCGATTTCACAGTTGCTTTTTGCAGTTTCACCGCCTGTGCCCTAAATGGGCAGCCTTTGTGGCTAACAGGCTTCGACTCGACTCGACTGTTTCTGGCCAATGCTCGTGAGGATGGACGGCGCATACTCCTGGGTGGTGACTTCAATGCATCCATTGGGCCAATTGCTAGCTTTGAGCCGGTTGAAGCGGTTGGTGCCGGCAGTGCTGGTGAAAAGAATGCACGTGGTGACTCTTTGGTGCAATTTGGTTGGGAAGAAATGGTCTGAGTCTGAGCCTGCATGCCCGTAGGCGGCACCCATTTAGGGCGCACGATGCCGTGAAACAAAATGAAGTCCACAAACAATCAAGACATACAGAATCCAACAAAGTCCTCGATCAGGGACATCCAAAATGAAGTGTCCCTCGCTGCTGAGGACCAATGATCCAAGTTGCTGTATCTGCAAAACGTTTCCAGTTTTGAAGTCCAAATGTGATGAGGTCGACTTGCGGATGTGTGACCAAAGGCATCCATTGAACTAAACGCTTGGCCCAGCGTTCTTCAGAAAGATTGGCAACGTACATAGCAAATTTCCGGTAAACAAACATGAGACCACAACGAAATGCCAATTTGTTACAAATGAATTCGCATCCTGTCATTCCAAACATGCAGAATTTCGTGCCAGGGCTGGTCCCAATCCACCGCAGGGAGCAGTTTGCGACATTCAATGTCCATTTTCGTCAGGTCTTGTTTGTAGATTGTCCGATGCCCAGCTCCAAAACAAGCCAAGGGGGTGACAACAGCTTGAAGATATTTCAGCCGGCGTTTGATGGAGATGTTTCGATCACATAGAACATGTTTCGAAGCAAAGAAGCGTTTGATTGCATTTTGAATATGGTGTTCCACATCGATGGATGAAGCCCTGGAACCTTGTGTGGTAAGAATGCACCCGAGCCATTTGTGTGCATCTATTACTCTGATACGAGGGCCATCTGCAGCGAATAAATGTTCAGGTGGCTGTGCTTCAGTCGTCAAGAGAACAACCGTCTTATCCGTGTTCAATTTCAGACCCACCTTTGCCAAAACAACAACCAGAGACTCCAGCAATTGCATCACTGCCACTCTACCGTGGCTGAAGACCAGAATGTCATCCGCAAAACGTAGATCCAGAAGAGGCTGCAACCCGTCCTGTAGATCAAAACCTTTCTCGCACATTTCCTCTCTCCATTCTCGCATTGCCCATTGTAGCACTGCACAAAACAATCAAGGGCTTAGGACACAGCCTTGTCTCACACACTGAATTGCAAAGGTGTCACTTGCATCATTCTGACCGTAAACCTGACCAAATTGATCACGATACAGAATTTGCAGGATCCAAATCAAATGAGATGAAACACCTTGCGATGGTAAAGCTAGCCACAGGGTTGACCAATCAACACGGTCAAATGCTTTTGACAAGTCCAACCTTATGATCCAAACCGGTGTGTTACTCTGAAGCGGTTTGTCAATGACCAAATTGGTTGTCAATAAGTGTTCATCCATCCTGCGACCAGATCTGCAACCATGTTGTTCTTCAGGTCGCTGTCCGTCAAGAATGTGCTCAATTCGACCCACAATCAAATAGCCGAAGCACTTGTAAAAAAATTTCACACTGGCAATTGGCCCGAAATCGGATGTCAAAACAGTTTTTGTCTTTTTAGCCAGCATGTTCAAGATTGGTTTGCGCCACGATGAAGGCGGAACACCAATGGCCGGAATGTCGTTGAACACATTGAGCATACAATGCAAGAAAGGCTCTGGAGCATGATGCAACAATTCAGCGACCAAACCACACCCATCTGGAGCTTTGTTACTCCAAAGTTTGCGAATGGCGACGGCCAACTCATCCATAGCCCAGATTGGTCCAGACAAAAGTGGAAGCGGCACTGGCAACATCTCTTGACCATGAAACAAGGCGCTCAAATCAGAGGCGAAATCATTGGGTGGCGGACGGGCTGGAACAGTTCGACCTTCAACACGGTAACACAAAGTGCTGATGTGACGCCAGCCACATGGATGCTGAAGCAAATTGTTCATTTTTTGTGCCTTCCATTGGCGTAGCTCGCACCTGTGAACTCGTCGGATTGTGTACGTCAATTTTTTTCGCATTTCATCATCCAATGAGATCCGCCACGATCATGCAGGAGATTGTTGGACGTGTCGCAGGTCGTCGGATGGTGCGTTGGTTCAACTTGATTTTATCCTGGAGGATTTGCGTTTCACATTGTTCGAAGTTCGGCACGATTTGGCAATTCCGATTGGGTGAGGGCGGTACTAGTGACGGACTTCCGGCCCATAACTCGTATCAGACTGTTTTACAACACATTTGCATACATGCTGTGAAAACGAATGGTAAACACCCTGCAAGCCGCCCAGCCGGAAAAACAGCATGGCTTTGGTCCTGGGAGGCGCATGGAGGAACGTTGAACACACAACATGGATCGTCACCTTGGATTTGTCCAAGGCATTTGACAAAATTTTATGGCCCGCATTGTGGCTTGCATTGCGCCAACAAGGCATTTCGGATCATTTGGTTTGGTTCCAGTACACAGTGCGGACCCTTCCAAATTAACAAACTGGCTGCAGAATGGATTGGAACCAACCTTGGCATAACATATCGCATTTGTGGAATCAGCGTGTTGATGGATTTGTGCGTCAATCTGGTGTTCGTCCTTCGGAAGAAGTCGCTTTGAAACAATAGTGTTTTTTTTTTCTCGCTCCTTTTTAACGGATGTCGCCGTAGCCATTTTTGCTCAAGAACCTTAGTGCTCAACCACCTTAGTGTTTTTGCAATGGCCGGCATGACGCCTGACCGACCCCCTCAGAGACGTCGCCTACAGTCCCCGCTCCATGAGATGGATGATGATGCAAGTGAGAGTTTGGTGCCGGAGACCCCTCATGAACACAGTCTGGACCCAGCCCCCTTGACAGGCACCATGTTGGCCGACATTGTTCGCAATGAAATCAAAAACGGATTGAACCCTTTGCAGATCCAGGTTGCCACTTTGAGTTCACAAGTGTGTTGTCGCTTGGATGTGGTCGAAACCCAGCTGAGAGATCATGATGTGAAGATTGAGAAGCTCGAGCAGCTGGTTGCAGGTTTTTTTTTAATGCTGGCACACCAAGGTCCCAGGAAGGAGCAGACAAAATCGAAGAGCATGGACGAGATCTTGCGGAGTTGAAAGCCCAGGTCAATGCTTTGAACTTTTCTTCCCTCACATCCCCTGGGGCGGACATGGAAGTCAGCAAAACAGTTGTTATTGGCGGATTGCAAGGATTGAAATCTTTGCATGAGGCCACCCAATGGTTGACTGGCAAGTTGCGAGAAATGAGCGGGCCCTCACACGTTGGAACCTACATGAAATCCAATTCGTTTGAAGAGTTGCTCTTTGCAAAGTTCAAGTCCACTTTTGACAGGGACACTGCTGTGGCACTCCTACGCGATGGCCATCTTTCAGTTGGCAAGGAACGGGTGTGGGCCACCCAGGACTTGCCAATCCCAGTGCGTGCACGGAAACTGTTTTTGCTTGGTTTGCGATGGCAGTTGGCCCAATGGGGCTTTGTGAAAAAAGAAATGTCTGTGGATGACGGCTACCATAGCTTGATCATCGACAACAAGGTCATCGTGAAGGTCTCGGTGGTGGACAAGAATCTCCAAGTTGAGTGGGCAGATGAGATCAAATGAGTGGGCGCAGTGGACTGACCTGCAAGACAGTCCTGAATTGCAACAACTCGTTCAAAAGAGCGCATCTGTGTTGTTGAAATTGGGCAAGGGCAGTGGCAAAAGCAAAGCGGCCGCAGCCGCAAATCACTAGGGACCCCGCAGTTCGAGTCAAGATGTTTCACCCAAGTCGCACGTGCCATCTGCAGAGACAGTGTTTGGAACGAGTCAGCCGACACCAATTCATTTGCATGAGCGATCGACAAAGCCACAACAATGTTTTTTTCACATTTTTGCAAAAAATGCCCGGATTGAATCCAAATTGGTGGAAATGCTTGGCGAATTGGCAGTTTGTCAATGGGATGTTGTGCTCTTTCCTGAAACACGATGCAGTGCAGGGAAATGTACATTGGAAGGAGGCCACGTCTTGCTCACGACGCGTGCCCCCACCCAGTCTGCAGGAGTCGCAATTTTGGTCCACCAGCGTCATGCGGACAGTGTTGTACATGCGCATGAAATTTCGGTTCGGGTCATGTATGTGGACATTTGCACTGGTCCTTCTGTGGTGCGATTTGTTGCGATCTACATCCCGCATGCCGCATGCTGGTTATCCACGATCTGACCTGGAACATTTCTATGATGAATTGCACGCTTGTTTGGAGGACGCCAAACGTCGAAACTATGAAATAGTAGTTGGAGGCGATTTCAATACACAATTGGACATTGGAATGCGAGGTTCGTTGATGCAAGAACTTGTTGATTCATACGGTTTGCTCGTGACCAACGATGACACCCGCACTGATGAAGCAAACCGCTGGACATTTGAGAGCTCCACAGGGGTTCGGCGGCGGATCGACTTTATTTTTTGCAGCCGGTGTTGGCACTTGTTATGGGGGCATGCTACGGCTGCGTTGGACATGGGCTCTGACCATCGGGCGGTGTCAGCAGCATTGACACTGCAACAACGGAGTGCATGGAGACGGAATCCCTGCCGCAATTGGAAAGGTTGGAAACCAACGTTCGATGAATGCGGGATTCCTTCGCCGTACCATGCACATTGGGATCAGATCATATCAGCGCGTCCTCCCGGCACCATCCATGACTTGGAAGGACTTGTGATTGAGGCTGGAGCCGGTGAGCGCTTGAGCAACATTCGGTATGCCGATGATTTGATGTTGAGCAACATTCGGTATGCCGATGA
This sequence comes from Symbiodinium kawagutii, assembly GCA_009767595.1. NCBI lineage: Eukaryota > Dinophyceae > Suessiales > Symbiodiniaceae > Symbiodinium > Symbiodinium kawagutii. The sequence continues at coordinate 432,326 of VSDK01018072.1, forward strand.
TTTGATGTTATAATTTGTTATACGCTTCCACAATTGAAGACCTTGCTATGATGATCGAGATGCTGGTCGTTGAGTTGCGTGCGTGTGGGCTGACCGTGAACGCTGGTAAGAGCAAAATCCTGACAACAACAGCGGTCTCAAACCCCACGAAGCTAGAAATTGCTGGCGAACATGTGGGTGTTTTGGACGGCGCTAAGGCACACAAGTATTTGGGCCGCAGCTCGCCGGCAGATTTGAGCAAGAGATCGGATGTTGAGTTGGCGCACAGGTTGCAAGTTGCATGGGCGAAATTTCACGAATACAAAGCCGTACTTTCCAACAAACATGTTTCCTTGAAATTGAAATTGAAATTTTTCGATGCTGTTGTGTCTCCATCTGTGTTTTTCGGCTTGGCGGCGTTGCCATTGACGAAACTACATTTGCAGAGGCTCAATATCGTGCAGCGTCGCATGCTTCGATCAATTGTGGGCTGGGTTTCCGTATTTCGGTCTGACTGGAGGGAACACAATGAGACGAATGAATGCAAAACTGGAAATGTCTTTGTGACTACATCCAGTTCAGCCATGGAGTGATGCAGTTTTCAGAGACCAATTCCGGTTGTCCATGCGTATTGCGGTTACACGGACCGTTGGCCAGCACATTCAACATTGTGGTTTCCGGCGGACAAGTGGGACAGCAATTGTTCGTCGTTGCCAGCTCGGAAGCCTGGACGCCCGCAACGGAAATGGGATGACATCGTCCGAAAATTTTCAGAACAAACATTTCAGCAGCCAAAATGGCTTGTAGCAGCTCGCAATGTCACACGGTGGCATGTCGCAGAGCATGCATATGTGGCATTCTGTCGACAATATTTCTCAACGTAACCATTTGCGAGGCAATGTCGCAACAGCCGACTTGCCTGCCCCCGTGTCCCCCAATGGACCGTAGTCTCTGACTCGAACTCGAACAGGCGAAAGCAGAAGGAAGTCGCCGGAAAACAGGTAGACAAAACGCATTTTGCAATGGGCCCCTCCGGGGAAAGCATCTGTTGGTCGACCGCGTTCCATGTGGGATCCTACATTGCAGGAATGTTGCCGATCCAAACAGCTTGCACCTTGGAAACAGCTGGCAGCGAGCCGACATCACTTATCCAGTTTGCGTTGTACCCTCATTGACATGTAAGTTCTGTGTGGTTGATCTTTTCACCCGCCTGTGCCTTAAAAGGGCCCGTCGGATGGCATCCACGCATGAGATCAAATCATAATGCACCCGATGATTTCCTGGCTGCTTTATTTTTTTTTTTTTTTCCGCACGCCTTTTTGACCGCAGAACATCCACTGCACGACTGTATTTATACTGGCCAGTCTCCAGATGTGCAAAATCCAATTATGTACGGGGGTGGGGGGGGAGAAGGCTGGTGGGTGGGTTGCCGTGGGGGTGTTGTGTGAGAAGGTCGCCCAGGGGTGGTTCAGGGCCATCGATGTTGGTAGTGGTGGAAGCAGGGAGGTGGAGGAGGCTGCATGCGAGAGAGCGCATGGCTGCTGCAGACAAGTATGCCGCCCACCGTGAAATCCAAGCGTGGCGGGCAGCAGGTCTCAGGAGGTTGGGGATGGATTGAGTTTTGTGGCGGGGGGACAATCGCAGGAGTGTGGCTGCTTCAGTACTCCACCTGCTTCAGTACTCCACCGGCCGCCTAGTTCAATGGCCACCACGACCAGCCGGGCCCGCCCTCCTCCCACGAGTTCTGGGTATGTCGTCGTACAACAATGTTCTGCTCAGAGAAGAAATGCCCGATTCATGGAAGGCGACGCAATTCATCATGCTCGCGATATCCCCAATTGCCCGGAACACAACGGATTTCAGGCCAATTGCGTTGCCCGGATTCCGGCACGTAGTTTTTGAGCGCACGATCCCTTCCCGTGCTGACCACAAGCTGACCACATTTTCGGGGTTCGCCAACCCGAGGCGCAACACGGTTTTCGTTCTGACCATCGGGTTGGGGAGAACCTGATCTCTCCAAATCTTGCTGTCGACAAATTTTTGGCAATGAACACGCCGATTTGGGTGATCAGCTTGGATCTCCCGAACCATTTGAACGTGCTCAGGACAAATTATGGATAGCCCTTGGAGACCATAATGTTTCCGAAAGTTTGATTTGGTTGATCCCATGTGTCTCTCTCAAATCAATATGGGTGGTGTGTTCAAAACTCGACGGATGCCAGCAAACCCATTCCGATCAACAGCGGTGTGCGCCAGGGATGCATTCTCAGCGCTTGTTCACTTCACGTCTCAGGGGGGCAATGCAAAAATGGCGACCCACAGTGGTACGGCACGGTCGCGGCATTGATTTGCAGGATGGGGTGCGCCCTTTGCTGTACCTAAAGTCCGCAGCAGGGCTACAGATGCAAATTTCTTTTGGATTGTCTCGTACTTGAACTTGAACATGTTGGCCCTCTGCTGAATGCAGGTCGAGTCGAGTCGAGTCGAGGCCTGTATGCCACATTGGGCGGCCCATTTAGGGCACAGGCGTGAAACAATCACTATAGACACACATTAATGTTCCAAAGCAAACCTCACAAATTCATCGCAACGGCTGTGCCACACATAGGGATTTGCAGCTTCAATTTGCCAAGGGCCCAAACCTTTCCAGCGACAATATTTTTCGAGGATAGTTTCCCATTGCTGAATCGGTCGGCCGGGAAGTTGCGGCACTCCAGGATGCCAAGCCATCGCCCGCTTCACCCAACGAGCGTCCGGCAGCGCCACCAGATAGGACGCAAATTTCCACACACATGTGAGGCACTGAACTGACCATGGTTTAATGTTTGCAGCCCACATTTGTTCTTCAACACGGGCATTCCAAAAATGCAAGGTGACATGCCATGGGGCATTCCAATCAGTGTCTACCGGGGGGCCAACTATTGCACGAAGAAGTTTGCGCATTGCTACGTCCATAGATTTCAAATCTTGTTTGTATACTTTCCGGTGCGCAGCTCCAAAAGTAGCAATTGGCGATATCACTGCCTGGAAGTACCGCATCCGCTTCTTCAAAGAGACGGCCTTGTCACAAAGTATCCAACGATTAGCGAAAAACGCCTTTGAAGCACCCTGCAAATGGAGATTCAAGTCCGATTGATGCCCAATCAATGAATTTGCCGACAGCATGCAACCGAGCCATTTGTGGCTATCATCGAAGTCCACAACATCCAGAGTCAAACCGCCAGGTGTCACGAGCGTAGTTGGAGGCTGTGCTTGAGTTGTCAACACACGAGTTTTGGACACATTTAAAATCAACCCGACATGAGCCAAGGCACAAACGAGTTCATCCACCAAAGTTGCGGCATCAGCTTCTGACAGCGCAAACACCAGTATATCGTCAGCAAATCTCAAGTCCAACAAGGGGGGGCCACCATCGCCCAAATCCAACCCCATGTTTTCACAGTGCTGTCTCCATGATGCCATGCCATGCTGCAGAACTGAATTGAAAAATTTTGGACTCAGCACACACCCTTGTCGCACGCCGGCTCTGATATGAAAACTGTCGCTTACCTCAAGTGAATCAACAACTTGACACGTTTGGTTCGAATACATGTTTTGCAGAATCCAAATCATGTGATCAGAAACGCCCTGCCTTTGCAAACCGCGCCACAATTCCGGCCATGCCACGCGGTCAAACGCTTTTGACAGATCAAGGCTAATTATCCAAAGGGGCACATTGACCATCCAAGTTTTGTCGATGACAATGTTCGCAGTCAGCAAGTGTTCTTCGATCCGTCGTCCAGGGCGAAATCCATGTTGCTCTTCGGGTTGGAATGCGTCCAGTGTTTGCTCCAACCGTCCCAGCACCATGTACGAGAACAATTTGTACAGAAGTCTCACTGTCGCAACCGGCCGGAAATCATGGGGGAGAAGGATGCCAGATTTTATGGTTTTGGGCAACATGTTGAACAAAGTCTTGCGCCATGAAGTCGGAACATTGCCAGAACGGAGGATGGAATTCATCAATATAAGCACCTGTGTTCGGAAATCAGCCGAAGAATGGACAAGCAGTTCAGCAACCAGACCGACCTCATCCGCAGCTTTATTCATTTTCAAGCGGCTAATGCCATAACACAAGTCCTCCATGCTCCATGGCGGTTCAACCAAATCGCACGGCTCAATGGGGGCGACGCCAGTCCCCTGAAACAATTGTCCCAACATGTCGGCAAATTCAGACAAAGGTGGCCTCAAAGATGAACTTCGTTTCCAAACAAGAGTCGAGTCGAGTCGAAGCCTGTTAGCCGCAGAGGCTGCCCATTTAGGGCACAGGCGGTGAAACTGCAAAAAAAAAAACAATTATGAAATAGAAAAGGAAGCCTCACAGTTTGCAGAAATTGATAAAATCCGCTTCATGCCGTGTCCAAAATTGTTGATCGGCAGTACAAACCATCCAGTCGCCCCAGTTCTTCCACCGAAAATAAGCATCGATCTTATCAGTCCATGTCAAGTGGCTGCGACCACACGATCTTCGGCCCCCAGGATCCCAACGCAGGGCACGAATCAGCCAACGTGAAACAGGCAGCCATTCAAAATACAAATCAAACGAAGCTCGAGCTCCTCCAGCTTTCTTTTTTGACAGGGCAGCCATTCAAAATACAAATCAAAACCGGCACTGCTGGACACAAATGGTTGGGGCGTACACTGGGAAGAGGAAAGGCTGGCAGAACGAAATTGGATGCCGATCATCATTTGCACGCGGCTGGAGCCAACTCGCCTTTCTGCGGTGAAACGGGTGGAAACAACGCAACCGCTATCCCAAGGCCGATTTTGGCATGTAAGAAAAAGTAACAAAAACAGCAAGCGTTGGCGACTAGACGAAGACCCTGAACATATGTGTGTTTACGATTGTTAACCGAAGGTTGCACGCACACGATTGCTAACCCACGATTCGTTTGTATACTTTCAACATGTTTTTCTCCAAGTTTCCACACCTGTTGTAAAAATCTGTACAAATGAAGCATATACGGAACATATATTCGGCAGGCACGAACTTGAGGCCCAACAGGTTTTCTTCCGTGGGCGCGCAGGGAAACGATTTTTTCCTTCCAATGTACAATGTATACATATTCAATGCAAATTTGGGTGCTGCCGAAACTGGGCATATATGACTAGCTGATTGACTAGTTGACTGGCTGACTTGTTAGCTGACTGTCTGGATGGCTGAGTGCCTATCTGTTGTTGCACCACGTGTGTTCCGTGAACATGCTATTTGGTCAGTCACTTTCACTTTGCAAAGGAATTCGGCAAGCTACATCGGTCCGCTGTTGGGGATTTTTTCAACGGCAAAAATGTTTGACTCTGACTGCGCGCCCAAATGCCGCATGTCACAAAACGGCTCGTTTACGGCGCCGGTGCTAACAACAAGACATCACGTGTCACGACCTCAGCCGCCTCAGCCGCGGCAAAATTGAACGAATCACGTGTAAACATCATCCGCTGTCGAACATCCGAAGTTTTCTCCATCCAACGGTCCCACCCTTTGTATCGACAAATGTGTCAAATAACCAAATTTGTTTCGTCCGAGCACCGTAAGGCAACAAGCTGGGCCAAGCGAGTATACAAGTGAAACTAGGGACGGCATTGGAAATCATTGCGCGGGTTGGACAAGCACGTTTTTTGACCCTCGTTTTTATTGTGCCACCCTGCAGAAAGCAATGTTCAATCTTGATGCATCGCGAACAAGTTGAAGACCACGGTTTGGATTTAACCTGCGCCCCTGTCGGAGTATGATCCCGCACACCGAGGGATTTTGTTGTTGGTGCCTCACGGACAACACGCTACAAAGTCGTCCGTCCAAGAAAGCACCATTTGTATGCAATTGTTTGTTCCCAGACCTAAATGTTTGTAATGACCAATTTTTTCGACAAAATACCATTTTTTTCGACAAAATACCAGGTGGGCCCACAACTTTTCGAAGAAATGTTTCCATCACGTCCAAGTTCCTCACATCCCCTTTGTGTACAGCCCGGTGACAGGCTTCAAAAATCGAGGAAGAAATTACATTTGCATCAAAATAACGAAGTCTGTGTTTGAAGGAAATGTTTCCGTGACGCAAAATTCCTTTGCAAGAAAGGCCTTGATTCGCCTCCTGCACATGGTAGTCCACGTCCACCGAAGTTTTCGATCCCTTTCACGCTTGATGGGTTTCACTCTTGCTTAATTTGAGATTTTGCAGGCGACATACTCTTGTTCCGAGATTTTTCGGAGATGTTGATGCAGTTGTTGCGCGACCGCGGAGAATTATTCCAAAAGGCGGGTCTATCTTTGAATGCGGCCAAGACGGTCATTACCACATAGACCCAATCTCCAACATCACTAAGGACCCGCTCTGGTGACAGAATCAAAGATTCGAACGGTATGGTTGCCACAAATGGCTGGACTGTATACTGACATTTTTTTTTCCCTGCCATTTGTTTGATGTGGACGGCATGTTTTGTCTGATAAAGGTTTGCAAAGGTTTGCATCTTTTTCAAGGCAGTTGTGACTGCAGTTGTTTCCTTTGGTGCTACCTGCGCAGGTAAGACTGCCTTCACTCTGCGGCCGCCTCTGCGCTGGAAAAGAAGCTTATAGCAAGAAGTCAGGTCAGAAGTCTGCAGAAACTAGACAAACAATTTATGAGTACAAAAAGCCAGATCTTTTTTTTGTAATTTTATATGATATCTGATTTTGACACGAATCTGAAGCATCCTGTAGTGCTGTATCGTGCAATGACTTGACCAGTGGCCCCAGGATTGTTCTCGTGACTTGCCGTGGAGCTACAGAAGTTCTGAAATTTGCCCCCGCGACTTCTGTGTTGCAACGTGCCAGATGCGACCACAGCTTGCAGGTCCCTTAACGCAGAGCTTTGTCGCTTTTGTAGCGAGATGAAGAGCGGAGCTTTGTCAGCCAAGTTCAAAGGGACTTGTTTTTTGCCTCCGAATCAATGTGCAACTTTGGGGGGGAACTTACCAACGTATAGAAAGCAGACAACAAAGCAGGGCAAGGCGCATCGATTCCATTCTATCGAAACTTCATCTTCAACATGATTCGCTTGTCAGCTCGTCCTTTGCGCACAAATGATGTCCTGCTAATAGTGGGGAAGCAGTTGACAATCCATGACCAGAACAATGCTTGTGGCCACTCCCCTGAACTACACCGCTCTGACAAAGCGGCCCTGTTTTTCTCCGAGTTGCTTCGTCTCTGACCTTGGCCCTTAGGGCATCAAGGTGCCAAATCTTGTGATACGGAGGTACGTGTGTACTAGTGCGAAATGTAGGGACAAAATGACAATACATCAGCCCTAAAGTATTGGTAGTTGAGGCCTTCAACCTTGCATGGCAATTGATGCGCACTACATGTATATGTGTGTGTAACTATATATAATTACATGTCTATACATGTATGTTAACAAACATAAGAATGATGAATGATGTAACAATACTCATGAGAATAATGATATTCCGAATTGTTCTAGGTCAAGTCAGCGCAAACTGGAGCTAGGGTCACTAGGGTCATCCTCAGGTGCACGGTGGCTAAACATCTTCCAGAGAGGAAGAGTCTTGTGATTGAAGAAATGGTTGAACCTGCTGGATCCTCTTGATCAGTCACGATTCAAAACAGTACCAGCATGTATATAAGAAAAGATTGTATCTTATCATATTGCTCGATGACATTGAGAACAGTTGCAGCATCTAAGAAATCACTGGAAGTACATGATTCACAGGTGTAGAAACTCTTGCATGCTTCCAAGCTCTCCGAGAAGTGTTCAATGCATAGCTCTTTGAAGATCACGTGCTTACCATGTTCTCCGCCTCAACTGCCAATCCCAATTGCCTCAATTTCCTCAATTGCCTCGCTGGCCTGAAAAAGCTTGGCTCAAACTGCACGCTGTGAACGATCTGAACCCTCAGCAATCCTCAGCAACTGGAGAGAGTGCAAGAAGCTCCCCAGCACACTGCGCTGTCTCTTGGAAAACTGCGCTGTGAAAAGCACCATGTTGCGACAGCCAAGATTTAGATCACTCCGTGAGGGCTGTCCTGTCCATTCTTTCTAAGCATAGTAAGTCTATGTGGGAAAGTCTTCATCTGCGGAAATTCCAAGGTCAGAAGTTCAAAAAGTGATCTTGCGCAACATGGCCTGAGTCCGGAAAAACTTGAGTCCTCAAGGAACGACTCATTGGGAGGACATCAAAGTAGTTTTCATTTGAATTGTTTCTCCACTGGAACGATAGCTTTCAACCACTTTTTTCAGGATGTGTTGGTGAGACCCAAACAAGGAAATGGTGCATAGGTCAAACTCTCCAGGAAAACACTTTCGCGCACCGCTCAAACTGGGAAGCTAAAAATGATAGGCGCCCATATGAGACGCTGTCATCTTGAAGCATCGGAAATGAACTGGCTCAATTCTGACTCTAGAAATCTCTCAACGTCAATTGAGTGACTTGGGGAGTGTATGGGAATCCACCTCAAAAGGATCTGAAGAATATCGGCTTGAAAGCGCAGTGCTTGAAAGTTTGGTTGCTGGTGACATCAAGTTATAAATTTTACATGGGCGCTCTTCAAGTTATGAATCCCAAGACTGCTTCAAAAATGTTGATCTCTCTCCATATATGGTATCCAACGGTTTGTCAAGCAAACGGAATGATCATTTCGCCAAAGGTCAGCTTTAGGTTTTGTGCTCCAGATATCAACAACCGATGTGTCCCTTCTATGATATGAGCCGGCCACAGTGATACGAGTTTCCTTCATGATCCAGTTTGGGGAGATCTACCGCTGCCGTGGAGAAACTTTTCAACGCAGAAACTCGAGCTGCTGGGTCACAGAAGAGCTCTTCTTCCAACCCGCGCTTCTTCGCATTACACAACGGCTGGAGCTGGAAAGAAAATATTTCGAAAAACTGCAGATTCGCACAACTTTTAGAACGTGCAACAAAGGATGGTGAGCGCAAGTGTTCACAACCCGTTGACACAGCGCAGCTGTCCCAGCTCAATTCAGCCCGCCAACAATTGTTTAACACAGTGTTCTACCCTGCATGCGTGTTTTTCTTATTGAGCGGCTCCTCAGATCTTCTTCTACGTGCATTCACAAGGATCTCACAAGAGTATGCCACACCAGTTGTCTTAGCGGATTGCATGGTTTGCCAGCATCAGCAGTTCTATCACTCAGAGCAAGACCTGCAGACTTTTTGGTGGCATTTCAAGTTTTCCAAATCCTTATGTTTGCATAGGCTCGGTATCATCTTTCCAGCTCCAGCTTAATTCTATAGGGCTACGACCTAGGGATGTTGGCCCACTCTGCTAATTACTACAGCCTTTGCCAAAATGTTCGCAGCAATAGGTCAACTTTTCAGAGGATGCGTGGTCCAGCCTCAGCACCGAACAGGTGACGCGTTTTCAGCTCTGCTTTACGACAGCGTCTCCAGAGACTGCATCCAAGATGCCCTTGCGTGCAATCGTAAGTCTTTGTTACCTTGGAATCCGCTGGAACGGTCGATCCAAAACACCCACCCCACCCAACCATATGCCACCCCCAAATCAAAACCTGGTGGTAGGATGTGGTAGGGATGTATGGAACGTTGGATATCTCGTGCAGTGGCAGCCTATCCCTTGGAAGCACTGTGCAGAAGGTTTGGGTACCCAGTCTCCCATCCCCAAAGGAATTCTATGGCTGGTTCAAAACCCATCAAAACCCACTCCCCCTCATGCACATCTGCACATCCTATAAATGAAGAGAATCCTTTGTTAGTTGACCCAACCAGTTTTTGGATGGTTGATATTGACTCCTAGCCTAGACATATTGGTGACATTACAGAGTCATGATCATGATTCATGATTGAAAAGAAAGACAATAGAAAGTAAATATATATTACATAACCTATCTTCCCCTATCCTGCAATCCTTCTAAATCCTCCTTCTAAATCCTTCCAAATCCACCAGTAGAAAGAGCCATAGCTCTAGCTACCAGTGGCAGCTCAGGGCCGGACCCCGGCGGTGCAGAATCCCGGGTCATTCCACCACAGTGTCTGTTTCTTACCATACTTAATGAGACTTAATGATTGTTATAGCCATGAATGGTAAACAGGAGAAAATCACCAACAATCATGTTTAAACAACTACAGGGCCCTGGTCATGTTGTGTCAATGCCCTCTGGCAGTCAACCGACACACGGTGGATTGATTTTTCGTCAGGAACAAGAGATTGCAGCACAATGCAACTACAGCCTCCCACTCAGGACTTCATGTCACAAACCTAGCACCTAATGGGTACCAGGATTGCCATGATTGGGTGAGAAGTGGACTTGGCTCAGCAACGAGGGTCACAACGTTCCGTGGTTTCTCAGTCCAGTCGCATGACTCTGAACTTGAGTCCAAGTCCAGACACCATCGATCTCCTTCTTTTGCCACCTGAGAGAACATGTGAGCCTCCACCTGGTGGCGTTTTGGGGATGTCCTGTGCCTATGGTCATTCAAGTATCACTCAATGATTTAAGAAACTGGGTGTTGACTCAGACATTCAATCTTCCCAGTGTCCTCAGATTTCTGGAATCATCTTGAATCTATGGAGATAGTTATGATTAATTCATTGCTGGGAAGAGAAAACACCGAAGTAACAAATACTGTAGCACAACGTGCGGATATCTTGAGCCAAGTGACTGATGTTGTGCCTTTAAAGGGACTGCTGGATGGACTGGACCAGTGCACGCTAGGCCTTTCTGTTCGCAACACCTGAAAGAGAACTGCTTCTGTTGAGAAAGGGCAGTGAGAATCGCTTCTAGGAGACTAAGTATCTGCAGTTTTCTACAGCTTAGATTCCCAGTGACTGCAAATGTTGATTTCTTTGCTGTGAACTGCGACTGTGCTTCGGTGCTCAGCTTTGATGAACATCTTTGCCAGGATTAATTTGTGATCTGCAACTTTCATATATCCTGACGCTTTTGATTCAAGCTACATCTTGAACTCATCTTGAATGCATGCCAGGCTTGGTGCCGAGTAGTGGCTTGAAAGCTCCCTGAGTTTGTGGCAATCCAAGAGTTACCGCCAAGGAGCCACTGCTTCTTGGATGTCGACCAACGATGAGCAAAGTCTTAGCTGCTTAGCTGCTCAAATACTCTACAGTTTGGAGATGACTTTCCTGGAACATGTGGATGTGATCAGAACAAAAGAGCAAAATACCGTACAATCAGTACACTCAGTGTGTGCCACAGAGTTTCTCGCTTGCGCAAGATTACATGCCCCATCAATTTTGGCGTAGTCTATGGTATAGCAGAAGTTCACAGCATGCAATGAGTTGTGGTCTATGAGGTTCCATTTCTGAGTTCTTTTGCCCAAAATAGAATCAATCTTGTTTTCATGGTCCATAAAAACTCGAGGCATGTGATGCCAAAAAAACTGATCAGAAGCAAACATTCCTTTTCTGGAGACAAAAAATGTGTGATTGCGAGAAGTTGGCCGCGCTGAAACAAATCTATATGACTGTACTGGTGACAGTGATAATGATTGTTGTGATGAGGATGATGAAAATAGATTTGCTGTAAACATACGAAATTATAACGATGATGATGATGATGACGACGACGACGACGATGATGATGATGATGATGATGATGATGATGATGATGATGATGATGATGATGATGATGATGATGATGATGATGATGATGATGATGATGATGATGGTGATGATGATGATGATGATGATGATGATGATGATGATGATGATGATGATGATGATGATGATGCACGGAGCCTTTGCGCTACAAATACAAGAGGAGCATGCTTTGTCAAAGTTCAACACAGCAAAAGCAACACTGCGAAAACAGTGGATTGGACTCAAGTTTTCCAACGTCCCAAGGTACTGCTAGCCTCTCGCAATGCCAGAGTATCAGTTTGTCTTGAACAAGCAACCCGCATAGCCAGAATCACAATCGAAGCCTGAAGTATCTCCAAGCTCTGCAAGAAATGCATCCAAGGCAAAATGGTGGCAGGAAATCGGAGTAGGCAAATTGCTTTAGGATTGCACAAACCTCTACGACTTGTCTCAATTCGAGTCTGGTAGATGTATCCAAAAAAGAATCCTTTCTCCAGATATTTCCAGAAAATAACCACCTCCTTAAAGCATGCCATCAGCACCAACGGCTCCAAAAAACACCAACTCGTGGCCCCAAAAATCCCTCAACTACTCCAGGCTATTTGAGTTCTTTGCCGAGCAACTGCCGGTGGCATGGCCTTCATGTGACGAAGGCGTCGATTTCACCTTCACCGCAGCTTTCTCTCTGACCCAGGTGTCAACTCCATCCACCTTGGGCGACCCAAGCAGCTCAACTAGACAGTTGGTCTTTCAAAACAGAATAAGATGTCTATAATACAGAATGATCTTTATATATTATGTAATATACTACTGTATATATAATTGATTATATATACATATATGTACATATATCGATTTCATTTGTATATCTCTATGTACTTTGGAGTGGTACTTTTTTGCGTTGTTTACATCTCGATCATCAGCTGATGCAGTCAGGGACTGAATCCTTCGGCCCGAGCCTTTGCACTACATTTCCCCTGTCCTCGCCTCGCCGTGCTTCCAAGTGTAGCCAGAACCAGCTGAGACTTGCGGGGGGCCGTTGGTGCAGCCATTGCCCGTGCTTCTACAGCAAAAGGCCTGGAAGCAACTCCAAAAGCAGCAGGCCCCGTGGCAGTTGAGATGATTCTTTTCAAACCAAGGCCAGCGATCGAAATTTGTTGACTACGATTTCGTATTTGGCTACAATTAGGTTCAAATCTTAGTAGAAGGATCCGGTCCTATGAACTTGACGTTTCGAAACCTGTATAACGAAATTCCACAAGTTGCTTTGACATGTAGGAAACATCTTGTTCCACAGATCAATGCCACCTGATTCACCGTGCAATGGTGCACGCTAAATATGTTCCCACCTTCTTGGCCTCGGTCCATCTGTGCAACTCCTGCAGCCCAGGTGTTGAGACAGAAGAAGTGATCTGCATCTCGCAGAGGTCACATTGATCACAGTAGTCACTCTCAGTAGTCTGTGTGATTCTGCGAGCAATTGTTCGGTCATGAGGAAGCTGAGGAAATGCTCAACAGATTTCAACATGTTTGAGAATCCCAGGTTGGACTTGATCAGCTGCTGAATTCAATGCTGAGTTGTTTAATTGGACATGCCTCGTGGCTACTGGCCATTGACCCATGATTTGTCAAAGACTAGAGACTAGAGACTAGCAGGGAGTTAAAGTATGTTTGGAGTACTCCTAAGCACTCTTGAAAAGCACGCACATCAATTGAGCACAAGTGAAAAAGAAAGTTGTACTTTTTGTTTGCACCGATGCTTGACAGGGATTCCACTTGCAATGAATTTGTATGAACCAAGTACTTTGAATGCCACTGCAATGATGCAACAGGAGCTAAAGCGCCATCTTTCTTGAAACACCAAAGGCGAAAAGCTTTGGGTAGATGGTGTCATCCAATGACATGCCCTTTGCCGTCACCTCCACGTTGTCACAAAAGGACTTCCCGCAGCCTTTCATCTCATTTTTGCAGCACCAATCCTGCAGCCAGAAACCACCAAAACTTGGTTGATGCTTATGCGCAGTCCGCACCATGTACACCTTTGGCAAAGTGGTTTTGAACCCGTCCCAAAAATAGTATGGTTGAAAATTACAAAAAATTGAAGCCAGCAAACAGAAATCAGGGTACATCTCTAGCATCAAACACTATGCACAGCCTTCGTTAAAAGTGTATTGATACCGCTGTCGCGAGCTGATGATTTGCATCAAAGGAAATTCTTCAGGTATGAAGTATTTGCAACATCATTGCTTGAAGCTCTGCTTGAATAAGAAAAAGAAGCTAGCTGAGCTGAACTTCTGCGGCAGCTTTAAGCATCAAAGCTATACCTACGATATGCAAGTCTTCTCAAGGGATGAAAAACAGAGATGAAAACAGGGATCAAGATATGGTGATATGCTATCTCCCCACAAAGATGACCCCAGGCTGTGCCTTTTTCTCAGATGACCATCTGTCAGCCGCGCTCTGAAGGGCGGCATCACAATCGAAAGGCTTTGTGACAGGAAGTGCCTGGCAATTGAATTTTCGCTCTGCCATGCACCCCTTGATACAACTTCTGACAAAAAAACAACAGCACACACTTAGTAGACTTGGATAAGATACTCAGCCTTCCAGATCGTATGTGGCCAAAAAAATGGAACAGGGCGCCAGCTGGGAAAATAGAAAGAAACAAATGGCACTGTAAGCCATTCTGAGCACTTAGACGTTCAAGTTGGGGAGCACACTTTCACCTACCCCCTGGCCCCATGCTCAAAATATTGCCAACATAGACATTCTCTCCCTCCTCTTGATTGTCTCTCTTCAGGAAAGAGTTTGTTTCCATCTCCATCTGCAAAACATTTAGCTGAGCTACAAATCTTGGAACACCAGCTCGTACTAATCTTATACCCTTCGCAAACCATGAGAACCGTTTCCATAACAACGAAAGGCTTGTAGAAAATATCTGAACAAACAAAACTGGGAGCGGAGGCTCCATCTCTAACTGAAAAGAAGGCAACTGAGACCTTCCAAAGAACGCCAGAGGAGAAAAGAAAGTTCATCCCAATCCAAGAAGCCCTTAGACACAGGCAAATTCATCCATCCGGAGAACTGATGAGTTCTGTGATGATGCTGCCGCTGTTGATCATGGTGGTGGAAATGGGGATGTTGATTGAAAATCCTTGGTGCTGGGCAAAACAAGAAAATTAAGATAAAATAACTGATGATAATGACAGATTGAGCTTATGACACTGCTGGTTGTGACGAGGACAAACGGTTTCTGAATCGGAGAGCACAGGCCACGGGCCATGCGTGACACGACGCAGGTCCCTGGAGGTGAACCGTGTCCCGCGCCTGGCAGGCGACATCTGCAATCGAACACGAGGAGCAAATGTCGCACTGCGCCAGCACGTGCTCGTGGGCCTCGCGGGCAGTGAATCACTTGGTGACACTCGGCGCAATTGGAGCTGTGCTTAGCCTTGACAGAGCTCTCTGTTCTGCGTCTCGCCTTGCCACAAGCGTTCTTCTGATACGCAAAGTCGTTTCTTGCTGCGAAGCTGATGCGGTCCTAGCCATTCTCATGGAAAAAACGGTGAATTTGAAAGCATAGCATAGAAAGCATTCTCACCATCTGCAAATCTGGAAGTTATCGTACAAAGAAAACCCTTTGAAGGGATTGAAGGGGATTTGCGAATGACTGGTGTCCATTGCAGTGCATGCTCGGTTGATTGATCCACTTTTTCAAGGGCTCAGCAGGTTGCGCCAAAGCAGGTGCAATGTGCAGTATATGAGTGCGTGAGTTGCAAATGAATTCAACATTTTCAGGGCCCTTCAGCCTGCTCAATGTCGTTGTTGTTGTTGTTGTTGTTGTTGTTGCTGTTGTTGTTGTTGTTGTTGGTGGTGGTGGTGGTGGTGGTGGTGGTGGTGGTGGTGGTGTTACAATGCATTACTATGCATTACCACGCGTTACAATGCACTACAATGCATCATAATGCATTACTGGCACCAACATGGATGTGACTGTCCATAGCAAGATTGCCGACGTGGGAGAATATGTGTGGATGGGGTCTGTGAACTATTGAAGGTCCTTGGGCTGAGTAAATTGGGTTGAGAAGTCTGCTTGAGTCGAACAGAAAGTATGATAGCATATTATAGCTCAAGCTACCACTACTCATTCAACACCTTTACCATGACACTACAAGGAATACTTTTGCTTTGGCACTAAAGCGTATCACACCATTCTCGCTCTGCTACTTTGTCTGTACATATCTGCATCTTGACCAAAGCCCCTTCAACATTCCAAAAGGCTTCAGACACGCGTCCATATACGCATTGAATCCGAAACTTCCAGGAAAACATTGAAAACAACAATGAAATGATG
Source organism: Symbiodinium kawagutii (assembly GCA_009767595.1). Lineage (NCBI taxonomy): Eukaryota > Dinophyceae > Suessiales > Symbiodiniaceae > Symbiodinium > Symbiodinium kawagutii. The sequence goes on from VSDK01018072.1 coordinate 448,261, forward strand.
CATTTCATGCATTGTTTTCCTGATCTGATTGAGAATCAGCTTTTTTAAATCAACAAGTGCAGCTGCGTCGGCACCTGACAGCTGTGTTTCTGGTCTTTCACGTCACAGACCGCCTCAACCAGAGCTGCGCCGCATGGACTGGCGCAGACCAGTGGTCTAAGAGAGGTGTGCAGCCCAACTCAAACAGTACTGCAAATTTCGTCTGAGACATGGGTTCGGGGTCGCCATATGATACTAGGCGTGGATACCAATCTTTCTTGACAATCCAATGTGCGTAGAGATTAATACTGTTTGAATGAGAGCTTCTCGTATCCTTTGCTACCCAGCACCGTTCTTCATGCAATGATCCCCGCGGCGCACCGCACAGCCAGTCCGCGCTGGTGTAGAACAGCCCTGATCGCAGCGCAGGTATTGCGGGTAAAGAGAACTGCATCCTAAGAAGTGAACAACGTTCGAAAGCGACTCTGTGACTAAGGACTGACTAAGGACTGATACTCACTGGTACGCAGAAAAAAATGAACTTCGAAACGAAACTGTTGAGTACCACTGGGACTTGCTGTTCCACCCGCTCCTGGGGGCAGTCTGTGCTTTCAGCTGGTCATCTTTATTTTCAGATACTCTCAAGGAATACATTAGCAAATATTCATATGATTTTCTATGTCAAATTGTATCCATCAGAAAGGATATCTGCCTTGAAAGGCGGCAACTATCCTTTCCAGAGCAAGAGCATCCCAAACTCTCCAGTTGTGCCTTCTTTTCATGTTCACAGCAGTACGACTTCTTCGTTGCCGACCAATCGCCAGGATGACCACTGCAGTCATGGGACACCTTTGACAAAGGCACATCCTGACACATCCTCGATTCTTGAGACCAAGCATGTAGGCTGTGTAGCTACCGAGTTCAGAAATCATAGACTTAGTTCAGCATTGCTTTCAACAGAAGAGCTTCATGACTCACCCTGCCCAAGCTCAGAGTGGCATCCAACTTTCAGGCCTTTGTGCAACCCCTGCCGCCATGAAGGCAGCAAAAGCGTTGTTTTTCAGTGGACCATGCCTGCAAACGCCGTTCAGATTGGATACAAGCGGACCGATCTACAGAATAATTTCTTCTTTGGCCTTGAATTGGACAAAGCTCCAGCTAGGGCATGCCCTCACTTGGAGAAAAGGAAAGGAAAGTTCAGTCTTCCAAGCAACTTCCCGAATCTGTCCTTCAATGGTTACCAGGCAGTCAACAATCATGGTGTCCGAATGGCTGAGAAATCTGGTGAAATCGTGGAAACCAGGTTTTGGGTGCAATAAAGCAGAAGCACCGAATGGCAAGCTGAGACCACGCCTGCTCCCAGTTGATGTAGCCAGCATTGCAATCGAACGCACATCCAAGATTTGCGTGCTTACAACAAAAGCTTCCTGAGAGCGGCTGGACACCAAGTTTGGGTCACTAATTATCTTGGTGGCCAGGCCTGCATTTTGATCACCCTCACTCCCACGGTTAGGGTGGCACCAAGAACCCTGCTTGCCAACAAGTATCGTTTCTCAACGTTCCATGACTTGACATCTTGCAAGTCTTCTTGACAATCAAAGGCTGGACCATGCTCTGCTAAGTTGCCTTGGTGCAGGACACTACCACCTTTCAAAATAGAAAGATTTTTCCCACGCAGGTTTTGAGATGTCTGAAAAGGGGCCTTGTAGTGACACACCTCGCTATGAACATCTTCAAGTGGAATCGCATAGGGTATACCAGCTATGAAAAAGAGAACCGCACTGCCATGGTAATCATTTCACCACCATGAAAATGGAAAAGCCAAGATCGGGAGCCTTGAGTTTAAGCTTCAAGGTTTCCATTTCGAATTGACGGTTTTGATTTGCAAAGAGCCATGAGCTGACTCAGATCTGCCAGAGGTCACCCGACTGCATGGCAGCACCTAAGATTTATAGCTGACTTCCACATTCCATGAATTGCACAACTGTTTGGAAACAGCCAAGGTATGCCAAAGCTCAGGTTTCCGAAACCAACGTGGCTGAAGTGGTGGATGGCAGGTGACATTCGACGGTAGTTTGAGTCCACCTTTGGCGAATCTTCGAATTTATCACTACCGCACGACTTGCTGCCACTTGCTTCGAAGGTACAAGCAATGCCGCTGTTGGTGCAGCACCACTGCTGCTTCTGCAAAGACCATTTTCGTTGATCCATCACACTTTTGCAGTCATATCTTTTCACCTGTTTGCTAGGAAGTTTTGATCAGGGGAAGCAGAGGAAAAAATATGTGCAAGTAAATTACCTATATGTGTACATATGTGTGCATATGTACATAGATATATATATATATATATGTGTGTGTGTCATTATCAGTACCTATGATATCATCAGATCATTCATTCTGACTATGCTGTGCTCGCGAAAAGTTTCAAGTGTTCCTGCACTGGGTGCATGATATTTCTATACACTTTGCTCCCGAACGACCTGAAAATGGGAGGAAGAAGAGCATCCTCTGGAGTAGACTGTGCAACACCTCGCTGAAATGCTCCAAATCCAACATGGACACATGAATTGAATAAAATGTTCCAAAGCTGGAATGCTCCTACTCCAATTTGGCAATCTCCAATTTAGTAATAAACACTATGAAATCGAATCCGAATTACATGCTGGAAGGATACAGCCATCCAGCATGCTAAGCTCGCTTTCATGAAATAGCCATGCATGGCCTACAATTAAGTGCGTATGATGCAGGGAAAAAATGTACCGTGTGACCTTAGTTTGGATGTGGGTCAAGTACTCCCACAATGATTCACTCCAGCAGGTTTTCTTTTGTACGAAGTGACAGTAGACCCTCAAACTCCAGTTTGAGATGGAAAATCTCCAAAATCCAAGAACTACTAAGGTTTGAGAATGCCAAGGGTGAAAGCTGTCAACCTTCAACCCCTTGGGCCGATCATTGGCTTCCAAGATGCCAAAGCTTTTGGCCCGGGGTCCACTTTCTCTGCCAGTCCTGATAGACCCTTTTCCGTCTCCCTAGATTGTGCACCAATGCAAAGAATATGAGAAACTGGGAGAGAAGGGGAGAGAAGGATTCAGCTTCCCAACCCGCACTACTGTGCTTCTCTGTTCGAAGTGATCGGATCGATGTTGTACAGTAGTTCTCTTCGTTTGGAGTATTGTTTTTCAGTTGCGATTGCGTCTTGGAAAATGAATCATGTGAATGTTAAGGTAATTGCTAGTCAGTCTGTCGTTGCTCACCTAAGTCTGGGATGAAGAAAGAATCTTCTCAACTCGGCTTGAAACCTAACGGGGACTTCAGTTACCTCCCAAGACAAAGTCCTGCAGCATGGCGGTCCTCCCAACCAGCATTACAGTCATAAAGCTGGTCTTTCATGCATCCTCGACCTGCCCAAGTGGTCACAGGTTGCTGAGCAATCCTGGGTGCTGTGCTAATCTTGTTGAGACATCACACTTTTGCAGTTTCATCATGCTACCAAGTCTGAACCACACTAAACCCAAGTCAAGAGCCACACCGCCCCTGTCACACGAGAACCGGCCTCCATGGGAGCAGCACCACTGCTTCTTGCTAACCGACCAGGTTTCCTGCATAGATCAGCGTGATTCTACTAGATTTGCACGTCTGGGAATCACCTCATGCTTGCCCTGATGTTGTTTGAAAAACACTCAAGTGACTTAAGTGCAAACCAAGCCCTTCAGTACCTTGTAAGCTGTAGCAATTGCTCATTACAGAAGCTATTTCATACTCTCGATCCTGTTCCATACAAGACGCAGTGCAGCAGAAAATTCAAAAAGAAGACATCGAAAGGGACCCTGGAAAGAGACCCTCGAAAGAGACCCTCGAACAGGACCTCAGGATCTCCCTGGCCTTTTTGAAGTTCTATGCGAACCGACCAAAACCTCGCTAGACTTCTGTCATCGACTTTACCTGCATCAGATATGTTGTCTGGTTATGTCTTCTATCAAATGATGTGTGGATGAGTGACCTTCCACTTCTTTTCCAACTCTTTCCTCCCTGACACTCTGGTGCCCACAACCGGGTACTCAAGTGCCTTCCAAGAATGGAACCCTTCGTCGCAATTGTAACCTCATTTCGCCCAGGCAAAGGCGTGTTGCATTAACCTGATCCGGGCTCTTTGTCAACAGTATCTCAGTGTCTCTGAACTGCACTGAGGCACATATCTTTACTTCCTAATATCTTCCCAATGTAAACACTACGTTTCAGAAGGCTCTTGGCATGCGATAGTCTACGAGGAATTCAGTCTGGTATTCTGCGTGATCTAATACTTTAGTGTGATGTATATATTGTGATGGGCAAAGTAATGATAAATGCAACTCAATGCAACTCAATGCAACTCAATGCGAAACCGAATCCATGTGAAAGGTGATGCACTGTCAGCTGATTTGATTGCAACCTGATTTGCAATGTAATGCAAAGCCTGATGAATCCAAATCTGATATGTAATGTCATCCGTAATATGCCTTCAAATGTCATCCAGTGCAAAGCCTAAGGTAAAGTACAGTGTCATACGGCAAGGGTACATGAACAGTACTCAGTACTGTAATGCAAAATTAAGTGCGATTGAGGTGGAATACGATTGTCCGTGATGCCATGTGATGTGCAGAATAACGTGTAGTGAAATTTCAAATATCATGCAACATGAAATCTAATGTCATGTGGTTGTTCTGCTTGTCAGCAACACAAGAGTCTTTTCCCTGCATTTCCTTCACTAGCATAGACCCCAAACAGCAATCACACTAGTAATAGTTTGCAAGTACAGAGTAAAAAGTCACCTTGTTTTGGCAAAAATAGAAACGATTACAATCGGAAATGCGACTTTTCTGTGAACAAACAAAACCAAACAGAATCAAAGAATTTTGCATGAATCGTGTGTGTGTGTGTAGGTGTCTGTGCTTCTATGTGTTATTGTAAAATATCACATATGTACATTGTAAAGCATAGAAATCTATATACATATGAATATGTGTGTATACATATATATATATATTACAGTATATCAGTGTATACAATATGGGTAGTGTGTCACAAATCAAGGACTCAAGGCCCTTCCAGAGAAAACGCTGGAAGACCTAAGACGAATGCCAATAGGACAGCCCAAAATATTCGACAAATAGAAGCGCTGAGAGACCACCCATGACTGGCCCATGACTGGACAACTTGGATACCCCAAACTGAACACTGCATCCAACGAAAGACTCGAAACGCCGAGCAATTTCCAAAGCCGAAGTCGATTTCTTCTGCTTCCTCAAGGAGTATTCAGTTGATGATATTTGATGTATTCTATTTTCAGAACTGATATTGCAAGAGGCCGCCAGAGGCCACATCCAGTAGCTAGAATCCCAACAGGCAAGCTCGGACAAGCTCGGACAAGCTGATCGAACAGCCGGTCACCTGCACTTCCAAGGCACTCGGCGACAGGCCGACATGACTGGGCCGCCAGAAAACCACAGCCAGCAGTGCCAGGAGGGCGAGTAGGGCCATGGAAAGCCAAAGGCAACAAGGTTTCACCTGCCATTCCTTGGTTGAGAAAATAGTGAGAAAATCAAAAATAGTCTAAAATAGTCAAAAAATCTCAAAAATGCAGAAGTCCTTGGCCTAAAAAAGCGGGCCCAAGCCCCAATTGCGACTGAACAAAATTCAAATCAACTAACATTGAAGGACTTCTGTAGCCCTCCAACGACCACTGCCTCTCATCACAAGACTGGATGGGCTTACCTGGTGACAGGCCGTACAAGGACATCATCAAACAAGTACGGCACGGCCGTAGCTATTTCCCCCACGACAGTCTTCGAGTCCAGAAACTGTTGCTGTTGACCCTGACATAAAAATGGGAGAAGTGGGACAGATTTTGCATTGAATCTACCATGTGCAATATAATCGAAATCACATTGTCAGAGTTATCATCCATGAGGATATTCATCGATCATGGTCTCGCCGCTGAGACAATAAGACTCTAAATTTCGATTACAGCTCACGGGTCCAGCGCTTGGCAGGTCCAAAGCCAGAATTTGCACGCGAGGCTCTGCATAAGAAGTGATCTCCTCTTTATCCTCGGATTGCACAAAGAGTGGCTGAATGGCCACGACAACAGAGTTGGGGCAAGGACTTGGTGGCCTTTCGTCTCAAATCTCTGAAGCAAGACCGCAAGCAAGACCTCTGTACACTCCCAGGAAACCAGCTGGGTGGACCACATATCACCACTGCTCAGCTTAGTGTTTCTCTCTGGGTGGTGCCGGCTCACGATGAACTCTGCCAAGAGTCGTAGTCACCCTGCCCAAGGCCTACGTGCTGATAGGTCTGGATGCGAATGTAGGAGCCGCTTCCCTTTGCTACTGAAACCCAGTGGCCACCAAAGGTCCTCTCCTCTTTGACCTCAGCACCGCAAGCACCTCGAGCAAGCGAATTGAAAGTGATGGGAGTCCTTCTGGCAAACGACAATTACATAAGATATGGTTTGCTGCGAAACTGGCAAACATTCTTCAGACAATTTGCTTCGGGAAGAAAAAAAACGTTGCAAAAGTCATGGCTCAAATATTCACACGTTAAACAATTTTACACTTCACTCTGTGGTGCTTCCAGTACTCTGGATTTGAGCCACGCCCAATTTGAACAGTTGGCAAAATCACCTTTACCGACACCCACGAACTGATAGCTGTTGATCTTTCGGTAGGCGCCGCTTCCTGGCAGATGTGGCGCCGGAAACAGTGCAGCTAGCAGTGGCTGGAGCAGCTACGCTGCCTACAAGGGGGCCTTCATCCAAAGTCGATGAAAAAAATCATTTTGTTTTTCTGGTATGGCACTTCAAATTGATATCAAATGTAGCCTTCAGCAAAATTGTACATGAGCACAGCTTCTAGCCCACTTCCCCACCCCCCAAATGAGCCTGGTTGATAATGCCACTTGGCCTCAAAAGGAAAGACTCACACCACCTTTGGGGTCACAAAACGCGAGAAATGCAATGAATCGTCTAAATGGTCGTGCAATACCACAACATCCACAAGACCATAAGCCTCAGTGGATTCTCCGACAGGTTCGAAGAAGCACCGCTCCAGCCCCAACATGTCGAGTCAGCAGAGCAAAAAGCCTGGTGCAACATCTTCGACGGTGCAGTCACAATGCATGGATCTAGACATTTGGGGCCGAGCTGATTTTTTTCAGTGGCTCATCTCTTCATCTACCTTTTATTTATCCACACTCTCTCCCCCGGAGACCAAGCTGCCCTTGCCTGCGGGCAAAGCCCTTGGCCTACGGCCTCTCTGGATCAGGACCAAGCTGCTTCAAGCCGAAACAAGCCCCGCAGTGCGTGGGCATCCCTTGGATCTGGGGACGCTTCTTGGACAACCCTCAGAACTTAGAATTCCTTGGAACTTCGAGTCACTCTATGCCTCTCGATTCTCTTCCCAAGTCTAATGGTTCAGCCAATGAGTATACTGTATGCTATTCTGTCTTTACCGTCAAAGAAGAATGCCAAATTTGTTTTTTGCCAACAAACCCTGTCTTGGTCCAAAGGAGACTGAAGTTCCTGCTGCCTTGCCAACACATTTGTTTTTCTCACAGCTACACCAGAAAATCCGAAGTGAAACCAGCAGAGTTCTACTGATGAGAGCATTCCCTGCCGAGTGGGTCGCCATTTGCAATGCTTTGACAGCAGGGGCCATGATGAGCTGCGAGGACAGTGCACATGGTGCAGGTATCAGTCTTTAAACCACACCCGTGTGGCTCTCAAATCTTCAAACCTGCGCAAGTAGTCATTGCAGTTTCACAACTTTGATGCACTCAAAACCAAATCGGAAACTGTGACTGAAGCTGTGATTTCATCCAAGCATGACCTGCTTTTCAAACTTTGTCTACAGCGTCACTATGTCGGGCACTGCCAGACAACAAATTCCCAGACATGCACCTGCCCCGATAGGGATTCTTCTTTTCATCATAGCCAGAGATGGCCAAGGGCGGAATTTTCACCTGAGAATGGCTGGAGATAGCTGGAGTTTGCAACTGGCAAGTGCAACAGACTCTAAGACTTGTCATATTTGATGAGAATGCACTTTTTCTCCTTCCCAATCTGGGGAAGGAATGCCTTGAATTAGAAAAAAAAATGCCTTGCCAATGATTGCCAAATGTTTCACCCATTTTTGAGTTAGGCAAAATTTGGGAACTGCCTCCGGGATTTCTCCTAGTCCCTTCCCAGGCCCTTAGGCCCCTGCCTGGCCAGTCCTCTCGCACATGACCATGGTGCCTCGAACAATTGCCTTGCGCCATTTCTTTCGGATTGGCATCTTCCGATAGTATTGCTGCCTCGAAACAGTTGCTGAAGCTGAGTCCAGCAGATGGACTCAGCTTAACAACTGATTACGCACAATTACATTCAGAAATTTGACACTTGCGGGCATTCTTAATGCATTCTTATCGTCCTCTTGTTCTCAGTGAAGTTTTGCATTTCATCCTGATTCTAAATTTTCTAAATCAGTTTTATGATTTCTAAATCAGTTGCGTTTCAAAATCACAACTCACCTGAGGCTCCTGAGGCTCCTGGCAAAAGTGACACCGAGTTCAGCGGGTTGGACTTCCATCGCACCTATTGCTGCGGCAGACTTTTCTGAGAAACCATAAGGCCCCATCCAAGTTGCACTTTCCAAAGCGGACCTTGACTTGAAAAGGCTTGAGATAGTAGAAACAAGCCCCGTACCCAAATTTTTTGGGGTATACATTCTTGTGGTGCAAAGTTTGAAAGAACACGAGTCGCAGCATGTTCTAGAATTGCAGTAAGAAAAAGAAAATGTCAAAACACTCAAGATTGGAAGTTTTTTTGCACCAAACACATCCCTTCATTTGCCATAAGAATTCAAGCATCACCCTTCGGTTGGCTCTTGTACTTGTAAGTGCCGATTTGATGAAACAACAAACGCTGTCCACTTGCAATAGCTACTGCCTCGTACGCAATTTGGCTTTCTGAGGGGTTTTGTGTTGAGCCACCTCCAAATACAAGGCTAATGTTCATCCCGTACATCCATGTATTCAGCTGGTACCCAAGCAAATCCATTCTTCGAAGATCCTGATCGAATATTCATAAGATATGAAGATAGGAAAATCATTCGTGGTGCCTGACTTCATTTTTCTTTCGTGAGGTATCGATAGTAACATCTTGCGAGCTATATAAAATTACAAGAAAGAAAAAAAAACTCAACAATTCGACGATTCCAGTCCATGATATTGAGCGTGCCTGCAAGGCCACTGCCGAAGATGCCGGATGAAACACCTGAACAATGCAAACATCCAAAGTTTTTGATTCGCCTTGACCTGTCTTTAAAAAGACCCGCAACAATGAAACAGGAGCTGCAACTCATAAAACTGCACATCAATACATCATCACAAGCTGCGATACCAATGGGGGGGCCAGCTTGGCACAATGAAGCAGGCATTTTGTTTGGGGGGACCAAACATTCTTTCCAACTCAAGAGATTTGTAACTCCAACTACCCACCATTCTCGCACACCTGCCTATCTACGCAAGGCAATCGAGTAGCTCAACCACTCCATGAAGTATGATTTGAAATTATGACCGGAAACTAGCAAATTGCAGTGCTGGTGGTGGCAGTGGACTCCTTGTTTGTTTTCATTCATAGCGGTGGTACTGTAAACATAAAGACACTGTTCCCCACATTTTTGAAAGCATCGCATTCTTCGAATTGCTGTTGGCCAGCTTCCCATACCTTCCCAATCGTATCCTTGCACAATGACTAAAACACCAATCATACCTTTCCAATTTTTGTTTTTCGAAATGGTTGTAGACATGTGTGGCTGTGAGCCACTTTACGAGTTCGCACCTTCTCCAGCTGAATCTGTTGCACCAACTTCGCAGCTATGGCAGCCATACCAACGTTTGCAAAGCTGCAGATTCAGCCGATTGCACAATTTGTTTTCATGTGTTCATTCGCGGAATGGCAACACAAATGAGCAATGCATGGAACATTTGCAGTCTGGACAAAAAGGAAATGCTGTCAAATTTTATTTCATCCATTACAAGATTGGTGGAACTGTTTATAATAGGACCGAACCGAATACACAAACGACACCTATACTACCCATGCCCCAAACATTGACTGCTGCAAATGATGAAATGGGGAAATCTTTTCAAGCCTCAGGATGGACCCCGAACCACGCAGAAGAGCTTGAACCGACCAAAATCATCGTTTTCTGCACACGTCGAAGCAGTCAACAAGTAGAATCTTCCAATAGTAAATCTGAAAGACACAAGTCCAAGTCGAGTCAAATCAAGTAGTGTGACTGTACATTACGCAATGCCAGAACATGTGGAAGTCTGGTGAACAGGCACGGAGGGAAGTCATTTCAATGAGGGAACTTGCAAAAACAACGTACCTTTGCTGAACCACACGTGCAACAACACAGGCATGTTTTTCACAATTTGGGGGAGTCTTCGTTGGTTCATACCATTGGCCTGGTGACTTTAGGAGCTGAATCTCATAATGAAAATTGACAAAGAATGCAAACGTATATCCATGCCTCACATGTTTTCTTCCCCAGCATGCTGTTACCCAAGAACACTTATACACATGTTCTGAAACTCCATTAGCTGGCCATTTTTTGTGTTTTTTGTCTGCTTGTACGCCCCTGTGGCTAGATCAGAAAACCATGGCAGCAAATAATTAAGAAAGTGGAACAAACCCACAATATGCGCAACAACTTAACAAGTAGGCAAACCGTAAAACGAGTCGTGGGCAGAGCAAACCATGGAAACCATCGGAAAAATGCTAAATCCAGTGCTGCATTTTTTTTCCTGCGATGAGCGCTGTATAGGCATTCAGCTGCAGGCGCACAAAAATAGGGAATCTACTGTACATTTAAGTAAGCGAAAAGCGGCAACAAAAGCCAACCAAAGCCGGAAACCAAAATAATCAAACAAATGCAGTTTTCAAGCAAAATGTGAGTCGTGATTATTCTACAAACAAATGAAACAAACACCTCAAATCGTGCTAATTTTTGTCGACTCACAGCATCGACTTTGTCATTTTTTGTTTTTGCGTTCAAAATGTTACGTTTTGTCACCTTTGCTCAGTTGTGCACGGCTGAAATGAGCTGAATCTGACAATGCCAAAAGGACCATGAGCCTGCATAAATTTTGAAAAAAAAATAAGTAGTATTCTTCACGCTAGCCATGAAATGACACATTGTCAAATTATCATTGATGCTGAGTTCCACTCTTCTGGGACCTTGTGATCAAAATGATCAAAAAAAAATTCGAATCCAAATTCCGTCTTACGACAATAGGTGGCAATGGAAGTTAAGTCCAAAAGAAATCAATTCAATGGAAGTTAAAGTCAGAAGATTTAAAACAACGGAAGTTAAAGCCAAGAGAAGTTGAAGCAATGGAAGTTGAAGGCAAGAGAAGTAAAACCAATGGATGTTAAAGCCAAGAGAAGTTAAAGCAAAGGAAATTTAAAGCAAGAGAAGTTAAAGCCAAGAGAAGTATGGAAGTTACAGCTAAGAGACTTAGAAGCAATGGTAGGTCAAGTCAAAAGAAGTTAAAGCAATGCAAGTTAAAGCCACAGATTTTAAAGCAATGGAATTTAATGTCAAGAGAAATTAAAGCAATGGAAGTTTAAAAAAAAATTGCGAGAGCGCCGCATTAACACTGTGGCCGCTGTCACAAATCCATCACTGAAAACGACACAACAGTGAAACAGCCAAGGACCCCAATCCAAGGCAGCTCAAAGAGCAAACATTAACAGATAGACGAAGAAAAAAAAACTCAGTTGTACATCTATAGGCTGCAGAACACTATCAAAAGATCAGGAATCAAGCAATGGAAGTTTAAAAAAAATATTGCAATGGAAGTTAAAGCCAAAAGAAATTAAAGCAATGGAAGTTGAAGCCAAGAGAAATTAAAACAACAGAAGCGAGAGTTAAAGAAAATCAAAACAGTGGAAGTCAAAGTCAAAACAAATCAAAGCAATGGAAGATTAAAGCCAAAAACTTTGTGACAACGGAAATTAACGGTAAGAGAAGCTAAAACAATCTAAATTTGAGTTATTGTTGACAAAAATTAAAGTAATCTAATTTTTTTGTCAAGAGAAATTAAAGAAGGAAAGTTAAAGTCCAGAGATTAAAAAAACCACGGAATTTGAAGCCAAAAGAAAATAAAGCAATAAAAAGCCGAAAGAAATTGAAGCAGTTTAACATTAGAAGGTGCACCGCTCGTTTGTTGTGTCTGCAGCGGGTTCTTCTAAGGGATTGCACCGGCTGGAGTGTCCTCCAGACTGCGGGTCTGTCCACGAATGTGTAGCAAGCTGGAATGTCCTCCTCTTTCCAACTGCAGCTTCCGGAGATCAATTTCATCTTGAAGATATTTACACGTAAGAAGTTTATTGCAGGATATTCGTGATGCATCATTCGAATGTAAGACTCAATGGGAATTCGGGTGAGTGCTGTTAATCATCAAAGTGTTATTCACACTTTAAGCATTCGCCACACTATCGTTGTCAGTGTGGCAATGAATATTGCAGCAAGAGTGGCAAACTCCAACCCCAAAAAATGAAAGTCTTCCTGTTGGATTTGTCTGCTTCACTGACAGTTCTGCCATCTTCACAAAGAAGAAACGTCTTGCTACATTCAAAGTAGTCCACAAGTACTACGTTTACACAAGGACAACTGCTGCCTTTAGTTGAAAGGAAGTGTCACTCAAAAACATGGCGTTTAAATTGTCAAAATTTAGAAAACGTCGCCTATCATTTTTTTTTGGCCAGGTAGTGCCTATTGCACGCGGAATGCAGGTCACTATGTGTCCCATAAGCTGCAAAGGGATCATAAGATCACCAATTAGATCCCAAATGACCAATGAATCAAAACCAAACCAAGCAAACCAGCAAACAAAACAACCAACCAAGCCAAACAAGAACCAACGCAAACCAGAACCAAGCAAAAGAAAGCACTGGTCATCTGGATCAAGTGAGAAAAAATCTATCAAACTGTGCTAAGGTGAAACGGGTGACAGTCCGCACTCACGCTTCTCAGTAGTCAAAGAGCCAGGCATCAGCATCTCAAGTCATCTTAGAAAGAATCTCCATCAACCACCCATCCAAGTTGGACAGCAGTGAGGACCAGCCTGATAGCGACCACAGAGAATTGCCCGTACGAGAAAACGTCGCCTATCAGGGAGGTTGACAGGATAAGACACAAAGACAACGGCTAGAAATATTCGAAATTTTGGATTTTACACGTATTTATTCAGAAGGGTCGAGTTTGCCTCTTGAATGGCCTGTGGCCCGTTTTGTGGTGCTTTCCGTCTTTTTGCAAACAATGCACAGAGGTCGTTGGCAAGCGGTTTTTGAACAATTGCAAGCTTAAGAGAAACCTTTTCAATCAGGCTCGTGTACAATTGTTTTTGGAGGCATGTGGCGGCTTTGAGTACGCACTGAGTTTTGCATGGCGGTAAATCTGGTTCGTGTCGGACATATCATAGCTGGTCACACTTTCGATTCCGCACTCTGGACTTTGCTTGCCGATCTTGTACAGTTCTTCCAGCACATTTTCCTTGCCGCAAGGGCAATAATCTCAGTTTGCCTGCCAGTATTTGAGTCTTGTAGCCTTCTGTTGATGCAAGCTGATCACCTGGTGCACCAAGACTTAGATACTTTCCTCCTATTGTCAAAATATTGGATCATGATTTAAACTGGCACGGTGACTGCGAAGGTGTAAAAGCGATGGAGACCGTGCCAGAATGAAGCGCCACTACCAATCGAGTACGAGACGGCTTAGACATCACAGAGCCATATGCAACGGACTTACTGAACGTTACACAGGGGTATGCAGAGGACTTGTGAGGCGGGGATTCATTAAGAGGTTTGAGAGGGATGGCCCAAGGTATTGTTGCAAGGTAGTGTGGGAAGAATCGATACTGACTCGCTAGAAGTGCAGCACAGCGAAGAGCACTTTGATCATGGTTTCGTCTCTGACACAGCAATGCACAATAGACTCAATGGAAAGCGAATTTGTGAGAATCCTCTCCCTTTGGCATTAGGTTGGGCATGCAATTCGCTACATGGCCGATATATCATGCGGTTGCACTTGATGTTGGTGGAGGCGCAATTATCAGCCCTTCGTTCAGAAGCATTGGTGTTTCCCAGGAGGGCAGTTCATAGGTATCTTGTGGGAAGACGGACTATATAATCAGAGACGAGCTTTGTGGGAAGTGCGGCTTAAACCTCAGGGGGATGGGCTTAGTGAGATGCGACCCCGTGACCCTGAGATAGCTGTGTCTACGTACACTGTCTTGTCTAGGGGGACAGAAACGGAAGAAACAGAGGAGTTCAACACCAAGAAGAGGAAACAAGGAAATCCAAGGCAGAAAGTCAAATTGACACAAATCCGGGAACTTCCTCCTGCAATCATGGAAGCAGAAACGGAGGTGGGGTACCCCTCATGGGATACCGCAGATGACACAGAGATGCAAAGGTGGTTGGAGGCTGCTCGAAATTTTGCTAGCTTCGTGGAGGTCTCATTGCAGTAAAAGGAATGTAATGAAGCACTGTGGAGGCCCTTCCATCTGTCCCTGGAAACCATTTGGTTTTG
>VSDK01018075.1:1259-18567 GCA_009767595.1 Symbiodinium kawagutii
CTGCTTTCACGCGCTGAAATGCTGAATGATCCTGAAGCTCTGGCTGCGGTTCGCGCCGAAGCAGATGGACTTCGTAAAGCCAAAGTCTGGGACGAAGACTCCGTCAGAGAACACCAATCCGTCAAAGATGAAGCGAAGGCTTCTGGTGTTTCTGTTCACTTTGGCCAATTGATGACAATAGCATCCATCAAATTTTATGAATTAGCTAAACACCTTCAAAAGAAGAAGGGACGTATTGTGTATCGCGGCGATTGCGCGAAAGACGAGCATGGAGCGGCCGCAGTCTACCAAGAGCTCGGCGCTAACCCAACTTCCGTCCAAGGCCTTATTGCATGCCTAGCATATGGCTCTCTGCCCGGTAACAAGATCACGGCAGCAGATGCCATCAAAGCTTACGTGCAGGCCCGGTTAGCTTCACTCCATAAAACTTGGATAGAACTACCACCGGAGTTGCGCCCGTCATGGTGGAAGCACAAGTTTGTTCGACCTGTAGTGCTACTGGTGAAAGCTCTATATGGGCACCCAGATGCAGGGGGGTTATGGGAGCGACACCTTAAACAGATCATCTCAGATCTAGGTGGAAGCGAAACCCCAGAGTACCCTGGAAACTTTTACTTCCCCAAAACTAAGTTGCTGCTATCCACATACGTCGACGACCTTACTCTGTCCGGTCCAGCCGAGGAACATGACGCCTTTTGGGCTCAGTTGACATCCCGTGTCGATGTCGAGCCTCCAGAGCCTGTGTACCGTATCCTTGGCAGAAATCATATTATTTCTAAGTTGACCAAGTGTGAAGGTTCCGAACAGTGCGCTGCGTTTCGCGCGCAAGAAGGCATGATCCTCGATATGCATGATTATGCCGTTCAAACTGTTGACCTTTACAAGGACATCGCTAAGGTTGCAAAGCTTCGCACTAAAGTCCAAGCATGGACCAGGGCAGAAGATAAGAAGCTTCACCGCTTGATCTCATACATCGACTCCACACCACACTACCGCTTGGTTGGCACAGTGAACGATAAGCCAGAGGACTTACATCTTGAGTTGTTTGTAGATGCGGACTTCGCAGGAGATCGGGAATCTTCTCGTTCCACTTCAGGAGGATACCTCGTTTTAAAGGGACCCAACACCCACTTTCCACTGGCCTGGGTTTCCAAACGTCAAACCTCCACGTCACGCTCTACAACAGAAAGTGAAGTGGTGAGCCTTGCTCACTCCCTTTTCACAGAGGGCCTTCCTGCCTTATCGCTCTGGGAGCTGCTGCTTCAGCGCTCCGTAAAACTCATTTGCCACGAAGACAACCAAGCCACCATCATCGTGGTCCGAAAGGGCTATTCACCAAAACTCCGTCATATCCAAAGGACCCACAAGGTCAACCTTGGATCGCTTAGCGAAGTTTTTCACGATGACTCGGTAGTGCTGGAATACTGTAAGACTGATGAGCAAGCTGCTGACATCTTCACAAAAGCGCTTGCGCCCCAAAAATGGGGACCAGCATTAAACTTGTTGGGCATCCGAACAGACTTACCATTCAATCTATCAAAAGGATAAGGTGCTGAGCTTGCTCGCACTCACTGTACATAGAACATGCCAACGGCGAGGGGGGAGTTGAAATATTACATACCCCGTGGCCCTGGTATATGTACAGTATATCCTTACTACTATGAGCTATGCATCCGTCGTAGGAGTAGACCATATCCAATTATGTACATAACACGTCAGTCAAGTCACCCAGCAAGGTCCGGGTACAACTCATACGCGTGTTATATTTGGCTCAAGTAAAAACAGGGCTGCTGCAGCGGTGTACCACACCCCGAACGGTCCCCCTGTTTAATTTTTATTACTACAAATGGGGGATCCCCTATTTTGAGAAACACTCAATTCTTTGATTGATTGATTGATTGATTGATTGATTGCAAGCATTAATCATGGATTCAAACTTGATCAATCCCAGGAAGATCAATTCTTGAATCATTGAATTTAATTGATAAATTCTGGGGTCCTATTACCATTGAAGAACAAGACCGCATTGGATGATTGAAGAGCTACTATTCTTGAACTTTGGGGCGCTTTGGGGTCCTATTGATTGGGCAGTACTATTGAATTCTTCAATCCTCATTAATAATCTGGGAAGCTGATAATGGTAGTGAATTCCGATGAATGGCAATTCACTACCATCAGTGATTATGTAATGATCTGGAGTACAATCCTCAGTTAAGATTAATCTGGATTCCTTGAATTTGATGATTACTGATGGATCATAGTGCAGAATCGATTGAACTTGATTTATCATAGCGCAGTCGGGTTTACTTCTTGGTGTTCATGATCATCAACGACTGGAGGATTGACGGTGTCGCCCAGGCAAAATCTCTTGCACTGCTATGCACTGAGAAGCGCATCGTGCAGGATGGGCAGAAGTGAAGTACACAAGATGGTGCCCTCCAGTTCGGTTGATCTACTAGGATATGGTGGTTTCTATAGGGGTACCCCAAATCATCCAATATTTTCATACTAAATCATCTTTTTTTCTTGGTTCCCTATTCTGAGAAACTACCAGCCATATGTGAACACACTGTCCACCACCGGATACGAGCCCTCCCAAGACCCTTGTCAGCTAAGGCGGGTTTTAGTATGTTTTAGTTTGTGATCCTGGAAATCATCTGAATCAAGCAGTAAAATCAATTCTGAAGTTTGCTTCTGGAAACTGCTTAAGTATCAATTCCTTTGCTGCAGGTATTTGTAGGGTGGGCAAATCCGTGGAAAGGTTACAAAGAGATGATTCTCTCTTGATCAAATTTGATATTACACAGTCTATCGACTTGGGTGACTGGAGGGTGCCATGGCACGGGGAACATATCGACTCTGTGGATTTGGACGACCTGACCTGCGGTCGCCAATGACGAAACACTAGGCCAAGCGATGGACAGAAGTCAATGCACTGCTGAAATGGAAAACAGTCTGGCGTGGCTGGCGGTTTCTTTACAGAGTGCTCCCCCTGCAACAAACACATGGGAATAAGCAAAAGAAACCATCACATGCGATGGTTGTTTGTCATAAACTTCTGGTGTATCTACCATTGTGGCAACGATTTTAGTCTCAACAGTGGACCTGGTGGGAGAGACAGCCGAGTATCAATTGTTGACCGCCCTGGACCTCCTCAAAGATGATGGAATTGTAAGGGCAAGGACCGCCCACGACCCAGCATTTTAGGTCACGGAAGTCCCAGATATGTCGGTTACTGGTGCTTAATGCGTCCTACAGGTAATGGGGTTGAAGATCCCTGGTTAGTTGGAGCCAAAAAGAACCAGCTGATGCTTGGGCTAGGGATATTTCATGATATTTCCATTGCATTCGGCAAGCAAAAATAGTGATCTGTCGCGCCTGATGGGAGCCAATGAGTCGGCCTTGGAGTGATGGTGCTGGGGGATGATCATCCTAATCCGGTCCATGACGATGATCCCCTAGCACTATGATCCCATCATGGATCATTTCAGGGATGATGATCATTTCATCTTTCAACTTCAGCCGGTTCATGATTGTGGCGATGGTGATATGTCAACATTTTTCCGCCAACCAATTCACGATGGTTCAGTCGTGGTGCATGGTGGTTGGTTGATGGTTCATGATGGTGGCAAAATGATGTTTGATGATGATTAAGAATTAAGATGATGCTTGATATTGATTTACCTCTGGTACTCTAACATAGCAATGGACAATCTATATACTATTTCTAGACGGTTTCGCTTCTGACATTAGTTATTCTCCACTGCTATGTTTGATTATGGGAGGTTGAGCAGAAATGAATCAAGGGCGAGGCTTGGTTGATTCAGGCAGGCCGCGGTCAGGTCCACATCTCAACAGGCTGATGCCACAGGGCATGTGACACGTGTGCCAATGGTTTGACCTGAAAAAACTGGGTTGGAGTGATAAGCAACATTGTTGCGCCATACCAACAAAGCATAGCTTCGGGCAAAGGCCAGTTGCTAGGAATGGTTTCTACTTCATTGGGGATGACAACTAAAGATAACTAAAAACGGTAGACAACTGGAAATGGAACCCCTTGGAAATCAGCTATAGAATGGTGTTCAATGCCCAACCACTTTCGGTTGGGCGAAGTCCATGCCAAACAATGAAGGTTGCTCACGGAAAAAGAGACCAATGTTCACGTACCTGAGTTTGGTACCAGAACCTGGTGATTGAACCATGACAAACCAAGACTTAGCATCTGACTGACAACTACAATTAGTGGTACGTAATCAGATGGCCCTCACTAGTTCGATTAAGCACCAAAAAGCATTTGATGCGCCTAGAACTGTCCAAGAACTCACCATCCGATTAACCCAGAAGTAATTAAGCATTAAGTAATCCTAAATTGCCCACCATATTCAGTCCATCATAGTATATACTCAGATGATCAAGTAATGATTACTCAATGCTTACAAGTTATAGTCCATTTGATTCACTACCATGATGGACCATAGCTTGTACCCAACATGTTCGGTTGCATCATTGGTGATGGCATCTTCACGCACGGATATCGCGTAGCCATTTGGCCACGTGGGCCATGTCAAGATCAGCTGCTTAGTAACGATTGTTCACGCAAACACTGGTTAACGGTCAGAATCAACACGAATTCCACAACCATAGTCACAGCAACCATGAATATTGAGTGGCCTGGAATGCTTGATGATGGTTCAACTACTGACTTTCCTCAACTTTGATTCACCATGTCTTCCAGGCCCTGACAAGGCAGAGTGGATTTCTTCTTCGGGAATCCAGGTTCATCATTTCAGAACGTTGAAAGGGCAGTTCAGTCGATGCATCTGAGTTGTCCATTGACCTATTGGTTATTACCATTGGTGCTTGCAATTGATTCACTGCCAGCAACAGTCAAGATCAGTTCACCTTAAGCTCAGGGGGTGCAGCCGCACCGATGCCATCGCAAATCCGAAACATCTCTGCCCGATGAGTCGCAAGAAAAAGAAACAGCACCTTGGCTGTGCAGAGAACCCATGGCCGTACGAAGGTGGATTTGTCCTTGCCAAAAGGTGTCGTTTACCAACTATCCAATCATAGACATTCGCGAACCAGTTTTGGGGGTACACCATTTCTGGGCAAACCCAGGTAGCAATGAAACAGGGCATGTTGATTCAATTCATACTAATACCTATTCAATACCAAAATTCCAAGCCAACATGTTAGCCATATATGAATAAATAAGTTCACACAATCACGACGTCTTAATCAATCTATAGGTCTATGCCAAGCCATAGTGGTACCCCAAAACCAATGGCTTCCATTTGTAGCTTCGATGGGGCCCATTTGTTACCCAAGGGCTTGGCACCCAGGTCCAAGTGCTGGTTTCTCAAAATAGGGGTCACCCAAATCGTTTTTTCACCTTTGATGGTGATAAACCAACATAAACCAACCATTTTTTCTTGAGAAACACCCTGAGGTGTCCAAGCAGGTCATGTGTTCACAGGTCCCTCGTTGCCCCCAGGGCAGAGAAGGAACGAACGACAACAGGGCACCCTGAGGTCACCCAGGCCGCCAAAAATCGATGTGGGGGGCTGATTTCATGGGTGTGAAAGGTGCTTAGAAATGGTGGAAAAAACGGTGGTTTATGGTGCTTGGGAACGGTGGTGTTTTATAGGTATAATGGTGGTTTATAATGGCTAAATGGTGGATTATTATGGTTAAACAGCTACTTTATGATGGTTAAACGGCTTATAGTGGTGGTTTATGGGGATGTAGTGATGGTTGATGACGGTTATAGTCAATTGATGGCTAGTTAAATGTTATTTGATGGCTAACCAAAGCTGAAGTGATGATTATTTTATGGCTAATTTGTGTTTAATGATGATGATTCATAGTGGTGGTTAACAGCGATGATAAGCTAACGGTTAAGTAGTGATTATCATCATTGTCAATGGCTATTAATGGTTGGTTATGTCAATAATGGTGGTTAATGAATCGGTTAAGATTGACGTTTAGTGCATGGCTAATTGGTGGTTAAGCCATGATCAACCCAGAGTAGACAGACGCTCGTTTGATGCTGAATAATGATGTTTCATCAATGGTTAAGTAATGGCTATTTCACAGTGAATTGATCATCAACTCAGGTTTAATAGTGTTTGTTGATCGTCAACTATGCCTGATAGTCCTTTGATGTATGTAAATATGTATATACAGCTAGTATTGGTAGATGGTGTTGAAATGATACTTGAAGATGGCTTGTCCGGGGTTTTCGCAATGTTCATGAGCTGGTATCATTCACCATCTATATGAACTACAACGGTTGAGTAGTCAATGAATATATGAAATGAGTGCTACGCTCCTTGCAAATCAACTCCTGAGCCTTTGCTGTCCCCAGCTACAGCTCGAGTTGGATGGTTGTCCCCTTTCGAATTTCACAAGGAATATCTCTATCTAATAGCGGTAGCGACCGTCATCATTACCTCAAACTATCCATCAATCGTAAAGCCAGCTGCTTGAAAATCAGGGTGCTGACGTCAGATAATGCTCTATGTTTGACAAGTCAGTTCTTTCTGAGACACAGTTGGAGGAATCAAGCTAAGCCACAAGTGAAATGGCATCAGTGAACGGCTGGTCTATGAAGGCTGTCTATTGATGATACATAATGGCCATGATGACAAAGGAATCACGAACCATTACCCATTGATTATTGACCATTATTGACCAGTATTGATCATCTATTGACGAGTATTGACCATTTATTGACCATTTATTGACCATTATTGACCATATTTATTGATCATTAATCAATAATTAAGTGACCACTGATTGACGTGAACAAACCATCAATCAACTCGTCTAATTAAAACCTCACGGTTAGTTGATCAATTATTAAACCCATTGGCTTTGAATTGACCATGATTAGCTACTCCAGCGAGTCAACCATGGCCTATCAAGCAAACCACCCTTTTCCGAACAATCAAATACTAATCATTGTTAATTGATGGTGAATAGCCGTCCATCAACCATCCACTGACCTTTTTCACACCACTATGAGACATCATTGAGCATCATGAACCACCCAGCACCGCAGCCAGGATGACATTCCTCTTGATGAGAAGGCCGCTGGGTCTCCCGATCATGGTGTGAAGCAAGTCATTTGTGCTGTCAATTGTGGTTCGTTATGGGGAACCATGGAGGATCATCACCAACAACGATAGGAATTATGGTGGTCATCCATGGTTTAATGGTTAGATATGATACAAAAATGATGATGAACTGATGGTCAATTGACGGTTGATGGTGGTTGACGGTGAACTGATGGACGATTGATTCTTGCTTACTGCTCGTTGATGGTGAATTGTTGCTTGAGGGATGGTCAACTGATGGTTGATGCTCAATGATTCATGAAGACACTGCTAATGATGAGCCGCTACACCAGCTCTGTACATAAACGGCAGCGGTTATGAAATGGCAGTTGCAAAACTCAGAGGAATCTTTCTAAATGAAGTGTGGAAGTTTATTTTGCAGCTCTGAGCAAGACGATAGCTATTTCCAATCAAAAAGTTGAAGTTCTGGCGAACTCAGATGGAACTTGGCACAATTTTCTGCATAGAATGACCGTGGCAGAAACGGTTATCGCCTACTGTTTAATTATGTTAATGATCGGTCTATCAACCATTGTTGGTGTTTATCCCCTACGCCAGCCGTTGGCTGGTTGGATGGTTAGCTGGTTGGGTTTATTAATTACAGTATTTTTTACTCAGCCTGGTTTCTTTTGGTCATTGTTGGAAGCGATCGCTTTTAGTCATTGTCAACAATCCTCGACATGAGCTTCTAAACCAATCATCAACCATGATCAATTGAATTATCAACAAAACATTAATGACCATTCAAAAATGATCATATCAGTATCATATCTCTTCATCACCTATTCACTACCATTTTCTCCCACTTCCTTGTCATCCTCTCTCCGCTTCGTCTCCCTGAGATCTCGCAGGATTCCTCGACCGACGACTTGGTCGAGGAGTGTTTGCTGAACATCTTGCTGTTCCGGCCAGGTACACCTCCAGCGCTGATGATTGGAATGGCTCCAGCGAAGATGGGACCTGCTGGGGATGACGATCAATGTGAATCACCTCACCTGGGGATGGAAACCCTGAGGATCCTGAGGTTTTAGGGGTGGATCAGTTGGAATGGGAGATGTTTCGAGGATCCGAAAGGGTGCAGGATTTTGGGCGGTCGAATGAGTTGGCCGACAGCAGCCAGTGCAAAGTTTCTAATGCAATGATTCACCACGAGCTGTTGGCGATTTCTATGAGATTTTTTGGGGGAATGGTATGTATGGATATGTTGGATGTGTTTGGCCTGAAGGGTGAGATGGTACAAGTGTCTTATCATGTAGCTGGAGCTACGCGAGAAGCACTGCTTGAATACTGGGACAAGGCAGTATGGGCTTGTCTATAGATGAAGAGTGATGAAGATATGAAGATCTGGCCCACAACATAGTTTCCCTGACTGTGTGCACTCTCCGTTCCGCCACAGATGGTTAGGAACTTTCCTTTCCTTCCGCCATATTGGGCTCTCCAATGTTGCAACTCGGAGACAAACTTCCAGTGTGTCGAATCATAGGTTGATCAGTTCCTGTGAGTCAAATGGCTAATTGTTCCGGTCATCATCAAGATCCAAGTGACCGTTGGTAGCTTCCCTTTTGACAAATCATGACAGGTCCCAGAACAGGTTGAAGGGACATCTACACGAACCGCCTTCCTAAGCCGTGGTTTCCCGGAAAAAAATCCCACCACACCCAGTGAAACGGGCAGTGAAAACCACCGTGCAGCAGTGGTCTCGCACCCCGTGCTTGGCTCAAACGGTTGCGTGGCGCAGTTTCGAGTGATGACTCCGATAGTTGCGCCTTGGCAGCTGATGGTGGCTGTGGGGTCGCTGGAGCTCAGTGGTGGCTCAGGTGATTGGGTTCCACCAAGCATTTAGAGGGTGCCACCAGCACCTGGCGCGTGGAAATCATCTAAGTCTTGTGGGGAAACACCGCATCTGCCAGCACCAAACAGAATCCCAAAGAAACAGGTAATCAAATGTTGCCTGATGGAATGCCCCACCAATGGAATACCTGTTTGTTTACCATCCGCACATGTTGCCTGGAATACCTGTTTGGGATCCAAGCACCTCAATCATTTGAGCACCTCCAGTTGTTATCATTTTAGATCAGCCCCTCTGGGCTGATCAACAGGTGCAACAAAGATCGGGCTCTGCAGGGGGTCCGCAACAATTCTAGGGTTCATCTGGTCAATGCTGGTTGATGGGGGTTCATGCTAAATCCCCAAGTGATGGTTGATTGATGATGATTGATGACGATCGTTGGTGATCGATGGTCGAGGCTGGATACTTGAGGGTGGATGGGACTGCTTAATATTGTCCAGTCTTCATTGCACCTGCTTTCCCTTGATGCTCTTGTGGCTGAATGGGATGCAGTGAGGATGAACAGATTGGGATTTCGATCCAAGAGAAAGGTGTCTTCTCAGTGTATTCGAGTGGTCATCAACCATCACTACTAAATCCATGAGCAACTAATCACCAAAGCATTAATCATCAACTAAACATCAAACCATGATTGATCAACCACTATATTGACTGACCATTGTTAAGCGTCCACTAGCCATCAATTAATCATGAACGAACCATTAATGAGCCATTAATGAGCCATTGATGAACCATTGGATAGTCATCGGCTAATCATTCATTAATCACTATGGAACCATCGATTCACTATTCCATCTATTCACCATCATTGAATCTGAACCATCGACTACATAACT
Organism: Symbiodinium kawagutii; assembly: GCA_009767595.1. Lineage (NCBI taxonomy): Eukaryota > Dinophyceae > Suessiales > Symbiodiniaceae > Symbiodinium > Symbiodinium kawagutii. The sequence goes on from VSDK01018075.1 coordinate 11,066, forward strand.
AGATTATACAACTATATAGTAACCATGAACCAATGACCGGTGATCCTGTTTGTTGGGTCATCCCACGGGAAACAGCGCCTCAGCCGTTCAAACTGCTGGGGACCGTTGACGGGACTGGCCACCAATGGATTATCGAATTGTGAGCGGCACCGTGGTATTTACTTGTCAACCTGATTAGCCCATTATGAACAACGGTTAATCACATTTAATCACCCTAGTTGTAGGGGTTGTAAGCTACCTTACGCACTTTAAATCTTGGTTTGAACCATAGTTATTTAATATCCTGCTGACTGCTTCTTGGCTCTCGTTTCGAGGTCATGACAGTGGCGCGCAGCTTACACACCAGCCAGCGACAGCCATCAGCCACAGAGCCATCAGCTCTCACCACCCGCTTGGCCCCACTAGAGCAGTGACCCCGGCGCTTAGAGTTGGTCTTGTTCCTTGGTTTTTGTCGGTGAAAAAAGGTGCGTTTTCGAGCTCCATGAGTGTGCTGAGTCACAGCGAAGCATTTGCTGCTCCCCACAGGGGGGATCAGAGGTGGTTCAGCCCGTCCACTCAGCCGAACAGAAATTACTTGTGCCATTGTTGGTTGATATGTTGGTTGATGATGGTTGATGCTTCAGACCCAATTTTTTTTTGGCATGCCCAAGCTATCTCACTCAACCCCTTCCACTCAGATCTCACGGCAGTTTTGTCCGATTTTCGAGCCCGATTTGTTGTGCCGGATGGTTGCCGGTCGCTAGTTTTTTGCTTCTCGGCCGCAGCGGCTTGGACGTGCAGCAGCAACTGGACATCCTGATCAACGTACTGGGTAATGCGAAGTGAGGATTAAGAAACCAAGGGGGTAGCATTTGTCCTCAGGAACCAGTAGGTTTATGGATGGGTCATGGATGGGTAGTTGGCTATGATTGATTCCCTTGGTATCAATCTGATAGGAAAACAATGCTTTTGGGGATACCCCGCAAACCCCTGTATCAATCAACAGGGGTTAGCATTGGTGGGAAATTCATATCAATACCAAGAACTTACCATCCGCTGATTTCGTCCAAAATGATGGCGGATCAATACAGCACTCTGATCGGTATCTCAACAAGCAACTTGGGGTTGACGAACTTTTTTTTCAACACAACTCTCATTTGTTTGTATTTTATCAACCATGATTTGTCTTTGTTTTTTAACCTGAACTGATCGAAACCATCATTTGTTTGTGTTTTTTTTTTCTAAATCTATTCACGGCGGTTTCGATCAGTACCATGTATCCCAAAAGCCATGGGCACAATCGGAAAGGGCAAATGAAGCCTGGCTACTCATGATAACCGTCATCAAAAATGGCAAATCATCATGATCAACCATGGCTAATCATCACCAACCATGGGTAAACATCACCAACCATGGCCAATCATTATCAACCATCCCCAACCATGGCAAATCGTCACGAATTATCAGCGCCAATCATGGTTGACCAGCATAAGTCATTCCTAGCCATCGCAAACCATCACCAGCCTAGACAGCATCAACTATCATGGACTGCTAATTATCATCATTTGTCATCATTGAACCACAAGCCCTACAAGCCATTAGCATCACTAGTGGTTCCATTCGCCATTTTCAAACCATTCACAATCATTTACAGTCATCAACCATTGCGAACCGCTGCTGATGATTCTTCACGATGGTTAATCATTGCCACCAATCATTGGATGTTCACCAAGGCTACCAGGCTGACGTGCCAGTTCATGATAGTTCATGATGATTAATTCTGGCTCATGATGGCGAGCTGGGTCAATATTAACCCACCAATAATTAGGGATAATGATCAACAATAACAAGGAAAACAATGGTTAATGATAGGGAAACCAGGGGTACAGGGTTTTGACCCACAGCCTGATGATTATTCAGGGTCTGCGAGTTTCGGATAGCTGTTTGTCTTCAGCACATGCCCGCTGCAGGATGTACCAACTTGGTAGGCTGCGCCACCATACTGATGGATGTAGAGAACCTGGGATAAGTGCAACCAAGAGATATGATGGCAGGCAGCGGTGCCAGGTCCGAGCATTACCCAGCTTACAGCTTTACCATAGCTGGCACAGAACACCAGACCTCCCATGAGGCGTGCCTTGGCAATTTCCATCCAAGCATGGGTGATGACACAAACCATTTTGGGAAATGTACCAATTATCTGCTTTTCATCTATTGGGAATGATATCTAATATCACATCTAATATCCCAATTATTGGGAATACAAGTGGTTTGTGATTTTATATCAACATCTATCAACCCTCATTTGCCAGCCATTCAGCTATCACCATTCCAGCACTGTTGTGTGTCCCTGTTGTCGTTGGAAACATTTGACCCAGTTGGCTAGTTCTCATTGCCACACAAGATCACCACCAGGCAGTAGATGGGCTCGGAGTGCGATGTGGGTGTCTTTTCTGGCTCACCGGACCGTTGACTCCTTAGATGGGGACCACATGTCGCTGCCCCTCCACTCAGGCTGATCATGGCCGCAGCGTGCCTCAGACTCTGCACCCAGTGCTGAAGTAGCAATGAGTTGGTGAAGGATGGGTGAAATCTTTGATTGATGATTGATTGATGGTGGTTGATAAGGGTGGTTGATAAGGGTGGTTGAGAAGGATGGTTGATAAGGATGTTTGAAATGCTTGGTCAAATGATGGTTTACTTCTTAGTGATGGTTCATTGTTGATGATGATGATGATGATGATGATGATGATGATGATGATGATTGTGATGATGATGCTGATCTAAGGGTGAAGAACCTGGTTAGTCTAAGTTAGTGATGGTTAAGGGTTGATTATCAAAAATGATGGTTGGCACCTGAGCACCAAAAATCAACTATGTCCATGATCTATGGTTTCTCAAGCCATAGGGGACCCCAAAAATGGCTGGTTTATGACTATAACGACTATAAATGGATGATTTGGAAAACCAACATATGGGTAGGAAAATATGGGTAGATGATTGAATGGATTATTAATTATATGCTTAGTTTAGTAGATTTATATGCTTAGCGATTATTGCTACAACCGGAATTGTTGTAAATTATGGGTAGTTGATGAGCCATGGTTGATGAGCCATGGTTGATGAGCCAAGATAGGTGATGAGCCAAGAATTGATTCTATCTCAGCCATGACGAACCAAAATATGGATTACCAACTACCCATCAACTACCCATGAATTGATCATCACTTGCCCATGACTTAATCACCATCACCTCATCATCAATTCATCTTCAGTTAAGCCTCAACCACCAACAAATCACTCAACCATCAACAAAAAGCATCAACTAGCCATACTAATCACTTAAACTTCAATCAACCACCAGGTAAGCATCAACCATGCTAACCATACCAACCAACAACCACTTCAATTAACCATCCTAACCATACTGATTGTCATTGGAATCAATCAACTAACCATACCTATCCATACTAACCATACCAACCATTTAAGTTTTATTAACTCTTAACCATCAGCTTAACCATGCAAACCATACCAAGCAACTAAGCAACGCGGGTAAGCATCAACTAAGCATACTGACCATGCTCATTGTCATTCGAATCAATCAACTAACTACAACTAAAGGTTACTCTACTGGTTAAAACCATTTATCAGCTTTATTAACTCTTAAGCATCAACTAACCATACTAACCATACTAACCATACTAACCATTTTATTATCTCCCTACCATCAACTAACCATATTCTAATGACATCACTGGCTCTCAGGTCCACTGGACTGCCAGCCTTCCTTCGTGATATCAGTCCCACGCTGAGTTGCGTCGCTGGTGACGATGACGAGGTCGTTGGATCGATGGGCATGGCATGGCGGTCTTCCATGACCGATGCATCAAGGGTCAACGCTTTACAGTGGTTTACCATGGTTGATATGGCTTGAGGGTGGTTGATTGATGCTTGACTGAATGGATGATGCTTCAGATCTGTTTTCGTTATCAAATGTGATCAAGGGTTTATGGTTCACAATTGATTAACAATTACTGGATGCTTCATGCATCGATCGATGGTTCAGGGTTGGTTCATATTAAAGAATCAATGCGATGCGTACTTTTTCCGATGTTAATTGATGCTTGATGTTCCATGGTCATTCATCTCCAGCATGGTCGAGGATCATCATCCAAGTGGGTAGATGGGTCATCACCACGGATTCCTCATGGAGATCCCGACCATCCCAACATGGGTAATGCATACCCCGGATTAATCAACCCCCCCCTATAGGTCGACAAGGTCGACAAGGTCTGACCATAGGTGTCCAAAAGTGACCACCCCCAAATAAACGCACCCTCGTTGATTTCAATTGTTTTATTATTGATTTCAATTGTTTTTAAATTGATTTCAATTGTGTTTAAATTGATTTCAATTGTTTTTAATTCGATTTCAATTGTTTTTAATTTGATTTCAATTGTTTTTAAATTGGGGGGGTTCCAGGCTTGTGGGGGGTACCCTTTGTGAGCTTCAAAAAGAATGTTGTTTAATAGATTTTTAGAAGGCGGGTAATAAAGAAAAACACATAGACTTTTTTGGGAAATCTGAGCCCACTAGACATGAGTAGTAATAAAACTAATAAGCAAACTAATTAGAACTAATTTCAAACTAATCAAATAATTAATTTCAATAAAGATTAGGGATCCAGAGGGGTTTGATTAACTGGGAGGGATTTTTGGGTGAACTTATCTTATTTGGGTGTGAAATCAGCACCTAATTAACTTTAGCAAGGACCAGGGTCCAGCGCTGAGGAGGGGTTTGATTAACTGGGGGGGTTTGATTAATCCTGACTTTGCATTAGGCATGTAGCATGTCGCATGGAGGACCCCACCACATGAGCTATCGCCAATGTGGTGCCATTGGTCCTCATTGCGGATGCTTATGGCTTACAGAGATAACCACCTTGTGTGAGCAATTGGTACCGGCAATAGGTATGAAATATCAGCCATGAACCAGTTTACGAACTAGTGCTGGAGATTGGATGGCTTTGCTCGCTTCACAAAGATTTTGCCGCCACCATTATACTTCATCAATCACCCATCACTTTTTGGGTAAAGGGACTTTCTTAAAATAGGGGACCTCAAAAATGGTTGGTTCAGTATTATCAACTGTTGATAACCTAGATGATTTGGGGGGTTCCCCTATGACTTGAGAAACACCCAGATTTCGCAGGTTCTATCCATAGCTCAGATGTCCAAGGTAGTCCAAGGCCCCATCCCCAGTAGCTGCGGGCTGGGACGTCGGCCCTGGTGGCCACTGAGGTGGCCTTCGGATTGTTTATATCGACCCCCAGAAGGAGGCCACCTGCGAAGATGCCAAGCTGAAAAGTGGGTCACTGGCTGAGTCATGGAACCAAAATAATGGATAAATAGGGGTAAGTAGGGTCATCCCTGATATAATTGATATGGTTGATATGATTCAGAAGGGTTATAGTTCATTAGTAATGGTTGATCATAGGGGATGATAGCCAACAAGAATCGGGGAGAAACTATCTGGTGGTTTCTCAAGACATCGGGACCCCTTTCTGAAATGGTTGGTTTCTTAGTAAAAATAATCAATCAACTGGATGATAACTGGGGGGTTCCCTATGACTTGAAAAACCACCATCTGACTACCAGGGGGCATGAACCAATGCTACTGCTGGACATGTGAATACAGTCCCCAGCAGGTCGACCACCAGTTTGTGGAAACTTTGGCACAGCAGGGTGCTGTAAAATACCTTTTGACGCCAGCTGGGGAATTCGACAACAGTTGAGCTGCCTTTTCCGATAATGGCATCTGCAATCATGATATTGATTATCATTACCTTTACCATTATCATTATAATCACTACCATCAGAACCAATAATGGAGAATTATTACTGTACCATTATGACAACTAAAAACAGCCATCACTACAATTGCCAGCTTCCAAGACCAACTATACAAATACAAGAATGTAAAAAATACCACAGTGAGAGCGTAATTTTGTTCCATATACATCAAATCATCACATCCACTCTCGGGAAACCTAGGTCCCCTAACGTAAATTATATTTACATTACCATTACCAAAGGAACTACCATAGGAACTACGAACATCATGAATCATGCCCATTATCACCATTAATATCTGTATAGCCATGACCCTGACTACCATAGTAACTACTATTAGAATCATGACCATTGTTACCACTACCATACCATTTCCATTGTTTCCATGAATTATTATGTTTTCACTGAATAGTGACAATATTTTATATACCAAATTACCATTACAAAATATACTGACCATTATCATTTGTAATTATCATGGTTACCACTGATGCTTCACATGAGAAGTCATACGAACCACACACAATTACCATCTACTGCTTCAACCATCATTCGATTCATCATAGCATATTGTATCATAACCATTGTTAGATACCTGTAATAGTCAGTTTACTAGCTTATTAGTTACTGCTACCATTGTTAGCCAATTGCGAATGGTAATCACAGCCACCTTGAATGACTGTAGTTGCCATCATTACCTACTAGAATTAACTACCATAGGAATCATAACTACCATAGTAACCAATGGTAATCATAACTACATCATTGATGAATCAACCATTAACCACCATACTTAACTATGCTACTTACCATGATTTACTTATTGTAACTACTACAGTAGGTGGCCATAAGATGGTGAAGCATAACTAGCTTGTTACTATCAATTAGTTGCTTGTTATTCTAACTGCCACTATTAGTTACTACAGCTTATTGTCAATAAAGAGCTATCGGTAGTTGCTTCATGTTAATTACCAGCTGTAGATATTGTGAGTTGTTGCTTATTGTTGTTGCTATTGTTAGTTTTTTTTATCACCGACTGACAATATAGCTGTTTGTTAACGTATAACAACAACAAGCTTAAACAGTGATCACCAACCAGTTGTGAATATTGTTAGTTCTTAATCACCAACCAAGATTGTTTGTTGTTGTTTATTATTGAAAGTGCCACTATTAGCTACAGCTTATGCGTAATCACCAACCACACAAGGTAAATCGAATCATAGCTAGCTACATGAGCTGTTACATCAGGTTAATCACCAACTACTTATGGTAAATCACCATAGCGAACCATAGCTAACATAGCAACCAGCTTAGTTACTACATCAGCTGTTACGTCATGGTGAAGCTCTGTTACATCTGATCATAGCTTCACCAACCGCTGGTCAGTTTCGGAGGCCTTGGACGTTGAAGGCGAAGGCCGAGAGGTGCAAAAGGTGCGGGCACGGGAGTGCGGCCAGGGCGGGTCCCGGGAACCCACGAACGGCTGAAGCGTAACGGCATATGATGTCTGAGGGGGGTTAGGTAGATGGTTGAAGATGATGATAGGGATGATGATTGATGATTGATGATTGATGATTGATGATTGATGATTGATGATTGATGATTGATGATTGATGATGATGATGATGATGATGATGATGATGATGATGATGATGATGATGATGATGA